>JAQPZY010001381.1:197500-787500 GCA_029931535.1 Margaritifera margaritifera | reverse complement strand
GAAGATCAATGACACCAACATGTGTAGACAATGTAGCATCTTTCCACACTACAGATTTAATACATGTGTGAATTTGCATTCTCAAACTGACTGAGAGATGTCAGATCCACTTCAGCCTCTTGTTTGAAAAGGCTGCAGAAATTATCAATTTCATTAGTGTCAGTTGAATCATTCATCAGAATAATCGGCATTACCAGCAATTTATCCTGCAGTAAAATTTCTGATAAAAATATAAAGGTAGTAGATATGATAATTTTTACATATCTTTTCGTAATTGAGGTCCATAGTGGTTTTCATTCACTCAGAATTGTATGGTCCATATATTAAATTGCCTCGTATGAAATGGTTACCGGTAGTTTATTATTTTTTAAAATTTTATTTAAATAATACATGTATTAGTTTCAGTTCTAAATCATTAGATTGTCACTCATTTTATTTGCTGGATTGATCATGTCTGTCTCTCCATTGATCCATCCACCTTGTATCTACACTGAGGTTAGAGTTTTGCATTTAGGACATTTTCTCAGACACTGTTGCTTGTAGAGTCACTTAAGTTGGTATTTAGATGTGTCATATGGAATACTGCACCTTTCAGTTAAAACCTGGCCACTTGACCTATATTTCAGGGTCCAGTGATTTGTTTCACCTTAAAGACAATTGCATTTGACTCATTTTTTTTAGGCACTATTGCCTATGGAGTTACATAAGTTGGTATCTAATTGAATCAGAGTACTACAGCCATCAGTGAATACTTGGCCACTTTGACCTTAATTTTATGGTTCTGTGATTTCTGCTTACCTTTGCATTGCACTCAGTTTCCAGGCCTAGAATTTAACATAAATTTCTTTGTAGCCAGAAGAACTAGCAGAGTGAGAAATTTACTAGTCCTGATGAATCTTCACTAGTCCATCCCACAAAATGCTGACTGGTGACAAATGAAACATGACTAGCCATCGGACTCCATGTATTGAATTTATGAAAACTACTAGTCCGACAGGAAATTGACTAGCCTTGGGCTAGCAGACTAGTGCTCTGGTTTCTCTATATTAGGGTTTGCATTTAGGTCATTAATTTTCATGGACTGTTGGTCATAGAGTCATATACATTGGTATTTACATGTGTCTGTATGTGGTTCAATGTAGGAACCAAAATGTCTGCAAAGACTGGTACACCATGACTAAAACCAACTTTATACTATTCATGGTTTGCAATCCAGTCATACTGCCATTGGCAGTTTATTGTGTTAAATGAAAGTATTTCAAAAAATTTCATTCACAAGTAAAATCTAAGGGATTTTACAAGGTGAGAAATTATGTATGACCACATATTGTGTCATGTGCCAAGACTTTCCTATGGGGCAACTAGGGCAAAAAAGACTCCGTGTACCATCAAATTTTGCCTTGTTCTACTATGAAAGTGAAAATTGATAACAGGACAAAAAGTCACAGATAAAAAGACACTTTTACCTGTGAAAAAAGTCACAGGAAAAGAGTCACAATCAAGTTTGGATGAGATAAAATGAAACTTTAATAGGACCTAAAGTAATATAATTGTAATATTTCATCTATAGGCATGTCAAATGTAAAAACAAAACCAATTCATTTCATAACATTTACAGGAAAAAGATTTTACACATTAATTGGATAGAAAGAGTAAAGGTGTGAATATTTTGGATGCAATTAAATTTTACAGTAAAGCAAACAGGTAACAGATGAAGCCATATCATGATTGCCTTTTCTTTTGTATTATTTAAAAAGTCCAGGGCAAACAGGGCAAACATTATGGATTACCAAATGTTACGTACTATAGTTAGTCAATAAACACCAGGACTGAACAAACTCAACTTGCCATTAGTAGATATGAGCTAGCCCCAAATATTAAAAGCATATGCCATTGTGTTACTTTTTATTCCTGTGTCTTTTTTTTGTGACTTTTATTGTGTGACTTTTTTTCCTGTGACTTAATTTCTTCCTGGATCCCTAAAAACAATTCAAGTAGAAATTCCATGGTCAAATGTTTTGAGACAACCCTGTTAGGTTCCAAGCTAGTTTTAGTGCATTGGAGTGGCACATGTCTGTGGTATGGCTGGCAGAATATAACACAGTGTCTCACTTTTTCTACAACATTGAAAAACTATACTCAAGGCAATTCAGTCAGTCCAATGAACCAGTGTTATTTTGACCATTTCCTTTTTTTATTGTAAGTAAAGTGGGGCCATGTGGTATAGCAAACAATAAAGCTCTTTGCCTGACAGGATGAGCTTCCAGTACAATGGATGTGTGGTTGATGTCATGTTCATCAAAACAACTGACCTTTGGATGACTTTGGTAGAAAAAGTGACAAAAGAAACAGGATTACTCAATCTGAATAAAATACAGATCTCATACATAAACACTTATTGAATACATAACTATAATAATTAAATAATTAATAATTGATAATTAAATCTTAATTTTAATGAGTTTGCACAGTTAATTTAAGGATTGACTTAATGCTAATCAATAAGCATTGTGTTTACCTGATGTTTTATGCTGTGATTTATAGTAATTTTATGAACTGTAACAGAAACAATAGAAATAAAATGCTTATGAAAAATTTGAATTTTGATTTTCATTACAGCTGAATCTAATCTTTATGAAACATGATCTTATTCTGTTTGTCATCATGCCACATTATAATAGCACACCTACACCCACTCATTATATATGTAGTCTCTTTCACACAAGCACAACATATACTTTTCTCCTGTCTTTTTCTCTGTCACACTTACACACACATACATGTACAAACAGAATGCTACCTCAGGTTAACCCACCTTTCTGTTTTTAGTTCTACTGGTTATAGACCAGAAGAGCTTATGGGATGGCCTGTTGTCCATCTTCCAATATCCTTTGTCTGTTAGCACACATTTATTATTGCTACTCCTCCTAAACTACTTGCAGGATTGCCATGAAACTTTACACACACATTCACTCATGGTTTATAGTTGGTCCTAAATGAAAATGGTGCTGCTTAGAAATCCAGTATGGCCACCACAGTGGCCATCTTGAAAATCTTTTTATCACTACTGGACTTCTGAATGGATGTTCATATGAACATGGGGTTTTCACTAAAAGAATTCTTACAATGTCTAGTTGGTCCTAAATGAAAATGGTGCTGATCTGACGTCCAATATGGCCAACATGGCACCCGTCTTAAAACACTTATCACTATTCCTTCTGACTGGAAAGTCATATCAACATGGGTCCTTCACAAGAAGATTTCTTATGATATCTGGTTGACCTGATTTGACATCCAGTATGGCCACCATGGCAGCCATCTTGAACATCTTGTTATTACTACTCCTGAATGGATGATCATATTCGCATTGGGTACTTCTAATAATGTCTACTTGGTCCTAAATGAAAATGGTGTTGATATTACATCCAATATGGCTGCGACAGTGGCTGCTTTTAAACTTGTTATGCTCAAAATAAATAATTTCTGAAAAAAGTCATTATACAAGAAATATTGCTTGATCAACCCTCAAGTATGCCAATAAATTATGCGTACTTGATAAAATACAGGATGTCACTTCTTCCTCACTTCTTTCAATTTTGCCTAGAGGGAGAAGTGATTTCTTCCTGTTTTGAAGCACTACAATGGTCTGACACATGATACATTTTACATTGAATCAACGGTTTTTAATTTCAGCAATCAAACCCAACTTAGAATTGACAGAATCCACTGTAGTGGAAACTCTTATTAGGAAATTATAAATCAGAATCCTCATATTTTTGAAGGTGTAGTTGTAAATGTACAAGCAGTTTGGTCTTGAGTCTACCTAAGAATCTGCTTTGCCAAAATATTCATCAAACTACTGAATATACTTTCAAAATTTAGGGAAAAGCCCTATATTATATAAATTGGCATTTACAATTGGTTACCTTAATTTTGAAAGTAAATCTTTTAGTTTGAAAAAAGCCACTACTAGGGTGTGACAGAGCAATGAAAGTGTAGTGGCAACATCAATTAGGTGTTATGTGTCTAAGAAGGTATAAAGGGAGAAATTGAAAAGATGGGAAGCTGTAAGGGTCTTGTATAGCTTATTGGCCTGGGCCAAACACTGTAGGGGTCTCCTACAGCTTATTGGCCTGGACAGAACACTGTCAGTGTCTCCTACAGCTTATTGGCCAGAGTAGAACACTGTAGGTGTCTCCTACAGATTATTGGCCTGGGCAGAACACTGTAGGTGTCTCCTACAGCTTATTGGCATGGGCAGAACACTTTAGTTGTCTGCTACAGCTTATTAGCCTGGGTAGAACACTGTAGGGGTCTACTGCAGCTTATTGGCCTTGGTAGAACACTTTAGGGGTATCCTACTGCTTATTGGCCTGGGCAGAACACTGGGTGTCTCCTGCAGCTTATTGGCCTGGGTAGAATATTGTATGTGTCTCCTACAGCTTAGAGGCCTGGGTAGAACACTGTATGTGTCTCCTACAGCTTATTGGCCTGGGACAAACACTTTAGGTGTCTCCAACAGCTTATTGGCCCGGGTAGAACACGGCAGGGGTCTTGTATAGCTTATTGGCCTGGGTAGAACACTGTAGTGGTCTCCTACAGTTTATTGGCATGGGTAGAACACTGTAATGGCCTCCTGCAGCTTATTGGCCTGGTTAGAACACTTTAGGTGTCTCCTACAGCTTATTGGCCTGGGCAGAACACTGCAAGAAGAGCAAATTACTTGTTAAAAGTCTATTTGCAGATGCCTTATTATTTGTCTACCTGTTGCAGATTGGATGTATGTGGGTATGGTTGGAGGATTCCTGTTTATTGTACTGCAGCTGATACTTCTGGTCGACTTTACACATGCCTGGAATGCTAAATGGTAGTACTAAGCTGTTAGAATCATCTTCTTCTTAATGTGTTTCTCTGTCAGATTGTCTGTCTTTTTTTGTTTCTCTTGGTGTGTCTTTTCATATATGAAATGTTTTGACTTAGAATTCATATGGCTTATTCAACAAGGAAACTTGTATGCCTTTTCTCATTTTAGCCACATCTTACATACAAGCAACATAAACAACAGTAGCAATATCAACAATTCACTTAAATAAAATACACTTATGCAGATTCCAGCCTAGACATTCAAACACTTTTAAACCAATATGGTGAATACAGGGAATTATGTAGGCTACCCCTTGTAAACTCTTTTCTGCATTTACATGTATACAGAAGGTTCTAATTAATTAGGTACTGAAATGGGCCTTATATATATGCCATAAGTCAGAGGGTGAAATGTTATGGTCATGTCCACCCATCCATGAACAATTTGGTTTCCATGCAATAACTTGCATTTTGCTTCATGTACATTCAGCAAACTTTGACGTTGGTTTGCTCTATAGGAGATAAAGATCACAGATCATTGGGAGTTACAAGTCAAAGGTAAAAGTCAGTGTGAGAGACCATAGCAAGATGCTTTCCATGCAATATCTTGAGTTCTTCTCAACACACATTCACCAAACTTTGCATAAGAATTGCTGTATAAGATATCAAGAAGGTCAAGGTCATCATCAGCTAAGAAACTGAATTGGTTTCTGTGCAATAACTTCACCTAAACTTCCCTTAATGATACAGAGAAGCTTATTAATTAGGTTTTACATCTAAGGCCAACAATCAAAGTCAATATGATATTATAAAATGGAAATACGTTTTATATGCCCATCTGAAGTTGGGCATATTATGTTATGGCATTGTCCATCCATATGCCTCTCTGTTCATTAACATTTGCTTGTCCAACCCAAAAATGTGCAAGCTTTGGAGAGATTTTGATGAAACTTTACCCAGTATATGTCATGATCAAACAGTGTTTAATGTACCATCATCTATCTCAAGATCAAGGTCAAGGTTATGGCAACGGAAAATGTAATTCTGATCTGTTTCCTTGTCCAGGCTGCAACTTTTGAACCACTGTAGATATTTTCATGAAACTTTACTCAGGCACACATTATGACTAGAAGATGATGTGTTGCAAACCACAGTCATTTCCCCTTATCCAAAGGTCAAGGTCAAGGTCACAGCAAGGGAAAAATAACACTCTGACTGGTTTTCTTGTCAAGATTGTAACTTTTGAGCCAGAGAAGACATTTTCATGAATTTTAATTCACATACACATCAAAACTGTATGACATTTAACAGTCATGTCCCCACCTCATATATGCCATCTCAAAGGTCATTGTCACAGCAAGGGAAAATGTAACTGAAAGACATATTATGATGAAACTTTGCACAAACATACATCATAACTTGGCAGTGTGAATCACCTATATGATAGTCAGGTCCACAAGCTCAAAGGTTAAATAATTTGATGATGCTGATGAAAACATTGTTCTTTACATAATTGTGAAAAGAAGATGATAGGGCATTGCTTTGATGACTGTTATAAGTTCCATAAGTTTCCAGTTAAATTTCAAGTTGATCAAGGCATCTTTTAGTATTTTATAATTGAACAAATTTTGTTTTCACATTTTATTTTACAATTTAACAGATTTTATTTCTTCAAATATTATTCATATTAACTATCATAATAAATATGTACATGTGTATTGCATCATCACACTGAGACATAAATCATAGCCTTTGTATATTCCATAACAATTTTGTGCGAAAAAGTGAAAGCTCAAAATCAAGATATGAAAATCATTCAATAAATACAATATGCCACATGTTGCAAGCAGCACATGGTATAAACTGTTATTCAGCAAGTTTTATTAGTATCATTATCAATTGAACACTGTTACAATATCCTATATTTCTGATTTCAGGCTGGGCCCAAGGACTGCAAAGACTAATAGGTGTGGCTATATAGGTAAATAGTGATCAAGATTGGGTTAAAATTACATACAGTCAAACCTTTGTTCAGCAGTCACCCATGGGAAAGGGCCAAAGTGGCCTTTAAAGACAGGTGACCTCTGAAGGCAGGTTCAGCTCTCAAACTTGGTTCATGACAAATACGTGCACTATGCACTGAATAGCATTAGCATTATTATTATTAGTAGTAATATGCTATCAAGATACATATATTTAGTTTACCTAATTAGCAAAAAGAAAAAGAAAATAATAAAATAAAAGTTCCACTTTAATCCATCATGTACATTAAATAATCACTTATCAGTAGAAACGGCATCTAAATAAAATTACTAATTGACAGCTATTGTGGCTATTGTTACTAGCCTATAAACCATAAGTGATATCACAAGTGCAGTGTACATGTATCTCTACTCATTTGGTGTGATTGTACGTAATCTCTTACACTGCAGATTAACATTGTTCTCAAAATCGGCCATAATATCTTGCTTACGCTTAATAATCTGTTGGATCTGAGTTTTCCTGACTCCCATTTCTGCTGTGGCTACATGACTACTTTGTCCACTATCCAGGAAATGAATTGCTTTGATTCTCTCATGTAAGGAAAAAACCACTTTGCTTTCAAAGCCGACATGTTGACACCTTTGAGTTTGACTAACAGCGTGATTGGAGTACAGTAGACACAGTTGAGATATGAAATGCTTAAACATCGATTCACATGATATACCTTTATCTAAACAATGCCCTGCTCATCAAACAAAAGAAGTGTTTAATTTGCATACTTGGAGCAGTCACTGCTGATATGCGCCAGTGACTGCTAAAGGCGGGTGAAACCATGGTTTGGTTAAGAAACACCTGGCCACTGACCGCTGAAAGCAGGTGACCAATAAATACAGGGTATTTATAGGAAATTTGCAGGGGGTGGGGTGGGGAATTAGAATGACTGCTGAACACAGGTGACCACTGGGACAGGTTTGACTGTATTTTTAAATGTTTGAAATGATTTTGATGCAGGAAATGTTGATTGTAATTGTACAACTTTACATTTTGTAATAAAATGTATTTTGATATACTGGTGTGGTAAAGGGTGGAAATTTTATAAAGTAGATACACATACAAAAACAAATTTTGTGCCTTTTATTGCTTTATTAATTTTTCATTATGTTCTATTGTAAAGCATTGTGTTATTATTTTGAATTATCTGCTGATAGAGGATATGAACAATGCTCAATACTTCCACAACTCAATATCATAATTTTATTTTTAGCTTACAGTATACAGTCCTCCATACAGTGTGTTTCGTGAATTTGTTGTTTTAAAAAAAACCTTTCTGGCATAAAGCCCATTCTAATTTATACAAATGATACCAATCCACCAACAAATATGGCCACCATTTTAAAAAAGAGTCAAACATTTGAACAACATCATCTCAAACACCACTCAATAGATGTTGACCAAGTTTGAGAGAAAGCATCCTGGCATAAATGTCTTTCAAATTTATACAAATGATGCTGATCCACCATCAAATATGGGCGTCATTACTAAATAATGTTAAACAAATAAAACTATTTCTTCTTAAAAACCACTGCACAAAATTTGACCATATTTGACAAAAAGCATCCTGGCATGACAGCATTCTTAGTTTATGCAAAATGATTCCGATCCACTGTCTAATGTGACCACTGTTACTAAAAAAAAACAACATTTAAATGACTTCTTAAAAACCACTGGATAGAAATTGAACAAATTTCACAGAAAATATTGTGGCATTAGGCACTTCAAGTTTGCACAAATAATGCTGTTAAGCCATCCAATATGGCCGCCATTACTAAAAAAAGAAAAATTTTTAATGTCAGAAATGCTCATACTAACCCATATTTCTTTGCCATCTGCTCTTGCATTTGGCTTTTAGGTAGATGTCAGTCAGGTGAGCAATCTGAGACACACTTGAACCTCTTGTTTTCATGAAACTAAAGTAGATCAGTTAATTGTACTGATCAGACTGTAAGAATTCTACACAGATAAAGTTTCCATGCCAAAATTGGTGCCTTTAAAGGTAGATCTGAATGCTATATACTACAATCAGGAATCTTAATTTGTTAGACTTTCGATGTGCACTATGAAGACTTGATGCACATTCATTCACTGGATCAGGAGATATGTTTATTTAATTGCCACAAAATTGTGACCTCTACGGAAACAGCTGAGAGATGTTTTGTAAACAGTTCGTTTTGTAAACAGTTCAATATGCACGCGTGAGCTTGTGACATCACAAGAGGAACCCAAGTTGGCTAGCAACATGGCTTATCGGTGTGACAATTAACAATAGTACCAATAAAACTTACTTTTGTTTTGAAACATTGTTTAAATGATGTGTATTTTTCCATTAACAGTTGACTACCTCGGACACCTATTTTCATTGTCATTAAAAAGTTTCACTTATGTTTATGTTTAGCACTGACTTGAGTGTCAAAATCTTGCCAGAATTGCCACATAAAGGACACTATATGTGTTTCTGAATCATTTTCTTCACAAAAAAAGATGTACAAACTTTTTTTGCAGAATAATAATAGCCGGATACCAACTAAAAAATCAATCATCTTTATGTTGATTATATATTTGGACAAAAAAAGAATCATTTCAGTAGAGTCTTGTATATTTAATAGATGTGTGTTTAGGTGTCATTCATATCACACAAAGCCATCTAACATGGAGTCTTGTATATTCAATACATGTGTGTTTAGGTGTCATTCATATTACACAAAGCAAACTAACATGGAGTATAGCATTCAACAGCATTCAACAGCCCCAATTATAACCCAGCAATTACTTAAGAGTGGAAGTTTGATAATTGGACAATTTATAATTTCAGATTCCATTTGGGAAAGGTATCTTACTTGGAGCATCATATTTAACCACCCCAATCATAACCCAGCAACTAACAGTGGAAGTTTGATAATTGATTGATAATTGATTGATAATTGTCTGTAAATACCAAGTTAAGTTATTGCTGAGATGAATAATAATGTGGGAAAATAGCTATATATGGGGAGGGGACACTAGACCACAAGTCCAATACTGTCTTGTATTCATCTGTTGCTGTGGTGATATGTCTTCTGCAATTCCCCTCTCTCTCTCTCACTGATAATAAAATCAATAGCTTCTGCTATTCTTTTTTTATAATGTTGAGACTGTGTGCGCTTACTCATTTAGCCTCCTTCTTTAATTTTTCTTCTTCGCTATTTGTTCTCTCTTTGTCTTTCCTATTTTCATGCATTAATTGTACATCTTTTCCTGATCATGGTTAATTATAAATAATGAAATTCACTTTTAGATGTAACTTTGTATCCTTCAGCACATTTTTCAGCGACTGCTCATAACCTACTATCTCTCTCTCTTTCTCCTTGTTGTGACTTAAACCTACAGTTTATTTTTTTTTACTATACATGTAGCAAATAACATCTTGCCAAAAATGGGACTTTAATATCGGTGTCTGCATCAGACAGACATGCTTGTGAAGACAACCATGTTTATGAAGAGAACCATGTTTTATTAAGAGAATTTGATCAAACATGTATTTTTTAAAATAGCGGTCACATAGGAAACTTTCTCATCTAATATACAGTATTGCTTATATAGTTTTGGGGGAAAATTTGATGTATTGTGAAAATATGAGTACAGATTTACATGTCTTCAACAGTCGTGAGCACAGTCTTAACATCACCTCTCTCTCTCTTTCTATTGCAAGCAAAAGAATTTGATGATTTGATACATTGCATTTTCATTTGACACTTAGCTGATAAAGAAATTTCGAGATATTAAGACAGCGAAGACATACTTGTACTGCTACATCGATCATCGACACACCTCCTTCCCATGATGCAATCAGAAAACAGTCTATAAAAACTTCACACTCCACAATGGTAGAACAATGATGATTCGCAATGTGGGGTTCCTTTTGTGCTGTCACGGAAACTGCCAGATTTGTTCATGGCCTAGGGGGAATATGTTTGATATGTAAATTTAAACTTAAATATCTTGCTAACCATTGATCACATCAAGTCGAGATTTTCGGATATTGAATAAATCATTATACTGAATAATTTAGAGGTACTGTATATACTTGCGTATAAGCTGGGTCCAAATGCAAACAGCATAGACCTATAGAACAAACAACATAGACCCTGATCTGCCATCACATAATGTGCCGGCAGATCAGGGTCTGTGTTGTTTGTTCTACTGATTAGTCCTTACAAACTGCATAGACCCAGATCTGCCGGCGCATTATGCGATGGCAGATCTGGGTCTATACAGTTTGTAGTTGGTGTCGGATTATACACGAGTATATACAGTAAGTGATATGGGGGTCTCAGGTCTACCTTTAATGTTGTCAGAAGTACACTATGTAGACTGTTGCTATGAAGACTGTTAATTTGTTAAAAGTGGAAAGACTTTAAAAATTAGCCAACAGAATTATCCTTGACAATAATGTTGATAATGTACACGAATGTATGAATGATTTGAAGATCATGACTGTCTATGAAAGAATATGTTTAAGAAAAGCTAAATTTATGTTGAAAGTTTCTAATGGTTCTGTGCCCAACTATATAAATGATATGTTCATCAAAAGGACAAATAATGCCAATACAGATTCTAGTCTACTGATGCTACGCTCTATATCATCGAATAACTTTCTTCTACCTTAGCCTAAAACCGAATTGTATCAAAATAGTTTGGCTTTTTTGGGTCCAATGACTGTCCACCTAAAGATGTTAAAGAAGCAGCATCAGTGCCTTCTTTCATCACAGATGTTTGAAATGGATGCAAATCTAGATAATGTCTAAAAAAAAGGTTATGGCCAACTTTGTTGCATATTTATATATGTATATATTATATAAAGTGTGTGTGTGTGTGTGTGTGTGTGTGTGTGTGTGTGTGTGTGAATGAAAACGTTTTCAATAATGCATGTTTGTGTACACAATGCTGTGTGTGCTGAATCCATACTCCATTGCTCTTGTGTACACTAATCTATAATACATTTTTTGTATGTTTGTTTCCCAGCTGTATTTTATATATTTACCTGTACATACATAGATAATTGAGGGTCGCAAGGGAGATTAGTTTTTTTACTAATTGTGTCATCCTCATAAAATAAAGACTTTATTATTATTATTATTATTATTATTATTATTATTATTATTATTATTATTAAGAACTATGTTACAAATCTTGTTGGCATTAGTTTCTGTTCTAAGATGCTGGCTGTAATAGTGAATCAGCTATACTTTATCTTTGTAGGAACCCTGTTTTGTTCCATCCTGTTCTACATTGTGGCAATTGGAGGTGCTATTGTACTGTTCTTTAGCTACACTCGTTGGAATGGCTGCACTACCAATAAAGTGTTCATTGGTGTAAATGCAGGCTTGTGTGCAATACTCAGTTTTCTCACCATGCTGCCTGCCATACAGTCACGTTAGTAAAACACTTTTAATCTCTAACTTAAGTCTATCCCATTGTTATATCAATCATACAAGCATGTGTATCACAGTTATTTCTATCAGACAACTATGTGACATCTTTCCAAGAAGCATGTCTATCATGTAGTTACTTGTATGTATGTCCATCACATATTGTGTAGTCATGTATAAAGTATACACCTATTGCAGTTATGTCCCAGTTAAGGAACCTGATGATGTATATATCAAAACCTCTTTTTTTAAGCACGTAATAGTTAAACATAGGAATTTATTGGTTTAATATTTCTTATATTTTTCAATTCTTGTATTTTTCATGTTAAAATATAATCTTTTATATTACAGTTGAAAATGCAAATTTTCACATCATGTTATGTGAAGCCAGAACTTATGTTTCTACACGAATCGTGCTGATGGCCCCACCCCACCCCAAAAAATACCGTATTTACTCACATATAGGTCAGGTCCAACTGCAAACAGCATGGACCCTGATCAGCCGATACATAATGCCCTGGCAGATCAGGGTCTATGTTGTTTGTTCTACTGATTACTCCTAAGAGACTGCATAGACCCAGATCTGCAGGTGCATTATGTGATGACAGATCTGGGTCTATGCAGTTTACAGTTGGATTCAACTTATATGCCAGTATAGACAGTATTTTATGACCTGAACCAATAACTGCATTACATTTTAGGCAAGGAAATTATTTTTGCCAATGATATTTGACTTGCCATGTTTGTTTCTCTACAAAGCTTTGTAACCAGCAGGTAATTTGTCATTAATATGCCAGTGTTTTGTCACTTGATCTAACTTGTTGTAGTAGTCAGGTATGGTCATATATTTCATATTATGTCAAAAAGTTTAATTTATTGCTCCAGCTGTTTAGGATATCTTAGTTCTCTGATATTTTTTATGACAGGTTTCTTGATAAACTGATAGTTGAGGTGACTCTTTGAGAAGAATCATGTTGAAAGAATTAAGGGCTGTTCCAGAAATACATAATTCCCCGGGGACGGCACTTTAAAAAAACTTCTGTAGGAGGTTGTGTTTCAAATTATTTTGATTCCAACATTTGAGGGTTGGTTAGGAAAATCACTTCAGGCGTGGGTTGTGTAAAAAAAATGAGAAATCACAGTTGGGTTGTTAGACAAAATGAATATATATTTAAATTCTAACCCCCTCTTAGCAGTATTTCTTGTGGCATATCAACATACAGGGGTAGAGATGCTGCCAGGGCATGCGAGTGTGCTAATCGCACAAAATTTGTACGATTTCACGAACTTGGAAAGCAGTGATGCGCAAGAACTGCCACAAATTAGTTTAAAGTTGCGCATATTAAAAATGTACTGTGCCAGTATATGATTTTTAATTAACTGTTAACCCTTAAAGTGCTTGTCACATTGCTGGTAGAGGTCTTGTAGCACTTGTAGTCAAATGTTTACACAGCTGGATACTTCGGCTTGATATGAATGGTTGTTAAACTAAATTTGATTGGTACATTGGACCCTGGAACAAGCATTCTGTCATAGTTTTAACCTACATTCATCAAAGAAGTTTTTCAAATGCATGTTTAAAATACGAGCTACCTAGAATCCAAAATGGTTGACTACCAGCATGGTTCATCTTCAGATGACGATTTCATTCAGCAAATACTGACTGATGACAATGATGATGACAATGATTATGAAGTTTTTAAGTATATCAGTCTATTGGTGCTGGGAAAGTGTTACTGGAAATACCATTGAGTGATTTTGAGCCCAAAAATGATATTGAATACGAGTTTACTGTATACACTGGATGGACAAAGCAGATAGTTTGCTGGTCAATCCCCTATTAAGCGGTTTATTGAAATTAAATGGAGAATACAAGCCTAATTAAATACAGGCAGTTTAAAAGTAGAGTGCAATTTTCATATCTCTTCTCAAATAATTCAGCACTGAGGGATCTTGTGCTACAAAACTATACTGGGTATAGCACTTTAAGGTTAAGATAAATTGAATAAATAAGAATCTAAAAAGACATTAAAAAGTAAGGATATTTATTTGATCAAAATACCTCTGCCAGAACAAGCAGACTATGACATTGATGGACTTAACACCCTAATACAGGATTATGGAACAGGTAAGAAATCTGGCATAGTAGGCAGCAAATCACTGATTTAAGAAAGTGAAACTTTGGCAGAGTTCATGTTAGTGAAAAATCATATTTTGGAACAGAGATATCCAAGAGACAGTGCATATGAGATGTGGAAAATTGTACATAACAACCATAAAGAACAGTTTCCCAGCTTGTTCAAGCTGGCTAAGCTAGCTATGTGTATGCCCCTTCAGACAGCAGACTGTGAAAGGGGTTTCTCAGCACAGATTAATATTTATACACACATAAGGAACAGATTAAGCTCAGAAATGATCAGCAGATTAAAGCTTATACAACTAGAGGGGACATCTTTTGAGGATTTTGATTTCAACAGAGCCCTAACAGAGAGAAGCAGTAAGAAAGAGAGATGGATATTTAAGTGTTAGGTAAATATTGAACTATGGCCGTGTGCTCCCCTCCCATCTTTTTTTTGGTCTACTTCCCCCTTATTTTGGTGATAATGGGGGAGACCCGCCCTTTAGATAAAATCCTGGCAGCATCTCTGTAAGGGAGAGAACTTGACCGGGTTATATGATTTCATTGGTCTCATGGTATTCATGTTACTTGGACATTATCGCATAGTGTGTTCGGTCAGCATTGGAAGTTGATGAACTCTATAGTTTTCTACAGAAATATGGAATCCAAGTGGAATACATCCAAAAATGTAGAGGTTTGCTATCTAGGAATTCAGACTCCCAGTTCCATTTCATATTGGTATACACATTCTCAGGTTGACAAACAATTACCATAGTAATCAGATAAGCATGTGACAAATTTGGATACATATCTAAAACAAGACAAATAGTATGGGTGGATAGAATCACCAGACGGACCAGAACGAAGATAATCACTGGAACGGGCTTGGAATTTTACGAATGCCGGCACATATTTATAATATAAGGAAGCAGTGAATATTTTTACTTTACTATGGTCAATACCTCTGGGTATTGACCTGTAGCAACAACGTTAAGCTAATATGACTGCTTCTAAAGTATATAATTATCACAAAGATGAGCATAAGTGTTCCTATTCTTTAATGTGCACGACATTGTTTTCTCAGCTTGAATAAAAAATAATATCAAAGGGACAACAATAAAGGGTGTGCATTTAACTAAAAAAAAATGAATTAAGCTACTTAGAAGATGAATTCAATCGATTTTAACCCTCTGTTTTGGTGATTACCTCTGTTCTGGTTGCTTCTGTCCATTCCATTGATTCTATCCACCAAAACAGTATAGTTGAAAAAATCTCGCAAATTTAGAGATCAGAAAATCTATTGGTAGATTATAGTTATGCTTCTGCCTGACAGACTTGAATAATTTAATTTCTTTGTTTATTGTTTCTAGTAGTTACTTAATCCAAATGCATATATAAAATGCTTTTCAGATTTTTTTTAAAAAAATATTTATCAGACTATGCACCTGTCCAGATAGAGCTAAATATGGCTTCAATAAGCTATAATAGATAGGTCTAGTCAGAACAATAGACATTGCTAGAGAAAATTTAAATTTGTGTGAGCAGAAAATTTTAAATTTTTAAATGTGTGATGCTAGTTTACAATCCAGAAACTGATACAAGCTACTAACATAAATCTGTTTGCACAGTCTGATGATGACTGTTCATTAGATAAATGTCAGTAAAACATAACCATTGTTATTCAAAGGTTTAAAGACAATTACTATGGTAAAAGTTGATACACTCATACAGCTGTGGCAAAAATTATGAACCAGTACTTCTGCTGCTGCTGTTGCTGTTGATGAGTTGGTTGATTTGGTGTTTTTGGTCTCTCCAACACCTGAGGTCATTTAGAGATGAAACCTCAGGTTGTTGGTAGATCATTATGGGTTTTACACCTTTTTTTTTTACAAATGACAAGAAAATCAGCAAAATTGCAGATTCCACCATAAATTTGCAAGCTTAAAATATAAGCAGGTTGTGGACAAATCTGCTGGTGTGGTTGCCCTGAAATGTCCTTTATTGCAAAAATAGTTTTTAAAATGTATTTAACCCTTTATTTTTTTTTTCTCTAATGATCCACATAATTTATACAATGTCATATTCCAGGTGTCAAAACTCTACCAGTTCTGTGAAGTAGCATACAACACTGTGTTGCACTGAACTGTACCAAAACTGTGTTCAGTCTGGTAGCCTACTACACTGTGTTGCACTGAACTGCATCAAAATTGTGTTGAGTCTGGTAGCATATTACACTGTGTTGCACTTAACTGTACAAAAAAAATTTTCAGTCTGGTTGAGCTTGAACCATTTTAAAGTTCTACCATTTCCTAAATTAGCTGGTCATTCCCATGGCAATGTGCAGCAGTATCTCCAAACATAGTGTTGCATCATTGTTGTTGTCTTCCCTTTTTCAGAGAAAAATGCCTAGACATGGCAAGCATGGTGTCCATCAGTGGTGGTGGCATCAATTCAGTCTTAAAGCAGGGGTGGACAAATTAGTAGTCCACACGCCCATGACTACCAAATTTTGTTTTCAGACTACTTAACTGTAAGGTTTTAAAGCCTGTGGAACTAAAGGCCACATCTGATGTTGTTTTGTTTTTTTTGTTTTTTTTTAATTAGGCAAACCCCAACACCCCCCAGCAATTTGTACCCACCTTCCAATTTTAAAAACAAAATGCCTGAAGGACATAAAAAAATGCACAAAACTTAGTCATTTCATTCATTCATTTATAATTTGTAAGCCAATTATCAGTAGGGAGTCCCTAACAATGGCATCTCCTTCACATTTCAGACCAAATGGAAGTCTCCAGTGTAAACATGGTCATTTTCTGGTTCCTGGAAAAGTCCATTTTCTGTGAAGGGGTGGGATCTTGGGACTACACATACATAGAAGATAAACACTGTCATTTTTAATTTCTGGTTCTGATATTTCCCTTTTTTTAAATTGAAAAACGATAAATGGAAAAAATATGCCTTCAAATTTGAAAACATGCAAATATGCATAATAAGTAGTTTGAAGAATTGTGAATTTATTGTACAAATTCATAAAAATAGACTACCACACATATTAGAGATTTGTCAACCCATGTAAAGTTTTTGTGCAAAATCAAAAGTCAAAAAAGGCAGGACACTTTGTTCTGCTGAATCCTTGTGTTTGTGTAACGTGCATGTTTGAAAGCAGGTGTATTGACTCTTGCTTTGGTAGTTAGTTCACCTGACTCGAGTCAAAGTAACGGTATTGCTCTTTTCTAATTTGGTGTCATGTGTTGTACATCTTGCATTGTTTTATTGTGCATTCATCAACAATTGCACACCAGAAGCTTTAGGTCCAGACAGATTTTGATAAAAAAAAATTGTTGTGTCAGCTTGAATGTACAAGAATGTGATCAGAGAATTTGATTAAACTTGGTGTGTGGGTTAGTATGAACATGACTTGGAATCAGTTTGATGATGAGTGACACGTATGCATACTTAACTGCTTCCAAATATATTTTTGGTTGGATTTTTGGCATTAGCATTTTTAGTATGTAATCTGACCAAATCAAACCCATGAAGTTTGTTCTAGATAACTTCTGCCATGTTTTCAGCAAGTTCACATCTTGACAGAAAGTAAAACATCAACTTTGAGACCAAAAATTAATTGACTCTGACAGTATTAGAGAACATCTAAGTGCATATACCCTACAAATTCCTATTCAAAGATCACTGTATGACACCATTTCATTAATTTATAGATTGAGCCTGATGCCTAATGTTAGACTTCCATCAAATGATTAAGATTCATGGTTTTATAATCATGTAAACATATAAACACACTCTGTACATTGCTTTTTTTTCCATAACATAATGTTTACATTTTTCAGTATAATAATGTCATGATCTAAAAGTTGAATATCACACAGTGACATAACACTTAGCAGAGTCTTATAGCAATGTTATTGAATGATCGAAAGTCTTTGCAGTTGGTTGATTGGTTGGTTGGTTGGTTTTGAACAGCACTTTCAGTTTTATTTGATTATATTATGATTAGGAAATGGGAGCTAAGTGCCCGAGGCAGCTGACCTGGGTTGGCCTGGAAGGGTATTGATCTTGTGACCCTTGGATTATGAGTCTGATTCTCTGCCAGCAGAGGTTCTGCAGTAGTGAACCTTCAGCTAGTGTTAATTAGACACAAAATTTATGAAACTTTATAAAGTAAAACAATTTGCCACCCACTGCTTAGCAGGTCATAGCATGTGACATCTAATTGGGACTTTTAGAAATACTCTGTTGTTTCTAATTCCACTGTTTGAGTTTGCAAAGAAAATTGGTGTTTTAGTATAAATTATAGAAAATTGGTGTTTTAGTATAAATTATAGAAAATCTGAAGAAAAACGCTTGCTTATATTGGCAAACATTCACAATGGAAAAAAAGTATTATACATAAATTAGCCCATTTATCAAACCTGGTATGAACAGTTTTTGGCAGCACAAATGAACATGAATGCATAAGTTTACACTAATCAGTTTTTAGTGCTACTGGTCATAGACCAGAATAGCTTATGGGATGGTGTGTTATCCATCGTCTGTTGTCTCTCCATCCATTAGCAGTTTGTTATTGTTACTCCTCCTGAACTACTTCAAGGATTGCCATGAACTTTACACATGCATTCTTCCCATGGTATGGTTGGTCCTAAATGAAAATGATGCTGCTTGGACATCCAATATGGCTGCCACAGTGGCCATCTTTAAACTCTTGTTATCACTACTAATACTGAACTGAAAATCATATTGGCACAGGGTTTGTACAGCAGGACTTCTTATGATGTTTAGTTGATTCTAAATGATAATGGTGCTGCCCAGACATCCAGTATGGCTGCCACAGTGGCCATCTTGAAAATATCTTGTCATTGCTACATGTCCTGAATGGAAAGTCATTTTGAAATGGGGTTTTCACCACAAGACTTCTTATGAGTTCTAGTTGTGTCTAAATGAAAATAGTGATGTTTGGACAGCCAATATGGCCACTACTCCTGAATAAATGGTCATATCAACATGGGGTTTTCACAGAAATATTTCTTATGATGTCTGGTTGGTCCTAAATGAAAGTGGTGCTGATCTGACATCCAATGTGGCCACCATGGTAGCCATCTTAAAATTTTATCACTACTCCTGAACAGAAAGTCATATTGACATGGGGTTTTCACCAGAAGATTTAAGTGACCTGACCTCCAATATGGTTACCATGTCAGCCATCTGTTATTGCTGCTTCTTCTAAACGGAAAGTCATATCGACATAGGGTTTTCACCAGAAGACTTCTTATAATGTTTAGTTTGTCCTCATTGAAAATGGTGCTGATCTGGCCTCCAATATGACTGCCATGGTGGCCATCTTGAAAATCTCTTTTATTGCTACTCCTCCTGTATAGATAGTCATATTGACATGGGGTTTTCAATCAAAGACTAACGTCAAGTTGGTTCTGAATAAAAATGGTGCCAAGCTGACATCAAATATTGCCACCATGGCATTCATCTTGGAAATCTTGTTGTCACTACTCCTCCTAAACAGAAAGTTATATTGACATGGGATTTTCACCAGAAGACTTCTTATCATGGCTAGTTGGACTTAAATGAAAACAGTGTTGTCCTGACCTCCAATATGGTCATCGTGGCAGCCATCTTGCTAATCTTGTTATTGCTGCTATTTCTAAACAGAAACTCATATCAACATGGGGTTTTCATTAGAAGGATTCTTATAATGTTTTTTTTTGTCCTAAATGAAAATGATGCCAATCAAATATCCAATATGGCCACTATGGCAGTCATCTTGAAATCTAGTTATAACCCTCCTAGATTTCTGTATCAGTATGGGGTTTTCACCAAAAGACTTCTTATGATATCTAATTGCCCCTAAATGAAAATGGTGCCAATCTTACATCCAATATGGCCATCTTAAAAATATTGTTTTTGCTACACCTGAATGGTAGGTCATATTGACATGAGGTTTTCATCAAAAGACTTCTAATGATCTCTAGTTGGTCCTAAACAAATACAGTGCTGATTATGTCTGATATGGTCCCCACAGTGGTCAGTTTGAACATTTTATCAGTCAAGGTCCCCACAGTGGTCAATTTGAAAATTTTATTAGTCAAGAATATCAGAGATGGTTTCAATACTCGATGGTTACTGCGAAGAAATGGTCTTATCTTGGATTTCTGGAAATTCTTTTTAGCCAGTAGAGCATCAGTCCATACCAATGATAGCCTGATGGAATGCAAACTGGCATGAGTAATGAAGACATGCAGTACTCACTCATCAGATAATGCATTATTTGAAAGGTAACTAGTTCATATGAGATAATTTCCTGTTGTTATTTTCTGTTTTTCATTAATTCAGAAAATAAAGTTGTTATTCATTATTTCAGAGTAAAGTTGTAGTGAAAAAGAAGGATCAATATAGGGACTTGAAAAATCTTTCATTACATGAGAACATTTGTGTTCCCAGGTTTGTTTAAAATAGAAGATGACTGTAATTAGTACGTGTACACTTCTTTTGTTTCCAGGTAACCCTAATGCAGGACTGCTGCAGTCTTCAGTAATAAGTCTGTATGTTATCTACCTCACCTGGTCAGCCCTCACTAGTGAACCACCAGAGGAGAGTAAGTTTGTCACAATCTTAACATAATACAGTAAAGCTCATTTGTAATGAGATTAGTTACAATGAGAACTAGTTTAAAATGGGCAGTTTGTAAATCCATGAACATTTTTGTTGAGCCTACATTAATGGGAAGCTAGTCATAGCAGTCACATTTCTGCCAGCATTGGTATTGTTAGCAGTTTTGTTAAAGGTTCTGAATAAAGTTTTTGAGCAATTCTTTGATCATGGGCTTGATGGGCTTGACATGCAGGCCCTGGCCTTCTTGTCTTTACATTTTTAATGTACAATATATACTCGCGTATAAACCAAATAATATAGGAAAAAATTAAAGCCCGGAAGAAGGGAGGTCAGCTTATCTGTGAGACAAGGTCAAAACTTGACAATTTTTCAGTTTTCTTGTTGACTACCGGTATATATTGGAGGAGACTGGATGGATAGATAGGTACATAGTTAGGAATAATAAAGACAAAACCAGTGTAAAATACAATTAGGTATATTATTGAGTGGAATGTGACAAATAAATTGACAACTTACATTTTGTTCATCTTTGTGTCATAAAAATCCATACAAATCTATGATGGACATTTTAAATCCGTTGATACAATAAATCCATGAATTCACAATATCCCATAATTTGTTAATTCCACACGTCTCACAAATAAACAATGAAAGTCAAGTCCGCACTTTTGTGATACACAGTATCTTATAAAGGTCACTGTCTAATGTCATCTGGTACAAAGCCCAAGAATTCATCTGCATCGTCTGAGTGACCAATTATAGTGCTGAAATCCTCCATCATCGTCTAGTCATCGTAAATATCATCTGACTCCGATTCCTAATCTTTACTGTCATATGCGGGTGCTTATGTGGAGACTGAGCTTGGGCTCTGTAAGTGACACTTCGATCATACAGTCTGTGAAATCTATTCAAGGATGCAACTGAACAGGTGTCAATTGTGCAGCAAGATCACAGGGAGTTCAAATAACTACCCTCACGTGGCACTGAACAAGTAAAAACTATGCGGCTTGATCAGAGGGTTGCAAATGTTAGAAAACAAAGAGGGTGCTAAGGGATTAAGGTCAAACACATATTTGTAAGATGTGTAGGACTCTACTTGGCACTGAACAAATATAAAATTTGTGGCTTGATCAAAAAGAATGTCATCTTGAAAACAAAGTCAGGCAGTGCTACCTTTACAAGCCACGGGGCTTATCACCCCACATGCACTGACAGATAACATATGAAATATCACTTAGGAATTAGATCTGGCTGATGGTAAAGGAAAGTATAAATCAAATCAAAACTTTTATTGCATCAAACACAGTGTTAATACAGCAAAACAAAATATAATACAAATACAGGTTGTTCAGACTTGCACGAAAATGGAAGCAATATACTTACTAGTAAATACGCACGGTAAACAACGCTGATGGACACTTCACTTTGCGGTGGATAATATTGAATTTACCGGTAATATTTCATGGGTCAGCTTATGTGCGGGTCATGCACTTTTTAATGTTTTTACCTATTCAGTTTGGGGGGTCGGCTTATACACTAATGGGCTTATATGCAAGTATATACGGTATATTAAAATTTATAGATATGTAAAGCTGGATATAACAATAAAATTGGTTTCAACAAGCTTGTATGTAGGTCCCAAGTTTTAACAAGCTTGCATGTAGGTCCCAAGTTTTAACAAGCTTGTATGTAGGTCCCAAGTTTAACAAGCTTGTATGTAGGTCCCAAGTTTAAACAAGCTTGTATGTAGGTCCCAAGTTTTAACAAGCTTGTATGTAGGTCCCTAGTTTTAACAAGCTTTTATGTAAGTCCCAAGTTTTAACAAGCTTGTATTCAAGTCCCAAGTTAAACAAGCTTGTATGTAGGTCCCAAGTTTTAACAAGCTTGTATGTAGGTCCCAAGTTTTAACAAGCCTTTATGTAGGTCTTAAGTTTTAACAAGCTTGTATGTAAGTTCTAAGTTTTAACAACTTTGTATGCTTGTATGCAAGTTCTAATTTTTACAAGCTTGTATGTAGGTCCCAAGTTTTAACAACCTTGTATGTAGGCCCCTAGTTTTCACAAGCTTGTATGCAAGGCCGAAGTTTTAACAAGCTTGTATGTAGGTCCTTTGTTTTAACAAGCTTGTATGTAAGTTCTAAGTTTTAACAAGCTTGTATGTAGGTCCCAAGTTTTAACAAGCTTGTATGTAGGTCCCAAGTTTTAACAAGCTTGTTTGTAAGTCCCAAGTTTTAACAATTTTGTATGTAAGTTCTAAGTTTTAACAAGCTTGTTTGTAAGTTCTAAGTTTTAACAAGCTTGTATGTAGGTCCTTTGTTTTAACAAGCTTTTTGGTAGGTCCCAAGTTTTAACAAGATTGTATGTAGGTCCCAAGTTTTAACAAGCTTGTTTGTGAGTTCTAAGTTTTAACAAGCTTGTATGTAGGTCCCAAGTTTTAACAAGCTTGTATGTAGGTCACAAGTTTTAACAAGCTTGTATGAAGGCCACTAGTTTTAACAAGCTTGCATGCAAGTCCAAAGTTTTAACAAGCTTGTTTGTGAGTTCTAAGTTTTAACAAGCTTGTATGTAGGTCCCAAGTTTTAACAAGCTTGTATGTAGGTCACAAGTTTTAACAAGCTTGTATGAAGGCCACTAGTTTTAACAAGCTTGCATGCAAGTCCAAAGTTTTAACAAGCTTGTATGTAAGTCCCATGTTTTAACAAGCTTGTATGTAAGTCCCAAATTTTAATAAGCTTTTATGTAAGTTCTAAGTTTTAACAAGTTTGTATGTAAGTTCTAAGTTTTAACAAGCTTGTATGTAGGTCCCAAGTTTTAACAAGCTTGGATGTAGGTCCCAAGTTTCAACAAGCTTGTTTGTAAGTCCCAATTTTTAACAAGCTTGTATGTAAGTTCTAAGTTTTAACAAGCTTGTTTGTAAGTTCTAAGTTTTAACAAACTTGTATGTAGGTCCTTTGTTTTAACAAGCTTGTATGTAGGTCCCAAGTTTTAACAAGCTTGTATGTAGGTCCCATG
Source organism: Margaritifera margaritifera (assembly GCA_029931535.1). Taxonomy (NCBI): domain Eukaryota; kingdom Metazoa; phylum Mollusca; class Bivalvia; order Unionida; family Margaritiferidae; genus Margaritifera; species Margaritifera margaritifera. The sequence continues at coordinate 763,420 of JAQPZY010001381.1, read as the reverse complement.
TTTTAACAAGCTTGTTTGTAGGTTCTAAGTTTTAACAAGCTTGTATGTAAGTCCTAAGTATTAACAAGATTGTATGTAGGTCCCAAGTTTTAACAAGCTTGTATGTAGGTCCCAAGTTTTAACAAGCTTGTTTGTGAGTTCTAAGTTTTAACAAGCTTGTATGTAGGTCCCAAGTTTTAACAAGCTTGTATGTAAGTCCTAAGTATTAACAAGCTTGTATGTAGGTCCCAAGTTTTAACAGGCTTGTATGTAGGTCCCAAGTTTTAACAAGCTTGTTTGTGAGTTCTAAGTTTTAACAAGCTTGTATGTAGGTCCCAAATTTTAACAAGCTTGTATGTAAGTCCCAAATCTTAACAAGCTTGTATATAAGTCCCAAGTTAAACAAGCATGTAGGTCCCAAGTTTTAACAAGTTTATATGTAAGTTCTAAGTTTTAACTAGCTTGTATATAAGTCCAGAGTGCAAGATAAATATGCTTATTTTGATATTTTCTTTTATTAAGCCAATACTCCTCTGCTGTTTTACATAATTGTCATTAATTTGAATCGTGACACCATTTATTCAGTGGTAGAGTTTAAGCTTTTTTTTAGGTCACATTGATGTATTATGTAAATACTTGTTACATGGCCATGCCAAGAATATTAAAATAATTAAGATGGATGATAGCCTAGTGGCAATACCAATGGTAGCCCAATGACAATACCAACTGTTTATGGGTCAGATTGTGACTTTTGTATATTGGGTAATACCTTGATGGTTGGTGACAGAAATTTGAAATGTTTGAAGAAATATTGAAGATTTTAAAAATGCAAACTGTGTGTAGACTGTGAAAATATTCAATTTCAATGGGATGAATTCTAGTTTTTATGACTGATAATAAATTTCTTACAAGTCTCTAGAATTTTCACCTTGACATGCACATGTTCATGCATAAATAGCTTTGTGTCCAGCATGTGCATCTTTGGATTTTGTGTTACATCCATTGTCTGTCCCGAAACCAGTCCAGAGCACTCATAATGAACATCATATATCACAATTAGTTTTGTTATAAACAGCCTTTACTCTAGTTATTATGGATTAATATGGATTCCATTTAATTCATGGGGTACCAGTATTTGTGGATTTTTTGGTCTCTACAAACCATAAACTTGAAGTTCTAATTGAAAATGTTCCCTCAGTAGTTGATGTCTATCAAGCAGATGTTGTCGAGTATCAGAGTTGAAGTTGAAGAAAAATGATTTACATGAAGGACATAAGATCTCATGGCAAAGATATGAATTCAAGTAACAATTGAAAAGAAACCTTGAAATATGATACTCATGAAAATAAATGAATTCACTGTAATTTAAGGTCCATGCAGTTTGATATACACCCCTGCAAACAAAGCTTGGAAGGGAGGTATACTGGAATCTGCTTCCATCTGTCTGTCCATCACACTTCTGTTTACCTAATATCTCCTGAACCCATTGGAGATATGTTCATGAAACCTAATATGATTTTGTATCATGACTAGAAATTGTGTCAGTGGAAAATGGAGTCAATATGATTTTGTATCATGACTAGAAATTGTGTCCATGGAAAATGGAGTCAATATGATTTTGTATCATGACTAGAAATTGTGTCCCTGGAAAATGGAGTTTGTTGAGCATTTTAAGAGTTGTATTACAAATTTTGTCTTTCCATTTTTCACACTCTTCCAATAAATATCTCCTGAACCATCTGAGATATCTTCATAAAACTTGGTATGAATTTGTACCATGACAAGAGTTTGTGCCCCATATAAGATTTGGCTGTCAGATCAGTACTTCTATAGTTTTAATTTAAATTGTGTCCATCTATCCATCACACTCTTCTCCAGTTAAAATATCCAGAACCATCTGAGATATCTTGAAGAAAATTAGTATGCATTGTATATGATATTACTTGTAGAGTGAGGGGAAGACTATTCTGTAAGCAAATAAAATATAATGCCTGGAATCTGGAAGTGAAGGTGATCCTCATGAGGATACCAATCTACTAGATCCCATATATACAGAGAGAAGCAATGAGTCTCTACAGGAGTGCATAAGCACTTCTATCTAGAGTCTCTGTGGGAGTGCATCAGCACTTCTATCTAGAGTCTCTATGGGAGTGCATCAGCACTTATATCTAGAGTCTCTATGAGAGTGCATCAGCACTTCTGTCTAGAGTCTTTATGGGAGTGCATCAGCACTTCTGTATGGAGTCTCTACAGGAGTGCATCAGCACTTCTATCTAGAGTCTGTAAAGGAGTGCATCAGCACTTCTATCTAGAATCTCTACAGGAGTGCATCAGCACTTCTATCTAAAGTCTCTACAGGAGTGCATCAGCACTTCTATCTAGAGTCTCTACATGAGTGCATCAGCACTTCTATCTAGAGTCTGTATGGGAGTGCATCAGCACTTTTATCTAGAGTCTCTATGGAAGTGCATCAGCACCTCTATCTAGAATCTCTACGGGAGTGCATCGCACTTCTATCTACAGTCTCTACAGGAGTGCATCAGCACTTCTATCTACAGTCTGTATGGGGGTGCATCAGCACTTCTATCTAGAGTCTCTATGGAAGTGCATCAGCAGTTCCATCTAGAGTCTCTATGGAAGTGCATCAGCAGTTCCATCTAGAGTCTCTATGTAAGTGCCTAAGGTCTCTATGGGAGTGCCTCAGGATTTCTATCTAGAGTCTCTACAAGAGTGCATCAGCACTTCTATCTAGAATCTGTATGAGAGTGCATCAGCACTTCTATCTAGAGTCTGTACGGGAGTGCATCAGCACATGTCAAGAGTCTGTATGGGAGTGCATCAGCACATTTCTGTCTAGAGTCTATACGGGAGTGCATCAGCACCTCTATATAGAGTCTGTGTGGGAGTGCATCAGCACTTCTGTCTCGAGTCTCTGGGAGTGCATCAGCACTTCTATCCAGAGTCTGTATGGAAGTGCATCAGCACTTCTGTCTAGAGTCTGTACAGGAGTGCATCAGCACTTCTATCTAGAGTCTCTATGGGAGAGCATTAGTACTTCTGCAAAAATAGTCATTAGAAGAGATGTCACTAACAACAAGAAAAGAAAACAAACTGGTTGAACCAGTTTATCACTGCCAAGAAGCTATGCATTTTGCTACTTTCTAACAACATACTCCCTTTTCACAAGGATACCAGGAAAATCCTATCCAAGTATGTCAAGTTACAAAATGTAGCTGACTACCTCCAGCAGTACAACCTCAAAGGCAAAATTGTGAGAGGTCTTGAGAGCAACTTGTAGCCAATGTTCACAAATTGCACAGAATTTGAGTTCTCGTGGAACAATATCTTATGTGAAACCTCTAAAAAACTAAAGAGTCTGATCTTTAACCACACACCCAACAGATCAGTATGAAGCAGCCTTTCAAAAGGACCAGAACAACTCTTAAGTTCACGTGTAAATCATTCGCAAATGAAGTATTAGATTGCAGTACTGTCAGCTACACTATTTGCATTAAAATGGATAAATCCAAAACTCTTTAAAATCACTTATATAAACCTCAAATATACTTCCAAGTAAAGAGGTCATTATACCACACATAACATTGTTTATTTACTCACCTGTCCCACATGTGACAAATAATATGTAGGTGAGACCAAAAGGGAATTTCAAGTGAGAATAAAAGAACACCTCTCTGATATGTGCAAAAAGAAGGATACCCGAGTATCTAAACACTTTGACCTACCTGACCACAACCTAGATTGTGTTCAAATAATAGAAATTATTTTGTTTGACCCAGACTTTTTAGTAGCAAAATCAAGCATAAAAATAGAGAATATGTTTGGATATACCAATAACACTCAGCAGTAGGGATAGGGATTGACATCTTTATTTAAATGGGAATCCAGGTATTTTATTTATTATTTTCCTATCATTATAAACTGGATGTTTAGGTCCCATTGTCTTTTGTTGGAATTTTTAACTCACTTGGAGAAGCCACACTTGTCCCATAACCAACCTCGCTGCGAGGAGGACATCATATACCATAGCAGCATTAAACAAATAAGTCTACACCACCAAAAAATAGTCTATCAATGTGCCATCTGTGGAATTAGTTATAAATACCACCAATCATTGGATCAACACTTGAATATCATCCACTTTGGAATAAAAGTGTACAGCCACCATTGCCATAAGGTGTACAACAGGAAGGAAGATCTAAACAAATATCTAGAGAAATTCCACCAAAATATGATGTATTTATCCACCAATGATAAGCACGTATTTGTATATGAACTACTAGTTCAGGTCCTTGGTAGTCTGGATATTACTCCAGATAAACCCATCTACATATATTAAAGACAATACAGATCTCATTCCTTTCTCTTCTAGATGATACTGATTCTTCGAATAATGGAACAATCAATATGTTGGAAATATGTTCGATCAAGTAACTTCAATTGAGAACATATTCAAGCCAACAATCAATTGGACAATAGAACCAAACAAAATTCAAACAAATTCATCTAATTCAACCTGCACCATCCATAGATTTAATTTTACCATTGACAGCTGGAACTGGAAAACAGATACTACATATGTCAACCCAGTGGATGGTTTAACAATCCCACAAGGAACCAGGTTGCATGAGAAATTGCATTACCATTCAGACATGGAAATTATTTCTTGCTGAAGATATTTGACTTGTCACCATTTGTTTCTTTTCAAAGTTATGTCCCTTTAACAACCTCGACAACAGTGTTAAAAATCCGGAGTGTTGCATTGCTCAATTGGACTTGCTTTTGTGGCCAGATAGGGTAAAATAGTTTACAAAATGTCAACAATTTAATTTATTGCAACATATTGGTTATCCCAAACTTACAGTTCTCTCAGATCACTTATATTTTTTTATGATTAGTGAATAAATGCAGTTGAAATTGAGGTGAATTTTGCCATATGATTTCAGATTGTCAAATGTCATGTTATAGCTGTCAGCAAATAATTGTACTTCTTTGCCAGATGATTTCAGATAGTCAAATGTCATGGTAGTGGTGTCAGCAAATAATTGTACTTCTTTGCCAGATGATTTCAGATACATACAAATTGTTGTTGTTAGCAAAATGCTCATCGTTTTGAAAATTGTTATACCTGTGCAAGTTTATTTAGAGGTCCAAAAGGAATTTTTATCAAATCCACAAATATGTAAGAGTGATGTTTCTTTAAAATACAACAGTGACTGGTTGTGCACCTACAGTGAAATGTTCTTTTTCCTAAGGGAAATTCTTATTTTCTACAGACACCAAAGACACACACAAAACCATATTCCTACTCTTTATAGGACACGTTGTAGGTGGTGTTAATTTGTAGCCTAATTGAACAAAAATATAGTGGTAAGAAATAAAGTGGTAGGGTTGTTTTCATGTAAGTCAAAAACAGTCACGATGATTTCATATACAAGTGCCTTTGACTTTGAAAAGTTTTTGGAATTTTATTAAGTACTATTAGTAATCTTTTCTTTTTGTTTTCAAAAGTTATTTGTGCTATTTTTTCTATTTTGACAGTTTCCATTATTGAAACCTTCCAAACACAGGTTGCTCAACAAATTGCAGAAGAAAAGGGTACTGGTAAAACAGTTGAAGAGGTATGTGATTGTGCAGTTAGTATTGTCTTTAATTTTCTACCACAAAGAGATTGACTTTTTTAACATACATCCATTCTGATGTAAGCTCACTTTTTTTTTTCCCCATCATAAGGGGAAGTGTATCATGGTGCGACGTCCGTCCATCCATCCAGCTAACATTTTTGGTTTCCACACAATAATGTTAACTCTTGATCATGTACCTTGTCCAAACTTTGTGGATGGTTTGCATTTGTGATATGGAAAAAGCCTCGTGAGATGGGGCTTGAAAGGTCAAAGAGTAAGGTCACTGACTGAAAGAAGAAAAATGGTTTCTGCACAATAACTTAAGTTCTACATCACAGATCTGGATCAAACTTTGTGAATGGTTTGCATTTGGGATGAGGAAAAAAGGTACATGCTCATAGTCACAATGACTGAAGGATTGAAAATGGTTTCTGCAGAATAACATTAGTTCTGGACCATGTACCTTGATTGGACTTTGTAGAATACTTACATTTGGAGTAAGAAAGAAACCAATTTATTTTGGGGTCAAAAGGTCCAATGACATGGTTACTGAAAGCTGACAGAAAAAAATTACCTTGTGCACAATAACTGTAATTCTAAACCACATACTTTGACCACAGTTTGGGGATGGCTTGCACTTAAGGTAACGAAGAAGCCTATTGAATTTTGGGTCATAAGGTCAAAGGTGAAGGTCATTGCAACTCAAAAGAAAAGTGGTTTCTGCACAGTAACTATTGTTCTAGATTAAAAAGTTCTTTGATCAAACTTTGTGAATGGCTTGCACTTGGAGTAAGTAAGAAACATATGGATTTTGGAATCTAAAGGTCAGAGGTCAAGGTCTCAGGGTGCCTAATAAGAAAATACAGGTTTCTGTACATTACATTTAGTTCTAGACTGACTGCATTGACCAAACCTTGTGGATGGCTTGCACATGGGGCAAGAAAAAAAACTGTTTATATTGGTATCAAAATGTTCAAGGTAAAGGCCAGTTTGACACAAACAAGGGAAGAGTTTTCTGTACAAGTAACTTTAATTAAACACCACATAGTGACACCAAACTTTTAAGAGGGCTCACTGACTTAGGAAGAAATGAGCCTCCGAGTTTGGATTACACAGCTGAAATATCGTGGTCACAGTGACTGCAATAAAAACCAGGGTGGATGGGTCAAGGTCATTGAGACCCATTGTCAGTACTGTCCAGAGTCAACCTTATCCTACTAGTATCTTTTACATGTTTAATAGCCACTGACCAGTAGGAGATTGATTCAGAAGACTGTCATTTAACCAGGAGTGTTTGAAAAGATTTGATGCATTGGACTGATAGTAGAAGGATTAGAGTTTCCATAAGGGAACAAGGTTAACCCATACAACTTAATTTAGCAAGAGCAAACCATCTGAAATCCTAAGTTTATATTTGTCAAACAGTCCAAACCATTACCTGCAGCCATACAGTTTCTCTTGATGATGGCCAACAATGTCAGAAGTAAGTGGTGATTTAAATGCACACACTACTTCATTAATTCGCTTAAAATAACAATTGAACCATATATTTTATTTAATTGAGAAATACTGAAAACAGTGTCCGAGTCTCATTAGCAAAACATGTTTGTTGTAAGTGCTTTCAACTACATCTGTGCGTGGTTATTTTTAGATTCAAATCAATTTAATTCAGAGGCTTGCACTGTCTATGCATAAGTAATGTTAAACACTGTTGATGTTTGTTGTTTGTGTCAAGGATTTTCTAAAAAAAGAGGGATATAATTGTTATATAGTGCTTCGAATTAAACCGGTTTGAAAATTCTCAAAATGATTTCTTGCAACCAGCTAAAACATAATCGTATCAAGAGATTCTGGACATATGGCATATTATTTTCCATATTACTGGTCAAATTTCGTATTACCTGTCAGAAACAGGATGTAAGGAATTATCTGCCTTGGTGATTGACCAATCAAATTTCCAGAGTTGTATATAAATGGAGATAATGTTTAATATTGTGCACATATAATGTACTGTTTCTGGTACTCTTGTTTGAAGTCTGGTAACATCCTCTGAAATTACTTTTTTTTAGATGAATTAATATTTTATGGTGAATTTCTTTTAAGGTATGTTGAATTGCAGCTGTGACACTTTTGTATCTTTCATTGCAAGTGCCCTGTTTTTCATGTGAAAATCAATTGAAAGTTAGTCCTAAAAAAAGAATAGGGCATACAAAAAATTATTGCCCTTTTAATTAACATCCATCTTCATGCTGACAACAAAAACTTGAGGATATAAAATGTTAAAGACACTGTATCACTTTATAAATATGTAATTTTATTGAATATAAAGCTGTAAGATAGTAATTCTTTATCTATTTTACAGGCTCCACCAGTATTTGTAAGTGGACCTGGACAGACTTTCACATTTCTAAACAACACTCTGTGTCGACCCAACCCAATAGACCCCCAGATGGATTTGATAGCAGCATATGCAGGGGTTCTCATCATGTTCATCATGGCTGTATATGCCACGTAGGTATCTTTACAAGTCTCATTGGTAATAAATACAGTGGCTCCTGAGTATCTTGATTTCTGTAGGTATCTTTACAGGTTCCATTGGTAAATACATTGACTCCTGAGTATCTTGATTTCTGTAGGTATCTTTACAGGTTCCATTGGTAAATACAGTGGCTCCAGAGTATCTGAATCTCTGTTCATAGGTATCTTTACAGGTCCCATTGGTAAATACAGTGGCTCTGGAGTATCTGGATCTCTGTTCATAGGTATCTTTACAGGTCCCATTGGTAAATACATTGACTCCTGAGTATCTGGATCTCTGTAGGTATCTTTACAGGTCCCATTGGTAAATACAGTGGCTCTGGAGTATCTGGATCTCTGTTCATAGGTATCTTTACAGGTCCCATTGGTAAATACAGTGGCTCTGGAGTATCTGGATCTCTGTAGGTATCTTTAGAGGTCCCATTGGTAAATACAGTGGCTCTGGAGTATCTGGATCTCTGTTCATAGGTATCTTTACAGGTCCCATTGGTAAATACAGTGGCTCTGGAGTATCTGGATCTCTGTAGGTATCTTTACAGGTCACATTGGTAAATACAGTGGCTCTGGAGTATCTGGATCTCTGTTCATAGGTATTTTTACAGGTTCCATTGGTAAATACATTGACTCCTGAGTATCTGGATCTCTGTTCATATGTATCTTTACAGATCCCATTGGTAAATACAGTGGCTCTGTAGTATCTGGATCTCTGTTCATATGTATCTTTACAGGTCCCATTGGTAAATACAGTGGCTCTGTAGTATCTGGATCTCTGTTCATAACTATCTTTACAGGTCCCATTGGTAATATAGTGGAGCATGTCCAGTCTGGCTCCTGAGTATCAGGCCACTTTGGATGCAAAATTTAATCAACCTTTCTTTCGATACACAAAGTATCAGATATGACTCAACACAACCAGTCTAACTTTTGGTCTTCTTCATGATCAAATTATGCATATTCATTGCATAATAAAATTTTGTAAAGTTGATAGAAGAAATGCATTTAACAGAGTCATCATATATGTTTAGGAATGCATACAGTTTTTATCAGAGTTGTTGCATGAAACACATCATCTACTTATTTCCTGTTATTGTCTTTATATAGTAATTACTGATTAGAAACCTAAGAATCTGTAACATTTTTTATATAGTATAGTTTTTTATGGATCATTTTAGCAAGATCAGTTTTGGTGACTGCAGCAAAAAAAATAAATTTTTGGCATTTAGCCCAGAATTATCAGTGCATTGCTTCTGCCATAAGCACGTTGCATGTTTTATGATGGTGCATTGGATCAAAATAAACTACCTTATATACTCGCATATAAGTCTGATTCAACTGCAAACTGCATAGACCCAGATCTGCCATTGCATAATGTGCTGGCAGATCTGGGTCTATGCAGTTTGTTAGGAATAATCAGTAGTATAAGCAACATAGACCCTGATCTGCTAGAGCATTATGCAATGGAAGATCAGGATCTTTGTTGGTCACAGTTGGACCCAACTTATACATGAGTATATATGGTATGCTATCAAGAGTTCTAGATGTTTCATGCATGCTTGAAAGGATAGTACTTGATGACTGTAAGAACACATGCTTGAAATGATAGTACTTGATGACTGTAAGAACACTTGCTCATATGGTTTCAAAATGTTCGTGGGGTAACAGTTTTCAAGGATTTTGTGGTTACTCCAAATCATGAAAGTGAGCCACATCTGATGCAGAAAGCCACCCCACCCCCACCCCAGTTTTTACTGATACATTCTTAGCAATAAAAAAAGCTCAGCTGTTGCTAATTCAACTTCATTACTGTAAAAAAAATATCATTTATATGTGTTTGTTTTATTTTATCCCATTTGAAAAAAATGTATAAAAAAAAATTATAAAGCATTTTATATTGTTCCAATTTACATGTATGTATACAGTATCTGCTAACTGTCAGTTCCACTCCCTGCCTGAATCAATGTGTTGTGAGATCAGTCAGGATAGAGAGAAAAGAGAAAGAACATAAAGCATTTAAGTACTGGTATTTTTGAAAATGAAAGAAAAAATAATTAAATGATCTACAAAAATTAGATATAATACTTATTTATATCGTTTCTTCATTCAGGTGAAACGTCTGTTTAAAATACTTGTATGAAATAACTGCACTTACTTTATTGTCTGCATTTGTCTGTGATCTGAGATTTTACCAGTTGTGATCCATCTGAATAAAATATCTACATGAAGCTTGGATGCACACATTTATACTTCTAATTACATGTAGCAGACTTTTCTGTTAAAATTTAAAATCCTCCTGAAAGCACATCTCATTTTATCCACTCATTTTTAATTTAAAGGAACAACAAGATGGTAAAATTTTAGAACTATTTCTTGAAGCACAAGTACTAATCATATATTTTATATTTTAATTATATATACTAATTACAGCACAATACTAAGCCTCACACTTCACTGATTTTTGGATGAAACCACTGAATAAATGTCATGTGAATCCAGTCTCTTGGAACACACAAAAGTTTGTCATGTAAATGAACTAGAATTAGACAAGTCCAGCTTTCTCAAAGGTCATGGATAATTAGATCCGATCTCAGACATATTCTCATGAACCACAATTATCCATTATCCATGAATCAGTTTAAGTTTTTATATTTGAAGGTCTCCTGATAAAGTGTATTGATCTTCACCAGTGATATCCTCCTTTTCACTTCATGGTCTCTATGACCTGTTTCACATTTCAGTGGAAATGTGATTTCAGTTGTTTCTTTTGTAGTGTTTGTTTACTGCCAAGTCTGATGATTGGAGTTTGTCCATACACAAGGCAGGCAGCTAGCATCATCACACATTGATGGCTTTGTACACATCAAAGACTACCACAGCCTGCTGATTGCAGAGAGCAAGGGGCAGTTGGTCACATGTTCGGTTCACATATGGAATGATGACATTATCCACATAACTTGAATTTTACCAGTCTTAAGACACTGTTAATGCCATGGTCATTGAAAGCAACAGTATGGACAGATTTTTAAATAAAAGATCACTTGGATGTGCTTCAATAACCGCTGTCGGCTTCATTTAGCATTTGTTGTAAGTGATTGATTTTGGCAGGAGTTTGATTTATGCTCATACTGGTGGTAGTATTGTTTTTACCACCATTCAAGCAAGCACCATTTGTTGCTGGCATAGTTTTGTTCTTTTGTATTATTTATTTTGGTTATTTGTAGATTTAATCCACAAAATTAAATACAAACTTTAACAGAGGTGAATCCACGAATTTAAGTACCTATGAAAATGTCCTTTTTACAAAACCAAGAAAATTGATACCCGCAAAAATAAAAAACCACATGAATTGAATGCACCTAGAATTAGTCTTGGTCACTAAGCAGTGTGACTCATTCTAAGAGTCATGATTAGCATCTTGATGATTAAGACAATCTGGTGTCCAGAGATTCTTTTACACTGGCATATGCTGGTTGTTACCGATGAAAATTTGCCTCTGTACCGGAAACAAATTGAGACTGTCAGTATTCTTGTGCGGACAAACTGTAAAATGTGCTTTTAAGTCTTCAAAGTTAATTATCTCAACATCAGAGTCTGTCAGAAACTGTCTTACTCTTTTGGTTTGCCGCTACTGTAGTCCCATATCCCGGCCGACTTTGATTAGTGATTGACACCAACAACACAACACCAGAAGGAGAATTGGCTTATTTCTTTGATGGCTTCAGGTGGTGTTATGATATGTATACACATATGGTATAATCCTGCCTCCCTAATCTGTTAAGATAGACGGTTTACTAGACAGTTTACAGAGCTGTCGCTCCCATGGTTATCAAATTACTGAAACATATACAGGAGTGCTGCTTCTGCTTAGAGGCAGGTTTCATCTTGTAAGTACTTATCTAACAGAATCTTTAGCTATTAAACTCTATAGTCTTTAAAACATACTTGGAGAAATCATTACATATGATGCCCCAGGGTGGGCAGTTAAAATGAATTGCAGTAGATGAAAATGATCACCAAGGGACACAGTCAGCTGAACTTTGATTCTTGTTGTAAGACAATAATCAGAGATTATTCTGACATCTTTCTGCAGTTTGCAAAACTTGCAGTTATTTGATTGGCTATTCCAGTAACCAGCATGCTGGCTGAGCGTGGTTTCAGTGCACAAAATCGAATAAAAACTGCTGGAAGAAGTCGTTTGAAGGAAAAAAGAGTGACCAGGCTGATGCTATTAGCAATAGAAACTCCTGACATTGTCCAATTTCCATTTCAATGGGCAATTACATATTTCAATTTCATGCGTCAATGCTGACACTAAATTATGACTCTCGGACTTGAAAACCCTGACTGATATTCTCTGAGTTGTGACATAAATGCTTGAATATTGAGATAGTTCTTTGTTATGGAATCATTTCATTTGTATACCATTTATGCTTTAATTTCTTCTTGTTGAAAACAAATTAAGAACCATGTGTTCGTTCGTGAAAGGACCGGCTTGGTTTGGATTTTGCCGCTTTTTAATTTTAGATGACTGTAAGTCATGTGATTTATAAGCCATGCTGAAGTTGAAAACTTTCACTCCCACCAAGTCACTAAAATTACACTTTTTTATGCGATGCATGTAAATACCGTAACTATTTACTTTATAAGTGAACTCTGAACCACAGTTATTATTGTATGTGGATTATGTTGGTGACTAACAATTCCGATATGGGAATGGAATTACACTACTGTCGCAATCTCAAGTTGTGATGCCGATTATCAACACAGCTCCTGTAAAGGTCAGAAACTCATTCACTTCATTTTCTTTTTCGAAAGTATTGTTTACAACATAACTTTCTCTACTTTATGCAACTGATAAACCATGTTTGACAAGATTGGTTGATTAGGATTTGTACTGGTAAAATTTGGCCTTGTACTGACTTTTTCCATCCTTGTTGGTACAAGGTACCAATAATTGCACAGCCTTAGCAGAAACACTGGTATCGTAAACTTGTGTTTTATGGTGTTCACAAAGTGCCCCATCAAATTTTAAAACCTGTACTTAGTTCCAAACCTGGGAGTAAAATACCCAATTGTTTTAATTCTTATATAGAGCTCTGCATATGCTGATATACTGTTAAACACCAATCTAGAGCTCTGCATATGCTGATGTGCTGTTAAACACCAGTCTTGAGTTCTGCATATGCTGATGTGCTGTTAAACACCAGTCGAGAGCTCTGCATATGTTGATATGCTGTTAAACACCAATCTAGAGCTCTGCATATGATGATGTGCTGTTAAACACCAATCTAGAGTTCTGCATATGCTGATGTGCTGTTAAACACCAGTCGAGAGCTCTGCATATGTTGATATGCTGTTAAACACCAATCTAGAGCTCTGCATATGCTGATGTGCTGTTAAACACCAATCTAGAGTTCTGCATATGCTGATGTGCCATTAAACACCAATCTAGAGTTCTGCATAGGCTGATGTGCTGTTAAACACCAATGTAGAGCTCTGCATATGCTGATGTGCTGCTAAACACCAAATCTAGATCTCTGCATATGCTGATGTACCATGAAACACCAATCTAGAGCTCTGCATATGCTGATGTGCTACTAAACACCAAATCTAGAGCTTTGCATATGCTGATGCACACTGAAGTCAATGTATTATATTATAGTGTTGTCTGTCTGTCCATTTGTCCATGCTTTAACAGTTGCTTGTCTGGCCCATAACTTTATAATGGTAGAAGAGATTTTCTTGAAACTTTGCCCAAATTTATATCACGGCTAGAAAATGTGTCCCATACCAAAACGACACACCCTGCCTCAAGATCAAGGCCACAGCAAAGAAAAACGTATTTTGTGACTTTTATCCTTGTCCAGAGTATAATTTTTGAACCACTGCAGATATTTTAATGAAAATTTATCCATTTATATATCATGTATAGACTGTGTGTTGCATACCATAGCCAGGCCCCCTGCCTCAGGGTGAAGGTCACAGCAAGGGTAAATGTAATAATGACTTGTATCCTTGTCCGGAGTATAACCTTTGGACCACTGAAGGTATTTTAATGAAACTTTAACCAATTACGTATCATGAATAGACAGTGTGTCATATACCATAGATACACCCCTTGCCTCAACATTAAGAACAGAACAAGAGTGAATATACATCAGTGACCTTTATCCATGTGTGATTATAACCTTTGAACCAATGAAGATATTTTTTAACACTTTGGCTGGTTATGTATTTTGACTTAATAGTGTCTAATGCATTCACAGTCATACCCCTTGCCCTTAAGATCAAGGTCACAACAAAGAATCATGTAAGTCAGTGGCCTGTTCCCTTACTCAGACTCATATTTTGTCATCCAGACAGATATTTTGAAACACTATATCCAGACTGACATCTTATCATACAGTGGTCAAGTCTCTAGCTCAAAGGTAAAGGTCATTAGTAGGGGAAATGTCACAAGATGGGCGTATCATGTGCCATTTGTGGTGTATTCTTGTTTGTGAATGTTATAGTTGCTACATAATTGTAAGTAAGTACCTAATGTGAAATGTCTTTGGCATCAGTACCATGTCTGTCAGGCACACATCCATGAATTAAATACCAAAAAAAAATGTAATTTTTGGCAAAAGCATAAAAAAGAGGCCCAGAAAAATACAGTATTCAAATTGTCTAGAGGACAGAAAATATAGAGGTTACATCTTTTTTTGGTCATGTGATTTCCTATGTTAGCGGGATCAGATTAATTTTTTTATAGTAATTTGTTTTTGGTCTGGAAAGAAACTTTTTGTAGAATCAAACAGGTTTGAATATTCCCATCCAAACTGGTTGTGGGACATTAATATATTTTTTCCTTTCAGAATTCAGACCTCAAGTGAATCTCACAAAGTTGGAGTAAGAAGACTGCCACAAGCAGTATGTAATTCTTTGATTATTTAATTGTTTTCATTTTTAAAATTCCTTATTACTTGCGAAGATGAAACGGTTGAGTGATAAGACAGCCATAGTCATGAAAGGGTCTGAGCACAATATGTGAACTCAGACTCAAAACTCTGAGCCGCTCAATCTTGTTGAAATGTATGTAGAAATGCAAGCAATAACATGGTTTGTACAACCTTGAAAACTCCTTAAATTTTTAAGCAGATGGTTTTATCTTTGAAAAGTCCTTGAATTTCTTGGCAGACTCCTTGATTTTTTCCCAAAACTCATTGAATTTATCTTAAGGAATACAAAGCAATAAAAGTGAAAAAATATATAACTTTTTAAATTGAGACATTTGTATTTACATATTTTCCAAACATTATAAATAAATACATAAAATGGGATCAAAATTGAATGGATTAAATGACACATGACACAGGTAGTTACCAGATGAAGTAGCATCTGTTTGCTCTAGTGGCACAATAATTAAGTGTTTTTTTCTTTTCTACGTTGGTACCTATTTATGCAGTGATAAACATAGTAACACATGGAGACAGTTCAATTTCCTTAAGAAAAATACTCCTTGAAAACTTTTGGAAGTCCTTGCAAAGTCCTTGAAAAACAACTCACTGGGGCTGTATGAACTATGAATTAAAATTTGTCATGGCTCTAACCTCACTTGGAGCGAAGTTATAGGAGATTTTAAAAAACATATTTGAGCACAAGTTTAGTTGTTCTTCTCTGACAGTGTCATGACTACGGTGCCAGGTTACCAGTCTTGAACATAATGGCCTTCTATAACAGTGTCATGTCTACGGAGCCAGGTTACCAGTCATGAATATAATGGCCGTCTCTGACAGTGTCATGACCATGGAGCCAGGTTACCTGTCATGAACATAGTGGCCTTCTCTGACAGTATCGTGACTATGGTGCCAGGTTACCAGTCTTGAACATAATGGCCTTCTGTTAAAGTGTATTGACTATGGAGCCAGGTTACCAGTCTTGAACATAATTCCCTTCTATAACAGTGTCTTGACTATGCAGCCAGGTTACCAGTCATGAATATAATGGCCATCTCTGACAGTGTCATGACCATGGAGCCAGGTTACCTGTTATGAACATAATGGCATCATGACTGTGGAGCAATGTTACCAGTCAAGAACATAATAGCCTTCTGAAAATGGCATCAATTTGTAAGGGATTTTTTGCAGGGTTTCATGTAGGATGCTGTAATGTTTGTATCCAAGATTGGAGTTTCTTTTCCTGGTTAAAATAATTGAATGCTGCTGTCCTGAATGCCTGTCTTTATTATTGCTTATTTAGTGAAGTATAATTTTTAAAAACATTGGTGAGCATGTCCATGCATGACAATTAAGATTTTATACTATAGTTGATAATGTCATGTAGATTCAGTTAGATTTTTCCCATAAATATTTTGATGTAATCTAATCTTTGTCAATTTTCAATTTTATGTCATAAAATACAGTGCAATGTGTGGATTCATTTTCATTTGCTGGGTATTAATTTTGGTGGATTTTGTCATTGGTACAAACCAAAAATTTAAAGACCCAACATAATAAAATATCATCGTTGATGCTATTTTTGTCAGAGAAATATTGTATTTTTTGTCAAACCAAAGAAAATGATGCCCACAAAAACAAACAAATTCACAAGTATTAAATTGAAGTCAAGTAATATTTTAATATTTGTGTAGGCAGTATCATCAATATAAGGACTGTGTTAAAGGAACTTAGAATATATTACAGTCAAGACACAGCCGTCTATGTAACCCTTGTTATTTTCCTATCATTTTAATATTACTGTTAAATTGGGGCTGTTATCTCAGAGAATTCACTGATATTTTGTTGTTCCTTTCTTCACAGACAGAGGACACATTTGACTGCTGCTGCTGCTGTAGAGCAAGACACAGTAAGTTTTATTCTAACACATTCATGAATCTAATTGCGCTATTTAATTGCTTGACTTTATAAAATTTCTGGAACAAAAATGTCTAATATACCGCCAGAAACATTAGTGCCTTTGCAAGATAATGGTGCATCGTGTGACATAAATCTGTTCAGAATTACTATTTAAGTTAGACATTGAGGGGCAATCCATCCATGTCTGTGGCATAGTATTCAATCTCAGTTACTAAATATAGTTTCTCTTGCTAATTGTAGTAACAAACTATATGGTCTTACTAAAAAATTAGTAACAAAGTATCGATACACTGGCCTTTCAGGGAAAATTGATGTGTTAAGGGAGGCAACTCAAATTTAGGCAAATGATTAGACCTGATAGTAGTTAACTCCCTTAGGTATTGTTCCACTGATGGTACTTGTAACACTAGTAGAAAAAGCTTCTGAAAAAAAAAAAAAAAAATCACATTAATTTCTCATACAATGTTTCAAATGTAATATACAATTTTTAGTGATATATAAACCAAAACAATAATATGCATTTTATAGTGATATATAAACCAAAACAATAATATACATTTTAACACTCGTCCATGGCCGAATGGCCGCACATGAGTATAATCGAAATTAAGAAAGGAAATAGATTTTATAGTGATATATGAACCAAAACAATAATATACATTTTAACACTCGTCCATGGCCGAATGGCCGCACATGAGTATAATCCAAATTAAGAAAGTAAATACATTTTATAGTGATATATAAACCAAAACAATAATATACATTTTATAGTGATATATGAACCAAAACAATGTAGAAATGTATTATAAAGAATATTCAGGGCAGTATGTTTATGAAGAGTACAAAGAACCATGAAATACAATATCTCATGAGTTCTGTTCTTCCATCTGATCTTATGTAAATTAGTATCACTTCAACTCTCCAATTCCATCAGTATCCTTAATACTTTGATTACAATTTCTGCTTTCATATTTCTAAATGTGTTAAATGGGGATAAGAGTCTTGAGATTTTGAGGACATTGATGGGTTTTACCCTCACAAATGTCCATTGTACTAGCTTTGATGTCATTGATAAAACTCAATGTGCAACAGTAAAAGCACACTTTAAATGTCATTTTTGGGTTGATATATATATTACTATGGAGGAGGTACCATATATACTCATCTGTAAGTTGGGTTCATCTGAAAACAACACCGACCCTGCTATGTCATCACATAATGAACATACTGGCAGATCAGGTTCCATGTTGATTGTTTTGCTTAGTAATCTAAACAAACTGCCTAGACCCAGATCTGCCATTATGTGACAGCAGATATGGATCTATGCAGTTGGATCCGACTTACAGGCATATACGGTAGTTTACAATCTCGTGATCTCTGTAAGAAACACTAATCTATCAAAGATGTTACTTAAATGATACATGCACAAACAACTTTTCTTTATTTTTAAAGAGCTGTCTTGGTATCAACCACTTCCATTGTGTTATATAAATAATATGTAATAATATGTTAATATATGTGTATGCATTAAGTTATATAGGTTGGTTAATATTTACCTATAAACATGATGTTAACTTTACCAAAAAATGAAGCTTAACATGTCTTTTTAGCTCTGATGATGTCATATTATTCTTCACAACATGGCAGACTGTTAGATTCATTTTTACATAACGAGAAAAAAGTCCATGGCTTAATTGAATCCTTCATATGCAGTATTGTAAGATATGAAAAGTCCACCCTAGAGTCAGAATCAGAATTTTGTGTCAGACACGAGGCTTTGCAGAGTGTTTGAGGCAAAATTTTTAACCTGAGGATGAAATTTTCCTTTCGAACACCAATGCATTGTGAGGAATTATTTTTCTCATACTCCTGAATAAATATGAGGGTCAATGTCAAAGTGATGTATTGTCAGTACTGATTCAACTTTCAAACAGCAAAACAGCCATTGAAAATTTCCTCATCTTAAGATAGAGCATAAAAAGTTAGGTTTGCACTGAAAAATTCTGCAT
The DNA here is from genome assembly GCA_029931535.1 of Margaritifera margaritifera. Classification (NCBI taxonomy): domain Eukaryota; kingdom Metazoa; phylum Mollusca; class Bivalvia; order Unionida; family Margaritiferidae; genus Margaritifera; species Margaritifera margaritifera. The sequence continues at coordinate 744,397 of JAQPZY010001381.1, read as the reverse complement.
AAACTTCAAATGACATTTAAACATATATCAACATTAAAAAAACAGTGGTTGAGACCACAAAGGTAATGGCAATACACAGCATCTGAATTGTGTACTGCACATAGCTTGTGCAATGATACAGAATGTGAACAGGTCAAAAAATAAAATCCACACTTATCCACAAGATTAATCAAGACAGACACACAAAAATATATAGTCCTTGATTCAGTTTTGATCTAGAATTGATTTATCCTTCATAAATAATAATGAGAATATGAATTTTTTAAAAATAACAATTACTGTAAACATTTTTTTCAACTGGAAATCAGATTACAGAAGCTGTACTAGCTATGTCAATCAGCGCTAAACTTTCCTGGTTTTGGAGGTGCTAACTTCAACTGCTGCTAATTTTAGTACATAAATGTGTTGCATTTAATGTTTATTTTGATTACTTTGAAAGAATGCTCATGTGATGATGGACATTGGGAAGTTTTTGCTCCTTTGTGTATGCTATGCTTGCAGTAGAAGATTGTGTGATGAAAGACACCAGTCATGTGATGAAAGATAGAGATATCCTCCACCAGTGTTCTACACTGGAAAACATGATCATACACATATAGGAATGTGAAAATATAATTTCATTCTGTGAAAGATTAAGTTACATTTTAAAATGTAAGCTGGCTTCTAAGCTTGATCTGGTAATATGAATTTAGGGCATACCTCATTTTTGGTATCAAGACGATCATCTGTGGTTGCAATGGTGATGTGGTATAAGGAAGAGGCAGAGCATAGATGTCATCCTTTCAGCAAGATAGTCCAAGCTACTCATCTGAAACAAGCACATTTGACCATACAGTGTAAAATAGCAAGCACTGAGTTGATAGAGAGATCTCATAAAGTTAGGAATCAGGTCTTTTGTTGACTGCATGAAGAAGCTTCAAGGCCCACACTGAAACATGGTGATAGACCTGCCAACCCTTACGATTTGACCATAAGTCTTACTGAAATGACCCTTAAATTCCAGTCTTATGGATAAATAACAAAAATTATGAAAATATGGTGGCTGCAGTAAAATCTTGATACTGGTTTGTTTGTGTTTGATCCAGATCTGGGTTTCGTATTAGATTCAGTGGAGTTGGTCAGTGAACCAGACTAATTTTACAAGAGTACCTCAGATGCTTTAAATGGCACATATTTTTTGTGCAAATTGCCTGCATGATCAGGCTGTTGCTTATAGTATTTTGTAGATATGGCATCCCACAAGGGGAAACTTGTTGAAGGTGAAATCAACAATAAGCCACTTAAAACAATCAGCACAGAAGTATAAAAAGGAATATTCAGATTCTTGGAGAAAAAGCAGAAAAGGCAACAGTTACATTTATTGGACATGTCATGTTTATTTGAGTATGTCTCAAGGCAGGAGAGATGATTGCCATTGCCACATCAAATTGAAAAAAAAATCAAATAAAGCAAAGATGATGTAAAGTTGAGACATCTAGCAAGATGCCATTGAGCTCCATGAGGTTTGGATCTGCAGTCTCTGAACTATGCTGGAGGTAATTAAGGTCAAAATGTACTTTACAAACTTTTTAGATGAACATAATGTTTGACCTTGCTGCATCATTCTCAGATCACACTTATGAACTTTAAATGCATGTTTTTCAAGTCAATAATAGCAGTGCATGATATTTCATTACATGTTACTGAAAATTGGTCTTGCTTACAGAAAATATTAACCCTCTTACAGAGAAAGTCTTGTTAGGGTTGGCAGGTCTGTGGTGACTTTGTACGACAGAAAGTTGAATACACTTTTTTTGTTGTTGCTTTTCTCATTTATTTGTCCTTATTTTTCTGTCACTCTGAATAAAAGGGCAACTCAGTCAGTGATCCAGACGACGATTCAGTTGGCAACTCGGAGAACAGCTCAGTTGATGACCCAGATTGACTCAGTCAGTGACTAGAAAAGCAACCTAGTCAGAAACTGACAGCAGATTACAAATTGTCATTTGAAGCAATGTGTTAAAGCTGAAGCCTTGGATATAACAAAACCTGCAATAGAGAAATCTATCATGCCCTGGAGTGTCAGGCCTTAGTGCTGGAGAGAAATCTGTCATGCCCTGGAGTGTCAGGCCTTAGTGCTGGAGAGAAATCTGTCATGCCCTGGAGTGTCAGGCCTTAGTGCTGGAGAGAAATCTATCATGCCCAGGAGTGTCAGGCCTTAGTGCTGGAGAGAAATCTATCATGCCCAGGAGTGTCAGGCCTTAGTGCTGGAGAGAAATCGGTCATGCCCTGGAGTGTCAGGCCTTAGTGCTGGAGAGAAATCTGTCATGCCCTGGAGTGTCAGGCCTTAGTGCTGGAGAGAAATCTGTCATGCCCTGGTGTGTCAGGCCTTAGATATGGCATGATTCCACTGTAACTTGCTACTTATCAAAGAACCCTGAAGAAGCGACTCATGGTTGGTGTCGCAGATTTTTGCTACAATTCTGTTCTCTGCTTGGTATCTGTTTCTACATTCTACCTGAAAAAAAATTGGGGGTGGGGTGGAGAGTGGGTGTTGAAATTCTTTTAGAATCAAACCAGGCTGCAGGTTACCTCCGAGACTTGTGCACAGTGTCATTTTTGAGCTGCTGGTTTTCATATAGGTGAATATGTAGAAATGTCTACAAGAATGGAACCTGCTGTACTTGACATTTGTATGTACTTTTTAGCTAGAGAATACTTATCACCTGTACAGTAGTTTTGATATATGTATAATCATAGTCATAACTGTAGTAATTTTTTTAGGGGACAACCCAACCGAGAGGGGAGGTCAGAAAGTAATCTATAATGAGGCAGGAGGAGTGATGTACAGTTATTCCTTTTTCCATTTCATTTTTTGTCTTGCCAACCTGTACGTCATGATGCAGCTAACCAACTGGTACAGGTTAGTGAAACATGTTATTTTGTTTCTTGTCCCTCTGTATGTCATTCATGATGCCCCTCTGTATAGTGTAAACTAAATTTTTTAAAATAATTTTGTTCTTGTTTTGTAGAGAAGTTCCTTTCTTAAATTGCAGCGGTAGTAGAAGTTGCTGTTGTTGTTGTATTCTTGGCATAAAAGCAGCTTTTTTTAATTACAAGTCCTTAATATGAAACAAATGTATCTGTTTATTCATCTAATATAATATAAATTTAGACTGCATTATAATAACTTTGTTTCTTACTTAGGTGTTTCAGGAATAAAGGTGCCCTATGATCATATGGCACCGTTAGTTTTACATCAACTTAAAGTTCTGTTCTCTTGTAAAGGATAGGAATCTTTGCAGCATATTTTCCAAGCAGACACAAGTCAACAAACTGGAACACTGAACACTATTAAAAACTATATTCCCTTTACATGTAAAAAGCATGAAATAGAATGTCATAAAAAAAGGATGAAAGAATGTCATAAAAAAGCATGAAACAGAATGTCATAAACAAACATGATTTGGTTAATTAGAACTAAAGTAGTTGAAAAAGGCATTTAGCATTTCATGCTAGACCACATGACTCCAAACATACAAATATCGGGTTATGTGTTGAAGTTAAGTAATTCATAGTACACAATGTGTGTATTGATCACAACCAATATGTATTGCCAAGTATCCAAACAGTTAGTAAAAAAATATTTTTATAATCTGATAAGGAACACATGTCTTTTGGTATGAAAATGGAGGAGCTGTCTGCTCACTTGTCAACTTTTTGACAATGCACATGTTGGAGAAACCAAATAATTAAAGGGTCCACATTACGGGGTAATTCTGGCGAAATAGTCGCCTTAGTCTTTCATTTCACCTAAACAAACAGGCCCAAAAAGTGAAGTTCACTTTGCCTTGTATTGATTTCATGACATTCTCCCCACCCCCTTTTGTTTTAGTACAGTGCAGAAATAATCTAAGTAAAACATCAACTTTTTGTAAATTTTCCCTTCAGAGGTGAAGGTAGGAAGATGGGAAAAGACGTTTTATGTTCTGTATTCAATTTTGGTGGTAATTTAATGATCATAAATACCAAAAATTACATTGTTTTCTGTGGAATTCCTGAAAATTCACACATTATCCATGAAAAACAAGTGAAAAATGGAATTTGTGTAGCCCAGTCTGAATCAGTTTATAACTCAATGGACATATCCAGGTCCATTACTAATACAAATAATCATGGTATCCAATATTTTGGTCATACAGACATATGAAAAGAGGCCCACTGGACACAGTTGCTGATTTTCGACAGAAACCTATTTTTGAGGTTGCCATTTTATATTATACAACAACTGTAGTGAAGCAGTATAAGAAAAGTGGTACTATTTTTGTAATCTTCTAACAGCATTTTAATCATCTGACATGAAAATATTCAAAACAGTAGTTCAGTTGAGTAGTTTGAACTGTGTACACCCGCTTTTCCCTATTTTCACCAACTTTGTCCTTTCGTGGCAAGACAGAGGTAATTTTGCCCAAATATTGGAATCCAGCTTGAACCCTGTCTTATTATGATTAGAAGCAGTGCCAAGCTTTTACATTATTAAGGAAAAAGGTAAGGAAAAAAGGTAAAATCATGGTTACAATCTAGTAACACATGTTAAGGATGTGAATGGAATGTCGGAAAAGTTCTGGCAAGCAAGATTTACTAACATTCAATTGGGATGTTTCAAAATTAAAAATTCAGGGGCCACCAGTGGAAATTTGGGCCGACAGGTGGCCACATTTAATATAGCAGAATCATCCCTGTACATATAAATCTAACAACTACTGGGGCAATTTTCAAACCAGAATCTCATGCTCTGGGCGTCCTTGACAATGATTGCATTAAATATACAGTCCATATAAGATTACATTGAAAGTGGATCTTAGGTCACCAACTAGACATACTCTAGTATCATTTTTTTTCGTGGGGCTCAATTTTTTAGTTTTGTAAAAACAAAAAAAAAATTGTGGGTATTTAAATTCGTGGTTTTGCCTGTAAAAGTTTGCATATTAGTTAGTATTTAATTAGTTTAACCACTACAAATACTCAAAATAAAGAATACAAAAGAATAAAACTATGCCAACACAAACGGCAGTCACTTGATTGTTTCAAACAATACTACCACATGTATGAGCACAAATCAAAAACCTGACATGTTCAGTACTTACACTGTGTTTTGGTCCAAAATGAATAACATCAATGGAAGTTGACATAGCCAACAACACTAAAACAATACTACCACCGCTATGAACACAAATAAAGCACCTTTCAAGATCAATCACTTACACTGTTTTCGTCTGAGTGCTCAACATCAAAGGAAGCCGACACAGCCAACAACACTAAGTCAGTCGGTTATTAAAGTACATCTGTATGATCTCTTACTTAAACTACTGTCCATAAAGTGAACAAAACATGTGACTGGCTGTATTGTAACAAAGAAGTACCATATCAAATACTGTTGTTTAAAATGAGAAATAAAACAAAGAAACAAGTTTTATTTTCTGAAGAAAAGTAAATACATTGCAAATTTACCTAGACAAAAAAACTTGACTATGTTTAGCACATCAAATCAAATCAAATCTTTTGCCAGTGCCGATAACCTTGAAAAGACTACACTGAGTCAATGAAGCAACGATCACCATTAAAAACACCACGCTGAATCAATTAAATATTGCTCACCGAGACAAAGCATTGTAACTATGCTGAGCGCATCAAAGCTTACCCGGTGCCGATTACCGTGAAAGGCTACACTGAGTTACTGTATAGTCGCAAAGATATCTCAAATACTATGATTTAAGATGAGAAATAAAACTAAGAAACAAGTTTATTTTCCAAAGGAAAAAAAAAATGTTTTCCGACTTCATACATTAACGCTGTGTCAGTGTTACAGTAACAGGCTAACCGTAGTCATGAAAAAAAATGAGAACATTAACACTGCTTGAATTCTAAATATTATATTTCAATACAAACACGAATAAATGAAGACAAAATTAATTCGATCCACAGTTATTGAAAATTGAACATTTACAGGTACGGTAATTATATATTTTTTCCGCTGATAACCTTGAAAAGACCACACTTAGTCAATGAAAAATTGATCACTCTATAGTCAGAAATAAATATAAACTACTATCATTTTAGATGAGAAATAAAAACTAAGAACCAATTTTATTTTCCAAAGAAAAAAATATTTTCCGACTTATACATTAATTGATTATTTTGTTTCACAACGTCTCAGTGTTACCGTAAGAAAGAAACCGTAGTCGCAAAAAAAATGTTCTCTAAAGGTGCCTCTGATGAGAACATTAACACTGCTTGAATTCTACACATATTATATTTCAATTCAACCAAGAATAAATGAAGAAAAAATGTATTAGATCAACAGTTCTGGAATACTGAACATTTACCGAACAGGTACGGTAATCCTCACAGTGGTATTTGTTCTGCTCCAATGCGGCACTTTGCACAGCTTTTGAACAAGTTGCCAGTCGTTATGTACATGTATTTCCGGTCGAGGCACAGAACAAAACGCTACACAGTGATGTGAGATGAAACCAGTTTATTAACATAAGCAATCAAAGAACAAGACTATTTGTAAGCATTATTTATTTCTTTTATAAGGCTAGTACCGGTAAACAATTTAGTTACAATGCAATGTACAATGGATTTAATATTTCACAAGGAGTGAATGTGACACATGTAGGCGGCTATAGTGCCTTCATTCTCTCATCAGATCGACCTGGAAAAATTCTTTTTTTTTTAGTTCATGTATAAAACGTGCACCCCCGACTTAAGAAAAGAAAATTAGGTGAAAAAAGTGTGCATTATACACAGCTAAATACGGTAAATGACATGATTACTGTCTAACAGTGTTATTATAGACTCATAATGCATTCAAAACAGTGCATAAATGACATGATTACTATCTGACAATGTTATCAGACTCATAATGCATTCAAAATCTTGCTATTGAAGTATGCCTATCAACATTTGTATTGAACAAAACAGTGCATAAATGACATGATTACTGTCTGACATCGTTATCATAGACTCATAATGCATTCAAAATCTTGCTATTGAAATATGCCTTTTGATGTGCCATTAAGTTATCTCTAATATGTATAGTCGCACTAGAATGTCCATTCCATATTGCATCTTAGCTTTGCAAACATTACACGTCACAATCAGATTTGTAGCTATGCTCATATGCCAACTAGCAAGAGAAAAAACTGTCTCTCTGCGTGCACATTTATTTTTTTGCTTTGTGTACCTTATTATTTAACTTATACCAATTTGATATTTACAATTTTCTTAAAAGTGTGAGAGTCTTTAACTATCAAAAGTTGGCAACACTATTGAAGTTGGATGTTTTAACCACTTAAACTTGCCTTCATTATAATAGATTAGAAGAAGTATAGATTTTTAAAAAATGCAAAAGCATTTTCATAACACATATTAAAGAATACTTTACTAAAGTTGGTCTGAATTACAGCGGTTGTTACAGAGTGACAGGGAAAGCAAGAAACATTACATGTACACAAAAGTCAGTGCGTGAAATAAAAACTGAAAGTCAGTCTCCCCAAAATCGTTTTCAGTTATAAAGTTGAAAGGCTTGCATCAGACAAAACAACACAATTTTGGGACATTAGACAAAATGACACACTTTTGTGGCATTAGACAAAACAACACATTTTTGGGGCATTAAACAAAACAACACATTTTTGAGCATTAGACAAAACAACACATTTTGGGGCATTAGACAAAACTAACACTTTTTTGGGGCATTAGACAAAACACAGTTTTAAAGCAAAATTTTGTATCTTTAGTCATTTTATCTATGATGCAACTGTTGTTTACTATGCAACACCTTCTAAATACTGCATTTCTCAAAATAAATACATAAATAAAAATAAAAAATGCTTTAAAGTGATTTCTGTTTTTGAATATTTCTTTACAATAAAAAAAACCTGAGCTTCAGGTTCTTTAATCAATCCTGGAGACAGTATTCTGTGTTCTCCTATCATGATTCTAACCGTGTTCCATATTCTACCAGTAGATTTAAGGAAACTGTCCGAGTCACCAGGTTGTCATTCTGTACACTCAACATGACCTATGCATACTCCTTGCTGATTGGTCAATTGCCCTGTCAAACACTAGCTTGCTCAGTTTGACCATCAAATATGGTGGTTCCTATTGCCAACATAAGAAGAACATTTAAACAACTTCTCAAAAACTGCTCAATCCAAATTTCACTAAATTCTACAAAAAACATTCTGGCATAAAAACCTTTGAAATATGTATAAATGAGGCAGATCCACTATCAAATATAGCTGTCATTAATAAAGAACAGAATAAATAACTTCTCCCAAACTGCTGACAGAAGTTTACAAAATATTGGACAGAAAGTGCCCTGACATCGAGACCTTTCAGGTTTGTTCCATTGATTCTGGTCTGCAGTAAAATTTGGCTGCAATTTCTTGAAAGGAAAAACCCATTAAAGACTTTTTGTAAAACAAATTGCTTTAGTCTGTGTCCAGACAAATGGGCAGACCCTGTGTGTATGTTATATATCAATGTATTTGTCACTTGGATGTATGTGAATGTCGTTTTCATTGGTTGACATCATGGTTGTATATTTGTGTCATAATAGAGCCATCATTTAATCGATACAGGAAAGTCTGGCAACAGACAACAACACAGTAACAGAAGTAGATGAGAAATTTGTTTTCAGATTAAGAATGAAATTATTATTTGTAAAGTTCAATACAGTAAATACAATTTTCCTTTCATAGCAGTAAAATGAAAATATTGACAATATGTTTTTTGAAAAAAATGCTCTTTTGTAAGAAAAATTTCAAAGGGAGGTAAATCTTACTGGAATATATTTCATAAGGAATTCCAGATAAATGAGAAGTATGATGGTTGGGCTATTAGTAATCTCTTTACCTGCATGAATGAGGTATGCATAGTCTAAAATTGCTAACCAGAATCTTACCAAGTATGACAGAAAGCATACTACTTGTTCACATTATTTGGCCAATTGCTCATGCATTAGGCTTTTTGGCTGATGTAAGTAAGGTAGGCAATCCATACCCACTTTTGTCTCTTCTTGTGTTATATTCCACTAGTGGGATTTTGCAGTACTTGATATACATGACATATTGTCTGATCATCCCTTCCTTTGTGATGCACTGCAGTCTATGAATATGTTCAGTTAATGGGTTTCTTTAGCTTCTCCATCAAATACTTTACCCGAATACATGAACATTATCTGATAACCTCTGCCACCTCCAAATTCGGCCCTCCCTGAATTACGAAAAATGTCTTTCCATCTATATCTCTTATAGACAAAGGGAAATAACTCTTACATGTTAATTCACCTTGCCACCGCTAGGTGGCCAATTGTATACTGAATGTATACCATTTCAAACTTTCACTCCAACTGTTAACAGTGTCTCCAAGAATCCATTGCAATTTATCACATAATAATGGTGGCATACCTGGACGATATTCCACAAAAACACTTGGTAAGTTCAGTTTTAGTTTGCAATATGAACAATCTTCTCTACCTCATTTGCAGGAGGGCTGGATTCAGAGGTAGCAGAGGTTACTTCCTAATGTTAATGTGATAGAGTAAGTATTTTGGGAGAAACATAATTTACTAAACAATTTCCTTTTGGCAAGTTTGTTTCAAGACTTGAATCATTTTTAACTCCACTGGTCATAGACTGGAATAGCTTACAGAATGGTTTTTCACTTGTCTTTCATTTATCCAGTAGCAAAAGTTTGTTATCACTACTCCTCCTAAATTACTTGGAGGATTGCCATGAAACTTGACACACACATTCATCCCATGGTCTAGTTGGTCCTAAATGAAAATGGTGCTGCTCGGACATTCAATATGGCCATCACAGCAGCAATCTTGAAAATCTTGTTATCACTACTCCTCCTGAATGGGTAGTCATATGAGCATGGGGTTTTCAATAAAAGACTTCTTATAATGTCTAGTTGGGCCTAAAATAAAAATGGTACCAATCTAACATCCAATATGGCCATCGTGGCAACCATCTTGAAAATTTTGATATTGCTACTCCTCCCAAACAGAAAGTCATATTGACATAGGATTTTCACCAAAACACTTCTTATGATATCTAGTTGGTTCTAAATGAAAATGGTGCCAAGCTGATGTTTAATATGGCCACTACAGCAGCCATCTTGAAAATCTTGTTATTGCTGCTCCACCTGAATGGATATCATATCAACATGCGGTTTTCACTGAAAGACGTCTTGTGGTGTCTAGTTGGTTCTAGATGAAAATGGTGCCAATGTGATGTCCAATATGGCTGCCACAGCAGCCATCTTGAAAATCTTATCACAACTCCTGAACAAAAAATAATATTAACATGGAGTTTTCACCAGAAGACTTCTTACAATGTCTAGTTGGTCCTAAACAAAAATGGTGCCACTTGCACATCCAGTATGGCTGCCACTGCTGCCATCTTGACAGTCTTGTTATTGCTACTTCTTCTGAATGGATGGTCATACCAACATGGGGTTTTTACTAAAAAACTTCATATGATGTCTAGTTGGTCTTTAAATGACAATGGTGCCACTCTGACATCCAGTATGGCCACCAGAGTGCATACATGTGATTCTACCAACGGTAGGCCAAAATACTGTTTTAAAGTCTGTCTACCCCACATACCATTTAGTAGATAAAATATACCGCTTTTGAAAATTAAAAGAATTTTTTTATTTTTTAAATTTAATAATAAAACCCAAACTTGGTATTTTTACGTGTTCTATCAACATGGTAGAAAAACCCGACAGAACCAGTCTACTGGGGACCAGAAATGTTCCACCAGTACAACGACCGGTGCAATGATGCATGGCAGAGCAATAGGATTAGAATTGTTAAAGAACAGCTGACATGTGTACACAGCAAACTGCTAATTGATTACCTTATTGTTGGAATTTGAGGAGTTTATGGCCAAACATGGGATTTTTTTGAGGTGTTATAAGTAATAAAGGGATAAAAGGTGGTCCATGATGTCTTCTGAGCATTCAATGAAAATTGGCTGACTCTTGGTGGAGGGGAGATAAAATGAAGAGACCTACCTTAAAAACTTATTTCGGCAGACACACTTGAGTAAGTATTTTGATTTTTGTCTTTTTTTATTGTTATTGTGTTATTCAAGATGTTTTAAGAGGACAGCTCTTACATTTTTTGTTCAATTCATGTCAAAATGTCACAATGTGTGCTTTCTCCCAATGCTGAGAAACCACAGGCTAAGAAATATTACAAGTTCAACAAAGTTTGGATATCAGAGTTTAACGTTGTGCAGGCGAATAGCAAAAGTCCTGAGTTTACATTGTGTGTTTAAAAGGTATGCATCATTTGTATTTCATAAACCATTAGAAGTTTTCATGCACATACATTAAGTTCAAGTCCTAGATAAATATATCAACTATAAATATATTACAAGATAATTAATTTTACAATTTGAATAAATTATTCATAAAACCATAAATACATCATGTATTTTTTCATTGTTCATTTCAAGTCTAAATCAATCTTTATTTTTTTTCATTTACAGTGATGAAACTTGCCAACAGATTTTTGGATCTGAGCCAGGAAGAGAAAGAAGCCCTTGAGAATGAGGCTCAGGAATACATCTTAAGTCCAAGTTAGGAACTTCCTCCTCAGGGTTAACATAGCTTGGAGGAGGATTGGAGAGTGGTCAGCAACCTTGCAAACCCAGCAACAGGAAAACTGAAGTTAGAACTTCTTTGCAGGCTGAGCATGGTTGTCCTGTCATTACAACATTCTAATGCTGATACAGAGAGGACATTCTCCATTCTTTGCAAACGACAAAGTGATTCAAGCAGAAATCTGGACCAGAGAACTATTAAGTGTGAAGCTCAATAATCACAATGAATGTCATCAGTGGTCACCAGACAGTGATCTTGTGAAGGGAACTTAAAATGCTATTGGATTTTATGAAAGAAAAATCTTTGCAGGGAACTATCAGATAAACAACTCTTATTTTTTCATTATTTGACCATATACTGACTATTATTAATTAATTATTATTGTAACATTTTCCATCAGAATCCAAATCTGATTCATGTTCAAACTTGCTGAAAAGAATACATATTATGGCACAAATAAAAGCACTTGTTTTGTTTTCTGTTCCCTTGAAACGTAAAATATATGCAGATAAAAAATCGCCTGGTTTAGCGGCCAATCTACTGATCAAAATTTGTAAATCTACTGGTTCTGTCACATGTATGAGAGTGGCCAATTTGAAAATCTTGTTATCTCTACTTCTCCTGAATGAATGATCATATCAGCATCAGGTGTTCACTGAAAGACTTCTTGTGATGTCTAGTTGGTCGTAAATGAAAATGGTGCCTGTGTGACCTCCAGTATAGCTGCCACAGCGGGTATCTTGAAAATTCTATTATCGCTACTTCTCCTAGATAACTGGTCATATTGACATTGTGCTTTCACCAGAAGACTTTTTATGATGTCTAGTTCGTCCTAAATGGAAATGGTGTGCATCTGATATCCAATATGGCCACCATGGCAGCCATCTTGAAAATCTTGATGTTACTCCTCCAAAATGGAAAGTGATATCAACATGGGATTTTCACCAGAAGACTTTTTATAATGTCTTGTTGGTCCTAACTTAAAATGGTGCTGATATGACATCCACTATGGCCATCATGGTGGCCATCTTGAAAATCTCGTTATCATTACTCTCTTTAATGGAAAGTCATTTTGACGGGGTTTTCATTAGAAGAGTTCTTATTGTGTCTGGTTGGTCCTAAATGAAAATTATGCAAATTGACCCTCAATATGGTCATTATGGTGGCCATCTTGAAAATATTGTTATCTCTACTCCTACCAAATGGATGGTTATATCATCATGGGATTTTCATCAATAGACTTCTTATGATACCTAGTTGGTCCTAAATGAAAATGGTGCCAATCGTACATGCAATATGGCTACCATGATAGCTGTATGTAAAATCATGTTGTCACTACTCCCCCTGAATGGATGGTCATATTGACATGTGTTTTTCCCCAAAAGACTTCCAGTGATGTCTGCTTGGTTCTGAATGAAAATGGAGTCAATCTGACACCCAATATGAGTACCATAGCAGCTAATTTGAACATCTTGTTATCACTGAAGAATGTCAGAAATGGTTTCAACACTCAGCAGTTAAAAGGAAGAAATGGTCTTATCTTGAATTCCTGGAAATTCTTTTTGCACAGTGACTCTTGTTTGATTTTAAAAAGTTGCATTTTATAAATAACTTATAAATAACTTAGTTATGCAATAGGATATCCTGCAATCTTGTAAATAACTTATTTATGCAATATGATATCTTGTATTCTTGTAAATTGTTGTATTGTTATAATAGCATACTATAAATAACTTATTTATGCAATAGGATATCCTGCAATCTTGTAAATAACTTATTTATGCAATAGGATATCCTGCAATCTTGTAAATCGTTGTATTGTTATATTAAGTTTGATTTTTTGCCCTCTTACTTATTGCTTATAATCTTTTACCATATAGCCTGATTGTGATGGATGGAATTATTGATGGCTAGGATTGCATGAATAATGCCATCTTTACAGAATATAATAAGAGCCTTTCAAAGATTTTGGATGTTTATATTTTTCAGAAAGTAGAACGTCTTTATACTTTATGCAAGATTGCTTTTATTTATTGCTTTATTGATTTCATAAAGTTCAGCAGGCAAAATGTTTAACAGTAGATAATATCCATCAAGTTAAAAGAAAAAAGTTTTATTTTATGATGATAAATTGAAGATTTCATTAATATTGACCCCAGACTTCCCATGCAATTGTCCAGGATGTTGCGATACTGTTTATTTATTCTTCAGTACATCCATCTATCCATTCTTTTGTTAATTCAGCTGACATAATTTCTTCTCCTACAGGAAGAAATACAACAAAATTTTGCAAGTTCACAGAAATAGGCATAATATGGTTATCATACAGTAAAAAATTTTTTCTTTTCCCATCACAGACCACTAGGATCTGACATCAATAAGTTTGGACTCAACTGGGCAGCTGTTTGGGTTAAGATGGCTTCCAGCTGGACATGTGTTACCATCTATCTTTGGACATTATTCATTCCCAAATGCTGGCTTGGACGGGACATCACGTTTTCACCAAGCTATACTGATGGCCAGCCAGCACCAGAAGAAACAGATGATTTGAATTCAGGGGAAGTAATTGCATCCAGAGAATCTGTTCTGTGATCGATTCTGCCATAAGAGAGATGGAACACACAAAAACATCTGAGTCTAGTAATATTTTGTATTTAAGAAAGTTTGGAATGCTTGTTGATTGCAGCATGCAAACATACATGATAATTTACTGGCAATGTATTTGTCCTCGAGTTATTGTAAATTTAGTGCTCGCTCTCTCTCAGACAAAATAAACTTGAAATCTCATTGATTAATTCTAGTGAAATGCAGGCCTGATCAGCAAACTGTATTAGTTTTTGTTGTGAAATAAAGCAGAAGTGTAGTGTAGACAATTTGATTGATGAAAATTGTTGAAAGGGTAATGCATTGAATTATTTCAGAGGAACCATATAAATCAGGTATAACTTACATGTAAAGTAACTTATTCACAAATTTCATGATGTTGATAAGGTTTAGATTGTATTTCACAAAGATAGAGGTTCCTTTCTAAACAGGTGAACTGTTGAACTGTCCTTGAGACAACCTAAGGAAGATAAAATGAGGTCTCATGAGGACAAGTGGTACTCTAATACATGTAGAGACAATTTGCAGAGATGCTTTGAGTTTTGTGTAGAAAAATATCAGATACAAGTGCACTTATGTATCCTCAGATTGTAAAATTATTATGGCAGGGTCAACCAGATTTAACATTTTTATGGCAAGGCCAACCAGATTTAACATTTTTCTTTCTCAGATATAGTGTATGTCTTTTACAAGTATCAACAGGTTTGGAAATGGGGTCTGATTTTTAGTCTTTTTAGACAGGTTGTCTTCTACACTATTCTATAAGAGATATAATTAAGTGCAGAGTATTGGTTTGAATTTTTCTAGATAAAAGTAATTGTTTAAACATATTTTATGGAGAATTTTGCTTGGTCTTAACGTATTATGCAAGCAGCATAATGTTATTAGACACTGATGCGAACTAAAAATTCTTCTATTGTTCTTCCATCAAGAGGAAACACAATTTTACATAGATTGCCTTTTAAGGCTGAAGAACTGCTTCAAATTTTAGGGTTGCTCCTATTCTTTTACTGTTTAAAACATTAATATCAGGAGAAAATTTTGTGTAGTCTTTACTTTTTTACTTTTAATCTGCTTCTACTTGGATTTTATTTAGCAAGTTTAATGCTTAATAAAGATTGATTTCTTAAAAACAGTCTATTAATTTAAGGAGTTTTCTAGCTAATGTTTTGGATTTTTCTAATGGCAGATGTTAATAGTATTTGTTGATTTTAGAACTAAAAAATGTAATGTAATTTTATTCAGTTTTTAACCTCGTATTTGAAAAACAATGATAGTGAGAGTTTTGAATCTCTTCTATATTTGATTTGTGTCAAATACAATTTTGTAAGTTTTAAACTTGTTATATGTAGTTTTACCATTACATCTTTTATAGTCAAATGTTCAATTTAATGATGATTTTATATTAACAGTTATTCAGGATTTAAATTTATTGAAGTCTTTCCTGTATACAGAGGAAACTTCAAAAAGCTTGAAAACAGACTTCAAAAAGCTTGAAAACCTTAAAACTTTTGAATCAATAACTTAAAGATTAATCTTTCAGATACCCTGCATCACTCGTATAACCTGTTCAGCCCTGACATAATTTCTTATATTATGCAGTACAGCCTCTATTTACCAGTCCCCAGAGGGAAGAGAACAAATTTGGCTGAGGGTGGGGGGGTGGGGGGGTGGCTGCTTAAGGGAGGTATATATGTAGTAGTAGCTTTTTATGGCACCTTATCACAAAAAAAGCACATGGTGCCAACTAAAGGTAAAGTTTAAAAAATGAAAAAATGAAGAATTGGACAAAATCTTTAAAGTTAAGATGTATGGATTATAAAGGAGATAGGGGAAACTTAATACCTGGCTGGATATGCAAGGTAGTTGTTTAAGGAAGGTGACCATTATGGGAGGTTGCACTATACCTTGAAAACAAAGTAATTGAAAATTTGAACAAAAGAAAATGTTGTCTCACAGCACTTCAAATTATTAAATTTCAGCTTTACTTCAATTGCCTATCAAGAGTGCTGGAAACAATCTCTTGTCTAGCAGCCCCATACAAGTTAGACATTTTGCTGATCTAAAACTTTGTGTTACTTGCCTAAAACAGAATATAAAATCTAGCAGAAAATGGTAAGAAGAAGATGTGCAGTTTTTTTTTTTTTTCACTAGCTATGATCAGGTACATTACATTTAGGCTAATCAGAGCCATAACCAATTATGTAGATTAAGTTGAGTTGAATATTAAAATATGGAAGGACTGAGGTTTGACTCACACTAATTGGAAGAATTATGAATTATAATGGATTGATTTTTGTTTTGGGTTAATTATATGTTCCACAGTGAAAACAGACACCACTATATGAAGTACCTAGGTATAACTGGTCATATTTCAGTGTTTAAAATATTGCTTCAGACATGATTTTTCTTGACCCAAATAGATACATTTATTACACTCAAATGTATAGCACTTTTAACTAATGCAGTTCACCAGTACTTACCAATTAACCATCTGCAGAATGTTAATTCAGTCACAGGTGTCAGATTATAACAATTTAGTCCTTGGCAGATGTTTAAAAACAATATCTTTTACAGGCCATTATGGGCATTATAAGTAGTGCATACCTCAACATCTTCCACATCAGTAAAATCAAAAAATCTTTTGCTATGTACATCACATTGTCTTCCAAAATACTGAACTGAAAAAAGAATACAGCTTTTTATATGTTTTTGCTCTGAATTTCTGCGATGTTGCAGGCTAAATCACCATAGAAATCACTCACTAGAATACAAAGTTTGGATCCACAAATTTGTAAAAATGGATCTGATGTTCTTGTTAATGAAGTTCTTTTTAGATAAGTCCCTGTATTCTCCAAACAGAGTAAGACACTCCAGTTCAAGCCCCTATAATTAGATATGATATTTGGAAAATGCCTATTTAGATACAATTTTAGCATGTGAGCAGAGGAGTCATAGCTAAAATGATTTTGATGTTTGATGATTACTACTTAATTACAACTAAAGTTGTAGGACATGTTTTAACTTTGAGTTTTGTGCTCAGAAAGTTATGAGAATATGGGGTCAGTTTCATGGTTATGAGAATATGCGGCCAGTTTCATTGTTATAAAAACATTTTCATGCTCAAACTCAGACCTGACTAAACATTCTAACGTTTGATTGGCTCAAACCTAGCCAATCAGATATCAGAAATTGTAGCAAGGACTGAATTTCAGCATGTGAATGTTTATGACTTCCAGACCACTTTATAGTTTTACACTTTCTATGCTTAATTCCAGCTTAAGATGCAAAAACAAAACCACATATCAATTAGTGTGAGGAGGAGTTAACATTTTATTAATAACGACTTTATTTAAAGAGGGTGACACAGTTAGTTGCATAGAACTAATCCTCCTTGTGGCCCTCTACTGCTGTATTGTGAGTGACAAGTTTTTACAAAGAACATATATCTTCAAGTAAACATGTCTGCAAAGGCAAAAATTCTTAATCAACCTATCGCCATATGTCAGTCAAGCTGTAAAATACACAAATTCTGATGGATTCCAACCAATACTACTGTTGGCAACATGTGAGGCATTGTTTAATCACAGGCTGACTGTCAGCTTATAGGGGCATTCAAGTCTTATGCTCTGGCACCTATGTGATTGTCATTATATATCATGTACAAATTCATTCGAATTGTCTGTAACATTTTCCAGCCATATGTTGTGAACTTTTCAGTATACTATCAAAATGTACACTAATTAATATCTGAGTAATTGTCTCAGTATACTATCAAAATGTACACTAATTAATAACTGAGTAGTTGTCTCAAGAAAATAATTTTAATCTTCTGACATTATATGTTGACGAGTAGGTTTGGTTATCGCTGCTCTGGCAATTGGTATATTTTACCCAATGAAAAGAAAATCCATCATGGCAATTGGTATATTTTACCCAATGAAAAGAAAATCCATCATGGCAATTAGTATATTTTACCCAATGAAAAGAAAATCCATCATGGCAATTGGTATATTTTACCCAATGAAAAGAAAATCCATCATGGCAATTGGTATATTTTACCCAATGAAAAGAAAATCCATCATGGCAATTGGTATATTTTACCCAATGAAAAGAAAATCCATCATGGCAATTGGTATATTTTACCCAATGAAAAGAAAATCCATAATGGCTGAGTGGTTTTGATATTGTCCATTGTAAACTACTGCAGCTTTGCTTTATTTAGATCCATTTTAACAATTGCCTGTTTCCAAATGACCTAGATTACTATTTCACACATGCTTAGAACAGAACTGTAAACTGGTCTGTTTTGGATTTTTATAAATTGTTTATTTTAACAGGATGTTCATTTTAATGAGGTTCTCAAATCATTATACATTAATTTAATAGTTTTTGTTACAAAATGGTTGGTTTTTATATTCTATGAATTTGTTACACTGAAATTTCAATGGATTACTGTATTTCTGTTACCATACATACTTGCGTATAAGCCCATACCAACTGCAAACTGCATAGACTCAGATCTGCCATCGCATAATGCGCCAGCAGATCTGGATCTATGCAGTTTGTAAGGACTAATCAGTAGAACAAACAACATAGACCCTGATCTGCTGGTGCATTTTGAGATGGCAGATCAGGGTCTATGTTGTTTGCATTTGGACCCAGATCAAATGCAAATATATATGGTAAATAATGATACTCATTAGGCTAGCATTCCTTTTTAGGTACCATTGTCTGTTCAAACATGCACAAGACTCAAGGAGAGAGCTTTGAATTTGTGTAGTCATACAGGGTGACAAATTTTACTATTACACTATTTTTTTTAGGGGCATACTTATTCTTGTGTTTGTACTGTTTGTTTGGAAGTACCCATCTTTAGGGTTTCACTTTCTATAATGTACCATCTAACTGAACACCGGATAGTGTTTGGAAGTTCCAGTCATTAGGATTTCATTTTGTATAATGTACCATCTAACTGAACACTATGGCTAGTGTTTGGAAGTACCAATCTTTAGGGTTTCACTTTGTATAATGTACCATCTAACTGAACACTGGATAGTGTTTGGAAGTTCCAGTCTTTAGGATTTCATTTTGTATAATGTACCATCAAATTGAACACTGGATAGTGTTTGGAAGTTCCAGTCTTTAAGATTTTATTTTGTATAATGTACCATCTAATTGAACACTATGGCTAGTATCATCAAATTGAACACTATGGCTAGTGTTTGGAAGTACACATCTTTAGGGTTTCACTTGTAAGGCTAGTGTTTGAAAGAACACATCTTTAGGATTTGACTTTGTATAATGTACCATCTAATTGAACACTATGGCTAGTGTTTGGAAGTACCAATCTTTAAGATTTCTCTTGTATAATATACTATCTTGTTGAACACTGGCTAGTATTTGGAATGGGATAAAATTTAAATATCAATCCTAAGTGTTTGCTAACTAATTGATAGTAGATTAATATTCAATTAATTTGTCCATGTGATGTCTTACTGAAACCAAGGCAGTTTTTCAAATAGCCAAAAGTCTGAAACAGAACTGAATTTTCCACCCAAATCAGTCAGAAATTGTAATGGATTAATTTATCATTTAATTTAAACTGCCAATGCTCAATCTAATTGATTAATCAGAACAGCACTAACTATAGCATATACAGATTGAAGTTGTGGAAGCAGTTAACCTCTGATGGACTGGTGTCCTATCCAGAGGGTTAGTCATGTGCATTCATTTCCTTTGCACTGTGGAAACTAGAAGTAGTTGACGCTGAAGATTCATTAGCAGTTAATGCTGACCTTTGGCTGCTAAGCATTAACACTTAGGTCTACGATTCACAAAATCTTACAAGATTCTGGATCACACTGTTCTGGAAGTTTCTGGTGAAATAAAATTATATAAATTACATGTACAACCATATAACTCCACATCTGTGTTCAACTATTTCTTAGCACAACCGCAGTAAGAAAAGGTAGGGATGGAATTTATTTCTCTTGTGATATTCTCAAAGCTGTAGGACTAAGTGCACAAACACATAACTTTCTCAGTTGCGTAAGCAAATCTCCGCTACCTGGTTTATTTAGCATCTAAAGTGTCAATAAGTAAGTTAGGGTTGTTCTTTTAAACATACATGTTACCCAGGGAACACATTTTTTAAAAAATATATGCTAAGGTACTCTGATTACTTATAGAATTCATATGAACACGATACAGAATTCTAAATTGCATCTATGGGTGACTGCTTCACATTAGAAGTGCCTTCCCTGGGTCCCAAGTATATTTTATTGGAACAGCCTTTATTATGGAGTATTCATACCAGACTAGAATGAAGAAGTAACCTTCCACAAATACTGTCTGTATCCAGACACTACATTGACACAAGATGAAACCAAATTCACAGTCTTGACACCTCCCAAGCAGCCACCCAAACCAAGAGTGAAGCAGATAAGACAAGTAATCAGTGTGACAGTGTAACAAATAAGAAACTGAACACTTATAGTGAAGAACCAGTTGGATCCAGCCCACAATAAAGAGCAGTGTACTGCTGACCTCAGTGGTCAGTGTAACAGTGTGACAAATAAGAAACCCAACACTACTAGCTCAAAACCAGTTGGATCCTGACCACAGAAAGGGCAGCAAACTGCTAGCCCCAGTGCATACTCAAAATGAAACAAAGAGCAGATTAAAGAATCAGCTTGACTTCCAAAGGGATCTGATGATCCTATTGAGTTCTTCTTGGAAGTGTAGAAAGTATGGAAACTGGAGAGCCTGCAGATACTGTACCAGGGAAACCTCTCGGAAATCCCGTACTTCGACCACTTCCATAAATATGTCTGACACCAAAATACAAGGGAATTTTAAAAGATTTAAAGGCAAATATTAATGAAAAAAGTCTTCTACGTAAAGAACATAATCCAATAGTCGTCTCCCTTGAGGAGATCTTTTTAAAAGAAAATGATAGAGTTAATTAAAACAATTTAATAATACCCGACTCCTGCATACCTCCTGAATCATCAACCTCAAGAGTGCATACCCTGCCTGTGTCAAATTACAGTGAAGCACATTCTTGTAGAGGGTATTAACTTCCACCCTGTACAACAAACTTTTTGATCTGAACTCAATTAAGAAACTTTACGAAGAGGTACCACCAGAGAAAATCTTGAAAGTTTTTAGTGAATGCTTTTTATATAACAAATTTTTACTATATTTTAAGAATATTATATTCTCATCTTTATCTTTTATCTTGTAGGGTTGCAAATTTACATTTATTTGGAAGGCTTTATCTTCCTAAAGATTTTTTGCAATTCTTTGTCGTTACTTTTTTAAAAACTTAGCTCTTAATCAGCACCATATAGCCAGTATTGTAGTGATTTGTAGTTAAACCTTATACATACATAACATACTTCATACCATGGATGTGCTTAGAAATAGTTGGAGAACATGTACCGGTATATGTTGTATTTTTATGTTACCTTATATATACTCACGTATAAGCCGATACCAACTGCAAACTGCATAGACCCAGATCTGCCGTTGCATAATGCGCCTAGCAGATTTGGGTCTATGCAGTTTGTAAGGACTAATCAGTAGAATAAACAGCATAGACCCTGATCTGCTGGCGCATTATGCGATGACAGATCAGGGTCTATGTTGTTTGCATTTGGACCCAGATTATACTCGAGTATATACGGTATGTGTTATTTTTACAACTCTATCTTATCAGAAACTTCCTGATCTTAGAAATCTGGGAATCCTGCAAGGTTGTGTAATATCATAAACCCTAGCTCTAATGCCAAGCAGCCAAAGCGAGAAAGGTCAGAGGTCAGAATTAAGAGTTAAGGCATCCGATCTGGCCTAATGAACCTCAGGTTGGCTTTGGAAGTCATTGGCCTTAATCTTTTTAGTATGCATATATGTATACCATGATCAAATCCAGAACTTCTGCAAAGGAAAGCTAGTTATTTAACACTATCACACCCTGACAAGTAAATTGATTATTATTATTTGACTCCTTACCTTAGTTTATTATGAAGCTATGGAGCCTGCACAGGTCGCTCTTCAGGTGGTAGAGCGCCAGTTAGAGATGCTCCGGCTTCAAGCCCCAGTCCAGTCACCAATGATTTTCTCTCAGTGACACATGTATGTAAATTTGATATGTGTGTGTGTGTGTGTGTGCACATGTATTTACATCAGTTTCAACATTGTAAGAGATTTATAACTAAAAAAAGTGGCATTAGCTATGCAGTTATGCATCTTTTGTTAGCTCAGATAGAGATAGGGCCAAGTGTGCTTATGGTATGGACCTGCATTCTTCTTGCAATGTTTGTTGCGACCAAATTATACAGAAGACAGCTGATATCAAGGTCTTCCAAATTTGTACAAATGATGCTGAACTGCCATAAGATATGGCTGCCAATACTACAACAAAATAGTGTTTCCAATTTCTTCTCCAAAAACCTGCACTAGAATTTGATAAGATTTGACAGTAAGCATCCTGACATCAAGCCTTTAATGTTTGAACAAGTGTCAAACGGCCATCTAATATGGCTGCCATTTCTAAAAAAAGAAAGTTCTTGACTTCTCCAAAACCATATAACAGAATTAAACTGAATTTGAGTGTGAGTATTCTACCATCAAGGCTTTTCAAGTTTATACAAATGATGGCAATCCAGTATCAAAAATGGATGCGGAGTAAAAAGTAAACAACCTTTAAATGACATTCTGAAACCACTCAACAGACTTTGACTGAATTAACAAAAAGACTCTGCTAACCCACATTGCTTGGCTAGTTGCTGTTGCATTCAGCTATTAGCACAGTGTGAGTCAGGTGAGTGCTCTCAGGTCTGTTTTGGCTTCTTGATCACATTTGAAGTTCAGGGTCACATTTATTTCATATCCACCTTGCCTGTAATAGTCTTCCATTACCATTATCCATATGTTACTCATATATATTTATATTTTAGGTTGTGTTTTCTTAGACTTAAGTCTTCTGAGGTCACGTAAAATCAATTATTTATCCAGTCTGACAGATCATTTTCATATTAAAATATTAAGTACTAAATGCAACACTTTATCACATGGGATCGCCTTTATGGCATTTCATAAATCTATCTCATATTTTCAGCATAACACAATATTATATAATGTGATATTGTAGCACAGATTATATCGTGTGATAACATTGTAACATTATCTTGTGATAACATTGTAACTGATTATATCATGTGATAACATCATGTAAGTTGGAAGCATAAGATCAGAGTCATCTAATTGTAGTTCAGAGTAAACATTTCAGGTGGTTAATTTAATAACATTGATGTCATCACCACTTACGAAAAATATAATTTTATTGTCTAACATATCTGCTTATGTTCTACAAAATTTAAGAAATTTCTTGAACAAATTCAGTTTTGTTCATCAAGGCACACAAACCATGAAATCATTTAACTCATTTAATAACTTTATTATTAAATAAATTCTCATATATAACTGAGATCTTTTAATTTAAGTAGAAAGACTTATGAAAATTTAATTGAATAAATTGAATACTCAGGAAATTGTTAAAGAAAAATATTTGTTACATTTTTGTTGGATGAAAAAGGTAGACAATTTCTCTATGTATAGATGTACAGTATGACAATTACACTAGGACAGTATTGGTATATTTTGTAAATTTATCAAGCCGGAATATCATATAGAAATATTGTAAATCATATTTTATATGAGATTTATATTTGTGCTGATTTTCAAACAGTTTCAAAAATTTTAGATTCAAATTTAAATACGATTGATCCAAGAATATTATCACAGTTTAAATCCTGTCTCACTTATTAATCCTGTCTCTTAAACAAAATCATTTTCATATAGACATCTCTGATGTATATTCAAATTTTGAAAAAGTTTCAATATGATTTCATTTGAATATGGATTTGTTTGGAATGTTGCAGTATTTCCCAGGGGATCTTATAACCAGATAAAATTAGGGCAGCAGCAGAATTTTACTATATTTTGTTCACATATAACCTGTAGCTAGCTGCAAACAGAATAGACCCAATTCTTCTGTTGCATAATGCACCAACAGTTCAGGCTCTGTACTGTGTATTCTGTTTGCAAGTTCCAGTAAGCAGGCATTGGACTTGTGACCAGAAGGTGCAGGTTTGATTCCCACCATTGGATCAGTACAGATTGGCTACAGTGGTGTGTCCTTTGGGCAAGGCACTTTACTCTACTTGCCTTGACATGACATAATAATAATAGCAATAATAATAATAATAATAAAGACTTTATGTAATGAGGGTAACTCAGTTACATAATAGAATTTGAGGCCATCTAATAACCTTTTTGTTTTGCAGTGCCATAAAACAAACCAAACCAAACCAATCCATTAAACACTGTAGACCCTGATATACAGGCATATTTTGCTACAGCAGATCTGGCATAGAGATCCTAATACTTTGAGTTTCAATTTCATCTATCAGCCAATCAGAGACAATCTTTCAAAGTAACATCTTTTGTTGTTGGTTGAAACAAAATCTCAGGATCAAACCCAAGCTCAGTAGTTTTATTTTTTCCAGACCTGGTTCTGTGCTGTTTTAACTTCACTATACTCGACACCCAGGTAAATATGTTAACAGTCTATGGCTCAGTTGTATCTGCATCATAGATTTGTGTTTTATGACAGTATTGACCTGTACCAAATTTACCCAAAGCCACACCCATGCCATTTGTATCAGAAAATATTTTCTAATGCATCAAAAAATATGAAAATGTACAGACTTATTACTCTAAATAAAAGAGAAATCCCAAATTTGAACAAAATTAAAGGAATCATTATGGAGTTATTGGAACTATAAATTACTATATATTTCCAGTATTTTAGTTCAATCTGTGGATAAGGAGATGCTGCCTAAATTGATATCCAGGCTTTCATTGGCTCTAGGTAATGATTTAAGGGGATGCTGCCTAAATTGATATCCAGGCTTTCATTGGCTCTAGGTAATGATTTAAGGGGATGCTGCCTAAATTGATATCCAGGCTTTCATTGGCTCTAGGTAATGATTTAAGGAGATGCTAAGTTTGACTGGTTGACATGTCAGAAAGGTTTATTATAGCTTTTGTTATTGTTTCATGTTATATAGGAAGTGTAGGAAAAAACTTTGGGGATATAAGGTATACAGAATACTGATGAACACACATTTAGAGGTCCTTGAGACTTTGGGGATATAAGGTATACAGAATACAGATGAACATGCATTTAGAGGTCCTTGAGACTTTGGGGATATAAGGTATACAGAATACAGATGAACACGCATTTAGAGGTCCTTGAGACTTTGGGGATATAAGGTATACAGAATACAGATGAACATGCATTTAGAGGTCCTTGGGACTTTGGGGATATAAGGTATACAGAATACAGATGAACACGCATTTAGAGGTCCTTGAGACTTTGGGGATATAAGGTATACAGAATACAGATGAACACACATTTAGAGGTCCTTGAGACTTTGGGGCTATAAGGTATACAGAATACAGATGAACACGCATATAGAGGTCCTTGAGTCTTTGGGATATAAGGTATACAGAATACAGATGAACACGCATTTAGAGGTCCTTGAGAGTTTGGGATATAAGGTATACAGAATACAGATGAACATGCATTTAGAGGTCCTTGAGACTTTGGGGCTATAAGGTATACAGAATACAGATGAACATCCATTTAGAGGTCCTTGGGACTTGGGGATATAAGGTATACAGAATACAGATGAACATGCATTTAGAGGTCCTTGAGATACTTGTATACATGTACATGCAGTTGAAATTATGTTTGGTTTATCAGTATCAAATATTGCTCTATGTACAAATGATTTTAGTCCTCAGTTCTGTGAACAACAGTCAAACCTGTCACCCATTGGAAAAGGTTAAACTGACCTTTGTACACCGGTGATCCCTGAATGCAGGTTCACCTTTCAATGCACTAAAAACATTATTATTATTATTATTATTGTTTCAGGTAATTGGCATAATTCCCTTTTCAAATAATTCACCATATAAAATTATTCATAAATTCTCATGGAAAAAGGTTTTAATCATAAATTTATTCAGTCTTTCCAGCTCTCTATTTTGCATGCAGTCCGTTTTTTTGCTTATATCTATGGTAAGGAGGTAGCTCAGCTGCTTGTATATTGCAGCTGGAGTTGGCTGTCTTAGAAGTAACAGATCCAGGCCTAATGTAGAAAGTCAACCCAATATTTGTCAGATCACTTTGGTTCAAAGACTGATGCCTTTTAAGTTATAACACTGTTGCCATCATGTATTTACTATCACATGTGCACAGTTTTTATCCTCAGTACTGTGTTCTTGCAGAAACTAGCATAGCATTCCTTGAAATCTTTAAACCAACAGAATATGTTATATGAAATAGTGACTGTAGTGTTGGTCCATTAGCTATTCTTGGATTAAAAAGAGTAACCTAATGATTAAATGCTTGTTAACATTTTCATCTAAAACATGGATATTTAATGAAGATCTGGTATGTGTGTTGTGACTGTCTTTTCATTTTTCTCGGACCACAATGCATTTTTTCCATATGAATTTATGCCAATTTTTCCATATTGTTATAATACTTTAGCTGTTTTTTGTTTTGTTTTTTACTTACCTTATATACTTGTGTATAATCCGGGTCTAAATGCAAACAACATAGACCCTGATCTGCCATCGCATAATGCACAGGTAGACCAGGATCTATGTTGTTTGTTCTTCTGATTAGTCCTTACAAACTGCATAGACCCAGATCTGCTGACGCATTCTGCAATGGCATATCTGGGTCTGTGCAGTTTGCAATTGGTATCTGATTAAATACGTGAGTATATATGGTAAATAATTAAAATCCTCTTATCTAGCATAAGCAGTGTTTGAAAAGTTAATTTGATTTTTCACATCACAAAGAATATGTAGGATATACCACAAGCTTAATCCCCAAAATGTTATTATGCAGTAGACACTTATACAAGTTGTTGAGTATGTCATATTTGAGTAACTAAGGCAAATTCGGGGGTAAAATTAGTTCTGTATTAATCTTTTTTGATGAATACATTCAGTACAGTAATCAGTGCACACCTCCCCACCCTGCACATAAAGGGATGGGGGCTATAAGAATGACAATGTACCTTGTATTTTCCCAAACAATGAATTTCTAACCAATATTGTGGCTTTATTCAAATTCTGAAAATAACAGTGGAGTGATTAGCCAATTTAAAGTTACTCTGACAGATTGACTTGAGTACGGTAAATATAAGCAAGATGAGACATGTGTACACATCAATTTACACAACATGCCTTTACCTAAACAATGCCTTTGTTGGGGAAAACTAATGCTTCATTTTCATGTTCAGTACACCCAAATGGCTGCCTTAAGCAGTTAAAAAAAAAACCAGTTTGGCTAGGAAACACCAGGCCATTGACTGTGGAAAGCAGGTGACTGTTTAATATATGACTTTTACAGAGGAGATTTCAGAGCTGGGGAGTATTGCCCATAGCTATAACTGTTCTTAGCTTGAGCCTGCATGCACAAGGATTTGTACTACACCTCTGACATCATAGTCATCATATTTTGTCATTTTCATCATTACCACCATTGTCATTTTTGTACTGTACCTTTGGCATCATTGTCATTATATATTGCAATTGTCATCATCATCACCATTGTCATTATTGATATAATTAAATCTTACATTTCTATATGGATGTCAATACTGGTCATTATTGATATAATTAAATCTTACATTTCTATATGGATGTCAATACTGGTATTTCCTACATCTTGTCCAGAGCTGGACATAAAACTTTATATCATTATGGAGCCTCACTGCTGGGAACTTAGTAGGTCACCATGACAGGGTTTTATATGACAAATCTGATTTTGCCTATTCAGCCTTAAAACCGGGGAGGGGGGGGGGAGGAGGGGGGTACCACACATGAGGGGATAAAGGAAGCCATACAATGATAGCACAGCTGACTCAGTGTTGTCAAGTTAAATGTTTCCTATGCAATTTGTTTTCATTGTCTTCGGACAGTGCTTCTTTGTTTTACAGATGATTGGGAGCAGGACTTGGGTAGATCAGTGTTGGAAAAAGGCAATCCGTAATTTTATCATCATTATCTCGGGTATAAGCCAATCAGAAGTTGTTATTTGTTTTTTTTTATCGGGTGATTGACTCATCATTTGCCCATATAGTGCCTTCAACTTTGGCAGTAAATATAATTTTTAAACTGCGGTTTTTGGTTTTCTAGATGTGCATCATAATAGCATAACAAAAAAATCCAATCCCCAAATTCTCTAAACTTTTTTTCAAAAAAATGTAAATTACTTGTATTAAGAGTTCTGCATAGGGACAAGGTCTAAGTTAACTGACAGTTTTCACTGACTGGAAATAGAATTCTGACAGTATGCTAAAGTTATTGATTGGAAATCACATTTTCATTAGTAAATTATTAAAACTGGACATGCTGCATAACTTTAAAATATTTGGTAATATTTCATAATATTTCAAATTGTAATATTATAGCAGGATTGGGTCACAATTATAGTGTGACTTAGTTTTATTTTTTGTACCTTGGTTCCCTTGAAAAATATCCATTTGGGTTAACAATAGGAGAAAAGGATGCACATTTTTATTTCTTATTACAGTAGGAGTTGGTTTATCCAAACTCATCAGATGACATATAGAATATTCAGATATACAGTTATTCAAAAGAATGAGTGGTCTGTATCACATCTACATATTTGGGGGAACATAAAAGAGGTTTGAGAAGGAAAAAAAACTAGATAAATGAAATACATATGAACAAGGCTCAACTGTACTTACATTGCAGGTAAGCTGCTATTATGCCAGTGTATGAAATAAGGAATGCAATATTATAAACAGATGGATAAAGGAGTAACCTTTGTGTAGATTTATTTTTATATTATTTTTAAATATACCTCTAGACATTAATCTATATTTGTTATATGCATGTTGAATATTGCTTTGGATTTTAGTATATTGTAATTTTATGCTATTTTGTCTTTGTATTAAGATAAATTTGCAGGCTGAGTGTGAAAGTTGGATTTGTTTGTACAATGTAAAATTTTACTGATTGATTTTAACTTGGTGTATGTGTCCAAATGAGACTGTGCATCGAAATTTAACTTGGTGTACATGTGCAAATGAGACTGTGCAATGAAATTTAACTTGGTGTACATGTGCAAATGAGACTGTGTAATGAATTTTAACTTTGTGACATGTCCAAATGAGACTCTGTAATGAAATTTAACTTGGTGTATATGTCCAAATGAGACTGTGCATTGAAATTTAACTTGGTGTATGTGTCCAAATGAGACTGTGCATTGAAATTTAACTTGGTGTACGTGTTCAAATGAGACTGTGCATTGAAATTTAACTTGGCATATGTGTTCAAACGAGACTGTTCATTGAAATTTAACTTGGTGTACACGTCCAGATGAGACTATGCAATGAAATTTAACTTGGTGTATGTGTCCAAATGAGACTGTGCATTGAAATTTAACTTGGTGTATGTGTCCAAATGAGAATGTGCAATGAAATTTAAATGTTTATTGATTACTTGAATTGCCCCATAAACAATTTACATAGATTCAAGTAGATGCATGTGATGACCATGTTAGCTTATAGGATTATTTCTTTATTATAAATTTGATTTGTAAAATGTTGGAAATCATCACTATACATATTTATCTAATTTCCAAGCAATATACTGTAGTAATCACTGTATGCTTTCTTGCCTTATCAATTTAAATTTGGCTTTGTTGATTTCAAAATAGATATGTATATAATAACTACATGTGTACTGCATATCTGCTACCTTCATGACATTATGTGTTCATTACATGTACATTTTACAATTCAGTCATGGATACCATTCTGCTTTTGAATAAAACTCACACAACTGTGAACAAAATAAACTCATAATACACCAGAAAATCAGTTTTCACTCTTTGTAGTCTCATTCAATCAGATTTCTTGCTTGGCTTTCTCAGATCTTTGCCAAATGAGGGTCTGTAAATAATATATAGCCTGGCTTCATGCCCATCTGTAGCTACCATGCAGGCACTTTAGCCAAAAGAAAAATATGGGACCAGTCTAGGTAAAAAAAAACTGTTTTTTTCTTATGATGCCAGAACAAGGCTTTCCAAAAATTTGGACAAGTGATTTGATAGGCTGATGAGATGACATAAATACATCATGGTGATGATGAATTGATATCATGTTTCATGTATAAATATGGACAGTTTCATATGCCTCCTGCATCAGCATCTGTTTACAGAGTCATGTATAATGAAATCCTTTTAAGCTTATAATAAAATTTTGGCCCGAGTGATTGCAAAAACTATGTCTCAAGTTGGTTTCAAACAGCATCATGAATGGTATCTGGTGCTGTATCAAAATTTGTATTTATACAAATTGCTTCACCTACAGACAAAGAAGGTTCATTTTACATTAGTTTCAATTATTCTATACCATTATTTTCCCCATTAACGCAGACATTATGTATTCAACTCACCCGCAATGGATCAAAGCCATCATGATGTTGAAAATGCTGCCATGTTTTCAAATGGTTTTTCCTTGTTGGGCGGGTAGGTGCCCACCTACCAGCTGATTTCTGGTCAATAAGTATTTATGTAATTTGTCGTCAACATTTTGTTTCGTTTTATAACAAGTTTTACTTTTTCCAGAAGGATCTTATATTCTATTCTTACAGAAAAAAACTGATTGCATATTATGACACTGAGGACAGCAGCACATGACTATTCAAGGTACATCACCCCTGCAGGGTTATACCAACTTCCATCAAGGTACATCACCCCTGCATGGTTATACCAACTTCCAGCAACTCTTATCAGTTGCCAAAATATTTACATTATGAAAGCCTTGAACTCTCGAAGGTGAATGGAGTGCATAATGTCTGCTTTGTTAGCGGAAAATAATGGTTTTTAATTATTGAAGCCAATGTGAAAAGATCTTTCATTATCCATTTTTTGGGATGTTTGCAGAAATACATTTGTGGATGCAGCTCCAGCTACCATTTGTGATGCCATTTAAAAACAACTATTGGCAAATTGTGAGATTGGGAGAAATGTCTTTGTAGTTTAAAATTTTACAAAAGTGCCTTCTATCAGTAATAGAAATCAATGTAACATTTTACCAGACCCCTGTATAATGGAGATCTCATGAAGCCACATGAGAGTCTGTTTGAATGAGACTGCACATAAGAGTCTATTTGAATGAGACTACACTTTTCATTTCATGTATGATTTTAAGCAAACAACATAGCACATTATGCGACTGCAGATCAGGGTCTACACTGTTTGTATTTTGTTTGCATGCAAAAGGGTAAATACTATCAGTTTTATATTCAGATTTAAAATCATTGTGATCCGGAAAGCACTTATACATTGCACGCAAGGTATGATCCTAATATTTATATGTAGAAAATATTTTGTTTATATTTTATCATCTTTTATGGGTATTTTGTTTAAGTTACCGGCTAATTTTAACATGAAAAAATAGTTTATGTTGTTTGGCATTATAAATCATGATGTAAACCATTTCAGTGTAATATCATGAAAATGAAATTGAGGCTGGATGTAATTTCAGGACCAATAAATAGTTTTTAACAGCTGATCATATGGTCTTTATTGATATACCATATTTACTCGCTCTGAAGTCGAGTCGAACTTAAAAAAACATACACCCTTATCTGCCATCACATAATGCACCAGCACATCAGGGTCTCTTTTGTTTGTTCTACTGGTTACTCCAAACAAACTGCATAGATCCTACTAGCACATAATGCACCAGCAGATCAGAATCTCTTTTGTTTGTTCTACTGGTTACTCCAAACAAACTGCATAGATCCTACTAGCACATAATGCAACAGCAGATCAGGGTCTCTTTTGTTTGTTCTACTGGTTACTCCAAACAAACTGCATAGATCCTACTAGCACATAATGCAACAGCAGATCAGGGTCTCTTTTGTTTGTTCTACTGGTTACTCCAAACAAACTGCATAGATCCTACTAGCACATAATGCAACAGCAGATCAAGGTCTGTGCATTTTTATGGTGGTAGAAGTAAAAATAATTTATGCAAACACATTTTGGTTTATGTTTATGAAAGAATATCTTGACTCACTGTTAGTGACATGTAGTATATACCGTATGTACTCGCGTATAACCTGGTCCAAATGCAAACAACATAGACCCTGACCTGTCATCGCATAATGCACGAGCAGATCAGGGTCTATGTTGTTTGTTCTACTGATTAGTCCCAACAAACTGAATAGATGCAGATCTGCCAGCGCATTAAGTGACGGCAGATCTGGGTCTATGAGGTTTGCAGTTGGTATCGGATCATACGCAAGTATATACTGTAATTGACTTAAGTCATTCTAATTTCTAAAAATTGGAGAGTAAAACTCAAGAAACACGGAGTCATACATGAGTGCAAATTTCATACGAAATATATGAAACAAATTTAGTAATTTATTTGACATTATTTGATGAGTTTCATAAATTTCCTAAAAGATGAGTAGAAATTAGTAAATTGCAAAAGTCACAAAACATGATGAGCCTGTCATTTTCACTTTTGATAAAAATTCAGGCACCTTAGGCATTACTGTTTTACTTTTACGTAGGATGTGTCAAATGGTGATGTTCTAAGAGAGATCTTGGACTTTTAAAAGAGTGTGATTTATATGGAAGATTCTGGCTTTGTATCTGATAGGATTTTACTCTTTTAGCTCTACTGGTCATAGACCAGAAGAGCTTATGGGATGGCCTATTGTCCATTATCCATTGTCCATCCATCATCCATCCAGCACAAGTTTGTTATCATTTATTCCCCCTAAACTACGGGTATTTGGACGATGAAACTTTACATACATTCATCCCAAGGTCTAGTTAGTCCTAAATGAACATGGTGATCCTCAGTTCCAATTTGGCCACCAAAGTGGCCATCTTGGAAATTCTATCACTACGTCATACCAACATGGAGTTTTTACTGCAAGACATCTTATGATGTCTGGTTGGTCTGAAATGAAAATGGTGCCAATCCGACCTTCAAAATGGCTGCTATGGAGGCCATCTTGAAAATCTTCTTTCATTACTCCAGAATGAATGGTCATATAAATATAGGTTTTGACTAAAAGACTTCTTATGATGTCTAGTTAATCCTAATGAAAATGGTGCCGATCTTACATCCAATCTTTAAGACTGTGTTATCACTCAAGAATATCAGAGATGGGTGCCTGTCCCTATGAAGGGACTCTTGTATGCCTTAATCTTTGTTTTGCACGTGTATGAACAACATATCAAAAAATGAATACAAAATGGCATTTAATAATTGAATAATCAGACTGGGAAAGTGTGTACAGGTGCATGGGGGGGGGGTACTTTGAGGGGAAGCACTGACATTCTGTTCACT
This sequence comes from Margaritifera margaritifera, assembly GCA_029931535.1. Classification (NCBI taxonomy): domain Eukaryota; kingdom Metazoa; phylum Mollusca; class Bivalvia; order Unionida; family Margaritiferidae; genus Margaritifera; species Margaritifera margaritifera. Next base: position 710,624 of record JAQPZY010001381.1, on the reverse strand, counting down.
AATAAAGAACTTCGTTGTACAGTGCACTAATATTCAGAACGTTTTAAATACCCCTCATACATAGATTGTCTGACATCATAACATGAATTACACATGTGTAATATTGAAAACTTGAGACTTTTTAAAATTAAACTTTGCATCAATTGATAAGCTCTATACAGTGGTCCCCCTCTTATAAGGCCACCTCTTATGCAGCAGGACAGTGGCATTATAAGAGCAGTGGCATTATAAGAGCAGTGGCATTATAAGAGCAGTGGCATTATAAGGACAGTGGCATTATAAGGACAGTGGCCTTACCTTTTAGTAACTACATATAAAGTAAGAAAGGCATAACTAATTTGTTATAACTTAACATTTTCATTTAAAAGTCACATGCATGTTATGGAGTCAGTGTCATAAAACTTACCTTAATGTTGTTTAAAACAATTATGAATTATTAGCAATAGCGAAGGAAAACCATTTAACTTTATCCAAATTTTTTCCCATTTTAAAAAGGCAGTAAGAACTCAGATTTTAGGGATACTGTTTATATCATTTGATTTCATGAATTAGAGTTATTTTCAAACACAGATTGTACCCCAAAAAATATACCAAAATGTATAGAAGGGATTTGTCTTTCTATTGATGCAATTTAAAGTGACTTTTAAAATGTTATTCTGGAATACGAACGAGAACAAATATTCCCTTTGTGACTACACCAAAAAGATAAGGGATTTTGACTGTCTATTAATGCAATTTAAAGTGACTTGTAACATTTTATTTCGGAATAAGAATGATAAACAAAAAATATCCACCCTATGACAACACCAAATTACACCAACGGAAACCTCTTCCATAGGTAATAAAGGGTCCGGTATATAGCCACAGGGAATAGGTACCCTGCTGTTCCTTGGATGTTTCTTTGATGTCAAGTGCCAAAGCAGTCGTTTGCATACCAACATAGGTCCAGAAAGGGTTTAGATACCATTCACAATGTAATTGTAATCCTAAATTTTTCAGACAGAATGATAGCAAGCAGGGCCAGATTAATCCATAGGTTGATAAGGCTATAGCCTTATGGCCTCGTATTTTACGCTATTAGTCTTAGCAACTTCCCCCCCCCCCCGTATTTTTTTTGTCAGTTTCTCGATCAGCGGAGATCTCTCAGAGTCACGCCAAAGTCTGGTTGGACGATACTATCGCTCATTTCACGCACTACGCAACATAATAATGTGACTCGTCATGTGGCTGACGCCCTGGATGTCATGCCTACGTAGATTCAATGTAGACAAGCTTAAATTGATCAAAACCAATGAAATTTTCCGATTCTCTAAAAGATTGAAATAATGCTGACACATTCTTATTTGACAGCATGATAAAATATATGTGAAAATTTGCTCAGTTTTTTAATTACCAGGCTTAATTCATCACAGGCCTTCACAGTTCCCATATGTTTTGCCGTCCACTGCGATAGCACTGTGACCTCATCTATTATAGGTCAGTCATAAAATGTGAAATATCGGCGAGTTTTCTCGGAACTAGTCTTTGTGCGTATATAAAGATTGAGCAAGCTTTTCAAAATGTGTTCTGTCTGTAGCTTAGCATATGCTCCCAAAACTTCTCCGTTTTCGCCAAACATATAGAATGGGTACAGATCAGCAGAGATTTGCAATAGGTATGTAGCCCGATACTGCTGTGTACACGTACTGGGCATTATGCGCATGTCCTTCCTTTGTCCGCACAACATCCACAAGGTATACCAGGGGTATTTGAAAAGTTCTGAATATTTTGTTATAACTTATTTGTTTCTTTTAACCCATCAATAAATTTAATGCCGATCGATAGGAAAAATAGCGTTCTACAAAATCACATGCAGCTATATGCAGTGACGTAACATAGGTAAATGACAGTGACGTAAAAATGGGAAAAGATAATAGTGTAAAATCTGGGCGCTTTTAGGGTACTCTCCAACTAATATCAAGGCCGACTTGGATAAAGTTTACGGGTGTAATTTTCTGTCATATCCTACAATTTTGAGGTGGTTTCGTCGTTTTAAAGATGATCTCGAATCTATGGAAGATGACCCACGTTCTGGAAGACCGTTGTCTGCGATTGGTGAGCGAGAAGTGGCTGCTCTGAATGGGGCAATTGATGAAGATGCTCAATACACAATGGAAGATATTTATATTATCACGGGCATTAATTCGTCACCTGATTTTAATATACCGAAGAATCATCTGAAGCTCAGAAAGGTGTGTGCAAGATGGGTGCCGCATTTGTTGACGGCTGATAAAAAAACGGACTGAAGATGAAATCTCCAAACTTCTCCCCAAATATGAAAAGAGTGACCGCTGACATCTGAATGAGATTGTCATACGTGATGAAACATAGATTTTTTTTTTTTTTTTGTTTTTTTTTTTAACCCGACTCAAGAAAAAATAATAACGTTTGGATCAGAGAAATCGAGCAGAGACCACAAATTAATCGACGTAGTCGGACTGTCAAGAGAGTTTTTTACGCATTATTGTTCGATGCAAAAGACCCAGTCGTCCAGGTACCTGTCCCTGACTCTGCTAGTATCACTGAATATTTTCCTGCCTCCAAAGTGTTGCCAAAGGTTGTGGAACACTACCGAACATCCCGTCTGTGCTCTGGTTCCCGAGGTATCCATCTACTCCATGACAACTCACCAGCGCATACATCTGCCGTAATGACATACTTCCTGAAGGAGCACAGCATCCAAAACTTTGCCATATCCTCCATACAGTCCTGATTTAGCTCCAAATGATTTTTGGTTGAATCCCGTCTTGAACGATTTATTATGAGGCAGACGATTTGAAAGCCTTATGCAGTTTCCCAGTGTATGAACAACATACCAAAAAGTGAATAAAAATGGCATTTAATAATTGGATAATCAGACTGAGAAAGTATGTTGAGGGTGCACGGGGAGTACTTTGAGTGGATGCACTGACGTAATGTTCACTGATAAAGAACTTTGTTGTACAGCGCACTAATATTCGGAACTTATCAAATACCCCTCGTATATTACTGAATTGCGCATTTGTGCCCTGCATGCAAGAGCCGTAGTAACTCAGTTGCTAGAGCGTCGGACTCCTAATCCAAGGGTCGCAGGTTCGATACCCGCCCAGGCATTTAGCTCCCATTTCCATCCACATGATATGGCCAATAATGTGCTAACAGTGCCGGTAAAACCAAAACAAACAAAAATCAATGTTGTACGAAGTATAATTCATCTAATGAAGATACATACGTTCATGTAATAGATGTACTTCTTTTACAGATTTTTTTATAATGATTCCAAGTAAATATTTGTTTCGTCCAATGTAACTTTCGACATTTTCTTGCATTTTGGTAAATTTACCTGTCATGCAAAAATTTAACAAACCCCGTTCCTCTTCTCTTGACTGCATATTGAATTACCATATGCTTGCATTATTAAAAAAAAAAAAAAAAGAAATGGACGTAACACCTAAGGCATAATAACATCAAAGTTTCTTATTTCTGCCTTTCGTTTTAACATCATGCAATTTTTGCATTACTTCGTCTTAATTCAGATCTCAGTTCATCAAGTGACACAGAGCAATATTTTAACGACATGTTTGTGGTGAAAGAGAGCACAGTGTGAAAGAGAGCAAACTGCAAGCTGCGATTCATGTACTGCACACGTAACCTGGGTCTCTAGCAGATGACTTGAGCGCAGCGCCACTTGCTGGAAACAAGGGATGTAACGCACTATTTTCTCCCAATATGAATCAGTCGGAGCTTGTCGGCCTTTTCCGTGAGAAAACCTTGGAATTGTTGCAGAGACAGCCATTTTTAATTTCATTCATAACGGACTTCAATCAGAACATCCTCGACCTTTTCCGTCAAGTTGAGAATGAAACTAGACGGATATGACCGAGCGATGTGCTGAACGAAACGAACTTATTATATAATGGGATCATGTGATAAAATACCCCGTCACTGTGTATATGAAATATAAAATATTGATTCAATAAAAAAAACAAAGGATTTAATAGCTAAATTCAATGAACAATATATTTCTTAGTTTGAATATGTTTAATTTACCTGTTATTTAGTCCATATACGTTCATGAAACAAATCATAGACTGCGTACTGCTTTGTTGCGCAAGAATTTTGTGCTCTTTTGGTTTCCGCCCCCACCCCCACCCCTGGGCCCCCTTTGGGGAAATCTATCCGCCTTATACATCCAAGTTTTTTTTTTTTTTTTTCTGGCTTGACAAAGAAGGCCGATGTTGCTCCGATTGGGTTAAGAAGGTGTCAATTGCAGACTTAATAAAGAATGTATTCTTGTGCACGCCAACAAGGCTTGTGTGCTGGCAAGCATGTTTACGAGACCATGTTATGTCAATCTACGTTGCATTCTGATATTTCAAAAAAAGTAATTTGCATCTTGATTCTTAATGCGATTAAATTCATGGACTCAGCATCGGGGAATTTTGGCAATAACTGCAATCGCGAGTCATTAGGCATGTAACGTTCAATACGCGTGTAAGGAAGGCAACTTGAGATAGCAACTATTTGAATTCAATCAATGTTAGGATAAAAGTTATTTCAAAAAAATTAAATAAATAAATAAAATTTCTCCTGTACCCCCGAAGGTAGCTTTTCCTATAACATACAACGGCAAAGGGAAATGCTAATTGTGTGCAGTATATTAATAAAGTTATAGCCTCTTGAAATGGTCCACTGTCAAAAATGCATGCAAGTATGGTACTAGAAGTCCCTTTTTACACCTCATTTTGAAAAATCCACATCCATTATTTGTATAGCCTGACAGATGTTAGTTCCACTGTAGTGTAGTACAAATATCTGCCAATTATAGGGTTTGTGTCACACTAAAAAAATGAGTAAAAGAAAAAAGAAAAATAAGCACGGTACTATTTTCTGCAAGCCATGTTTTTGGGACCACCAGGAATCAACATTGTACTAATTGTGGTCATACCAAACGTGCATGTAAATGACTACCGTAAGACATCAGATAAAGTGCAAAATTTTCTCTTTGAGAGGTAATCCAATCTGTTGCCTAATATTTCACGATATAAGGATTTCTTTAGCTCAAAACAAGAAAATATATCTCACCTTAAAGTTATGCCATACGTGCTCAACATAAAAAGAATATTGCTGCTTCAAATAGACTACCTGAGAGACTTCTCCTGCCCTTGATTATATATATATATATATATATATATATATATATATATATATATATATATATATATATATAGCTTCTTTCTTTTAAACAAAACGATGAATTAAATATAGATGGGTCTTCAAGCTTTTTGGAAAGCCACGTGTAGGAATCTGATCACCTTAATAAATTCAAAATCACCCATAACAACCGTTGTTTCCTAGTGTGCTTCAAATCAACAAGTAATTTTCTAAGTTAAGTGCTGGGTGAACTTAATTCCAAAAACAAAAAGTAATAACACTAGAGCAACTTATCCGGCATGTAATTGTCTCCCCCACCCCCACCCACCTAAACCCTTACCCCACCTCCGGGCAGTGATTAAGAGGTCAGAGTCATAGATTTGTTGCAGATATGATGCATCTTCTGTTATATATGAAGTTTTGGCTAAAATTTTGAAAGTGTCGCTGTAATTGAAATATTTATACATTTGACATTTAAATGGCTGCAGTGGCACAGTGCTTAACGTGCCAAAATCGAGACGGAAAGAGTGCTGGTTCAAGTCATACCATCAGATCAACCCGTGTCGGCTACAGTGATGAGTTCTTGGGCAAGGCGCTTCACTCCAATTGCCTCGGCACTAAATAACATACTTGTGTTGCTGTGCCGTATACAGAAAACCAAAACCAAATCAGGAGAGGGAACGAGAATAATACCCCTCCTGCAGATGGTTTTCAACTACCAAGTTCCTTAAATTTCCACCCAGCAGTTTAGGAAGAAACGTGGTGACGGACACAGACGGGCGGACGGAGGGCATCACAATATTCCCACACTTGACACGTGGGGAAAGGAAAAGGGGGAAGGGGCAGAAGGGAGCATGCGATTTTTATAATGGACATCAGGAAAGTATGAAAAAAGGGTGTAACTGTATGCTGAACAGATGACAAAAGTAGCCAAACCAGTAGCGGCGGAAGGGTTAGAGGCACCCGGGTGTAATGTTCTTCAGTGGCGCCTCTACCGAGAGGCCCGGGGAAATGTTCTTTAGTAGCACCCATGCTTTGCTACAGAGAACAGTTTTTTTTTTTTTTTTGTCAGTTGCCAACCTCCCTCCTCCCCGCCCCCTCCTAAATACAAGTTTTGTGAAGAATTGCCCCCGTTACACTAAGGTGAAGTTTAAATACTATGAAAATTTAAGCTGCAAAAAGAAAACAGAAAAAGCTCCCGACGTCCCCCCCCCCCTTCGCCTGGCGCCCTAGGAAATTGCCCCTTGACACACCCCAACCCCCTCGTGCCGCGACTGAGTCTACCGCTTGGTTGAAAATCGTTTTAGCTTGCACCATATGCCACAATATTACATCAGTCATTTCATGGGTGAATACAGTATAGTCAATACAAGTACACTAAACATAGAATATAGATAATATCTAGGTAATATACTGTATGTATATAATCAAGCCATAGAAATATGGCTGACATACGCCGAATGGGTGTTAGATATATAATTGATACGTATAGTGTAGTGATATGCAAAAAATTCTAAAAGTAGTTTTTCGAGAATATAAGCAGGGTGAATGTTGGTAATGTAATTGATTGCGACTTTTTACTGTATATGATCGCATATAATGCTCATCCAACTGTAAACAGCGTAGATCCAGTACTGCAGACGTTGCAACTATGCACCGGCATATCAACTATACATCAGCATATCAACTATGCACCAGCAGATCAACTATGCACCAGCAGATCAGGATATACGCAGTCATTATTATTGTTAGGTGTCCGCAGTTAGATACATGTTATACGAGGGTAGATGACTACTTTGGCTTATCCCCAGCTTTCAAGAGGCTCGTATATCCCATTCCTCTCCAAAAGGCACATGCAGTATTGTATAACAATTAATTGTATACTACGGTTGAAAATTTCAGATACAGATAAACTCAGTGTGTTCAATGTCTTTGTATTTCGCCATTGGTGTCATTTACGTATACAACTGTACAGGGGTGGGTGGGGTGGGGGGTGTAATGGCACAAGTATTTTCAGGTTTCAAAAGCTGGTGACCTTTTTATCTCTACATTTTTCACTTCTGCCTGCCAATCCTGATTGTTTTTCTCCTTTATGTATAAATAGTTGTCAATATTATTTATATGTATCCGCCCCCCCCCCCAAAAAAAAAAAACAAAACAAAAAAAACAACTGTTGTATGTAATCAGGGACTCATACATACGTATATACAAGTCCCAAGTACATATAGCTTTAGGATGAATGTAAGTAGATTCAGATACTATATGCTATTGAAAATAAAATCAAATAAATTTCGAACATGATGATGATGATGTTTTATTTTGTTGTTTTTGTTATTATTGTTATTATTATTATTATTATTATTATTATTATTATTATTGTGTTGTTGTTGTTGTTTTAGTTGTCGTGTGGTAGTTGTTGTTGTTGTTGCTACAATGGCTGTCATTATAGTTGTAAAGTTCTTAATAGAGAATGGTCCTTATTTCCTCCTTTTAATTTTGTCTTCTCTGAACAAATAAAGTATAATGATATTTTTTTTAAAGACATATTCTACCCTTAATTTTTAAATTATGACAAAATTAATCTTTATTTATATCTACTACCACAAGTTAAAGGAAAATTTGTTTCTAAATATGGAATTTTTTTTAAATTATAGTATAAACACTTGTTGCATTTACAGACGTTGTGTCTTACAAAATATGAATTCCATTTATCCATTAGACAAACTAAAAGGAAGAAAAGAACCTTTGTGTAAAGATTTAGTGATGTGGGTCTTTTTTAAATATGAAAATGAACATTTAATTATTTATGTCAAAAAGATGAATAGAGCTGTGTATGAATAATGGAAAATGCAATATTTTAACAAAAAAACAAAACAAAAATAACTGCAGGAATCAAGCGACAACATTTACCTTCCTTCTATACAAAATAGGTTTGTACGAACCAGGTACCTGACCTAAATTGAAAAGCCAATATCATAGGCCGGCAACTAGTGAACTCTCTCTCTCTCTCTCCCGCTTAGTTAGTCGTGTAGCGGAGTACATAGCAGGGAGCATTCACAGCGGGGAACCAAGACTAGTGGGTGCTGTGAATCATGGGATAAAAGTACTGCATCTCGTTCCGAGTCGAGTCGAATAACTTCGACTCTCTAAAAGAGACTCGGAGGTGATCGTTGTGATACTTTCACAAATGGTAAGTTTTTGCATACTCCACACAGTGGGTTACCTCCCTTTTGAAGGATAATGCTGCTGTCACAGTTCGTGCTAAAATGCCACCTGTAGAACACTGCACGCTACGATAACTGCATCACACTCAGTTAAGATTGCATTTGGTGCAATATTTTCTATACAGTAGTTTCAATGCACAATGAGAAGATTTTGCTAATTACGTTGGAGGAAAATGTCAGGAACTCTTCACTTGCAGTGAGGAACACAGGGCTGACGATGTTACAAGATGGTACGCGGCTTACGTTATTATATACCGATGACGTCACAATGAAGCGCCTCTGAGACTCCAAACACAGTCTGGATATTTTTTTCCCCCTTGTTTTTGTTTGGAGTTCAGTCTGTAATAATAGATGTAAGGGAGGATCCAGTCAAAGTGTTCGTATATTAATGCGCAAAGACGAGGTACTAAGGTTTAGATGACCCTGGGGTCAAAACAGCCTTCTGGCAGCGATATGTACTGACAGAGTATGAGCTGTGAGGAGCGTGAAGTTTGGGCGGACGAACATCTGGCAAGATGTGCGAAGAACAGATTCTTATAGAATTATAGGTGTTGAAAATAACACTTGACGACATTTCAACAATCAATGACATACCTACACTTTTAATTTTTAATGTTATTCCTGCGACTTTGTAATGAACAAAACTAAAGAAATCATTCGGTATAAATAACCTGAAACTATTGCTTACGTTGCTGTTTGTGACGATAATGAAGTTATTATGACGTAATACCAACCACAGGACTGAGGCCAGTGCAAAATGGCCATTATTTACATATGAGGTTTCTTTCCGCGCATGCGATGGGAAAGGCCGAGGGCATTCCGATTGTAAAATGGAGGGTGCTAGTAATCTACGGTCTGACGAGCACGGAAAGTGTGGGACACAGTTGTTAGCGAACATCTACTATGGATTTTTGGGCGATTAGTATAGCCTGTGCACGTTAGTTAGATTCAGAAACTTTAATTTATGTAATTATAAATTATATAATAGCCAGTCACATGGTATAATGAAAGATTATGATTGGTTACACTATGGTAGGTGAATAATAAATGTTTATATTGGGCTGGAATTGCGTTATACCCTTGTAATAATCACGGACCCTTTCAAACACAGAGACAATTACAAATTATTATTAATTTATAACAACAGTTATTTTGCTCATTTCATTTGTCATTATGCGGCTGATAGTAATTGATCTATCCACAGCAGTCAATTAAGCAATTCTTATCGATAATCACAGCAGAACGCTGACAGATTGAGCTGAATTAATGTGCGAGTCACGTGTGAATCATCGCGTAGGTTGTTGATACTAGCACAGTGAGAGCTCTCTGGAAATGGGATTGAGATACCTCGGCAGTGTTCATTACGTGTGTGTTTGTAGTTTTCGACGGTTCCCTTTATGACGATACACTCACCCATGCGCATTTGCATTCCCGTCAATCCAACGGCCATTGCTATGTAATTATATGCAAATGAATTGTGTTTTGCATAGTTTATGTTAGATATCGTTTAATAAAATCTCCTAAATTCGAACAATTTAATCAGTAGACGGGTCTCACATTCGCCAATAATCAAAGGTAACGCGGGCTATTACATTATCTTGCTGATCGAAAGCGAGGCTTAGGGTGTATGCTTCGTGTATGTGTACTAAAGACAACGGTGAACTATTATAGCCGAACAACCTACTTCGCTCTGCTATTGGATCTAAAGGATCCTACTTCAAGAAATATCTTTTAAAATCGAAAATAAAAATAATAAAAACGGTTATGAGGATAAATACATTCGAATAGCTAGATATTATGCTATCGATCCTATACCTGATGCCAACAACTCGAGCGAGTGTGACATGCGTCATCAAAACAAACGCGCAGACCAGTTGGATTGTACAAAACAAACATTACCAGTAATGACATTTCAAGGTTGATAATTACATTAGATAATCACTGTAAATTATTTCCTCGCTGTAATTTTCATCAGCTGTTTGACTTAGAAGTGAGGACACGGGAATACGTTTAAAGAAAAAAATCATGATGTTTGCTGCGATAAACTGAGATTTTATATTAATTCTTTAAGGAAGAATATACACCAACTTGTGTGAAATAAAGAAGGGATAAGGAAATAAAATTATTTGAAAGGAAAAGCGTTTGCCTCAAGAAAACACGAGGAATGCAGAGCGATCATCGTCTTTATGGCTGTCAATATTCTGTAAGGTCTACGCTGTGGACGCACCCTCTCCCTTGTTTTAATCTTGAACAAAGTAACCATATACACATTAAAAATATACGCTGTATATACTAACTACATATCCTTAATTTAGATTAAATATCACTCGAAAATAAATATATGCATAAATAAATAAATATCCTATTTGATACAAGTAAGGGGGGGGGGGGCTCTTGATATAATGAACTAGTTTGTCGAGAGACATATTTATTCAAAACAGACAAAGAGCAGAAATTATAATTTTACCCAGTGAAATAAATGGAGAATCGTTTAAAGAGTACTACACTCAAATATATGACAGTAACATGTAATGTTTGACAGTGTTGTTTGTGTCGCACAGTTTTCAGGCTTTACATCTTTAGCCTCGTTCTCGATACGTTCCTAGGACAGGAAACAAGGCCGAGGATGCTCCAATTGGAGATTAGTAGTTCTGTATCACATATCTACGATTTTTAATTGATAATTTAAAAGAAACGAAGGATGGTGAATCAGAGCCTGGCCTAACGTTAATTCATCTACAGTGCAGTTCAGTGCATTGAAAAGCCGATTTACAGATCATGTTTTCAAATGAAAGTTTAACAACCAAATTTATTCAAAATATTGCCTTTATTTTGTGTTAGTATACAAAATTATTTTGCTAACTGAGGTAGATTTTTTGGCGAGGAAATTTTTTTTAAATGCAAACCCCAACATAGTTAACCAAATACCAACACTGAAGAAAAATATTACCGAATATTTATTGGAATGAATACTCTATCTACAAGAGTGGTCTTCGATTCTAGGTAAAGGGCAACTCTAGACGTGATTATTTTAAACTCGGTTTCATGCAAATCTCTCTATCGGTGATAGGGAACAGCAAACTTACTTTGTAACCAAGTCTTTACCCCACATTTCAACATTCATGGAATATATTTCGTTTCATATAAGACGATAAAGTAAATAACTTCTTAAAATTTTACCTCTTATCTATTTATAAGATGACAACAAGATTTTGTAAGCTTAGACTGGTATTATTAGCTTTTATTGATTTATTTTTAATAAAGAAAATACATAAAGTAAATAATAGGTGATATATACAATGAATTTAAATAATTTAAAGATGACAAACATAAAATAAATGCATCCAAGCTGATTTTCTTTAGTTAGCTCTGTTACTTTCTGTTTATGATATTGACAGCCCAGACGACGGCAAATAAAATTAAAACTATATCGCATCATCACAAAGACCTTCCATAACATATGCAGATTCATATCGTTATAATTTGGCCATCTTTAGTCCTTTTTGATGAAATTCTTTAATGTGTATTAAAAATAAATATTGCTGTTGAAATACGTCTTAAGAAAGTAACAAGATAATCTTTCAAGTTAAAAAAAAAAGTTGATTTGCCAACGAGAGGAGATCAGAGTCTATATATATATGATAAGGATTTCTCTTTACCCCTTATTAGGATGGAATTTTCCACCGATTATTATGATCGTTCCTTTTCTCATCCCCATTTATTGGAGGACACTCTCAGATAGAAAGAGAGAGAAAAAGATCATTCTGACCTCCCTTGCGGAGGTGTCAGTCCTTGCGATGATGATTGTTACATCGATGGGGATGAGAGGGGGTACCGGGTTCGAACTGCAAAAGGAAGTCAGAACTCTATAGATGCAAAGAGGCGTAGCAGATTTTTTTTAAAATCAAAATCAAAGAACACTCAATATAGGAAATTACACTTGAAGCTATACATTCTAGATATAGAAATACACATAAAGTTAGTATACTTATTCATAGCTTATCATCTTCATACGATTCTGAAATTTATGTCTTTTTAAACTATGATGCAAATAATTAAATTAAATATCGAACGAGCCATGGATAGCCAAAATATACTTAGAATATAGTATGAATGTAATATTTCTAAATTCTACCGAAATCGTTTTGTCGTAAAGACAAATTATTAAATGTTGGACCTTAATTACCACAAAATGTTGGTTTGTAACTTTTAATGGTCTTTTAGTTCTAAATTAAATAACTTTTAATGGTCTTTTAGTTCTAAATTAATTAACTTTTAATGGTATTTTAGTTCTAAATTAATTAACTTTTAATGGTCTTTTAGTTCTTAATTAATTAACTTTTAATGGTCTTTAATTCTAAATTAATTAACTTTTAATGGTCTTTTAATTCTAAATTAATTATCATGGAGCATGAAGTTGGCAGCAAGTCGTTTTAACAATAATCCCATACTATCATTACAATACATATAAATTCATAGTAAAGTTTAAACAATCCGTCAAACAATATAGTTCACAATTAATATTATAGAATAAAAAGAATACACGTTTCAAAAAAGAAACTAAAAACTTTCAATCAATGTCTTCCAACAACAATTAAATGCATTGAGGGATGAAGAAAAATTATTTTAAATGCAAAAAAATGTATTTGTCTTACCTGCAAAAGGAAGTCAGAACTCTATAGATGTAGAGGTGTAGCAGCTTCTCCCAAGCGTTTGGGCGGCAGTTTATACACCATTTTGGGGGTAAGGAATGCGTACCCTTGCTCCATAAAAGGCTACATGTTAGGGCAAATGGACTCACCCTTGTGCTCTGGAGCTGCGAGTAGTTACGAGATCGTTGCATAACGCATTCTTTTCTCAAACATGGTCCGCCAGTTGGGTAAACTCACGCTACCTGACTTCAGAGTCCGTGACCTTCCCAAAACTCGTATATGTTTTGGACTTACGTAAGGTGTGGAGGAATTTGCTAATATAAGCAGTTTCCTGCATGTATCATCTTTACTTGTGTGTAATGTTGCTTGACTCGAGTGTTGCTTAACTCCCTAGCGTAGAATATTGGAGGAATCACTGTAATATATTTTTGCAACATAAAGTGTGGTAGCATTCAAGTACTCCAAATTCTGCTTTTATCAAAATTATAAAAATTTGAGTTATAACAATTAAAAAAGTGGATTTAATGAGAATTTGTAGAAAATTCAATCGTAACTTATAGATCAATTGCAATACGGACAGGTAGATAAGGCTAACGACGTTACGTGAAAACTATGAATGACCACAGTCGATGCAGATAACAACATGGTGTTTATTAGGGGTGAAACAATTCATCGATATATCGATGCATCTATACTTTTGCCATATCGATACACGTATCGATACAAGAGGTGAAGAATCTATACAAAACGATATCTACCCTATATAAGTTACTTTAATCTTCAGCAGTCATGAATAAGTATTAGTCGTTTGCCTTTTTATTCTTTAAACTGAGAATCGATCATTTATCGTATCATAGGCTGTGTATCGTGAATCGTATCGATACGCGGCACAGGTGTATCGTTTCACCCCTAGTATTTATACATATTGTCACTATTTGTGTTAAGCATATTATCTTGTACAAACTCGACACTATCTAACACGCAGATAAAGTCATGCACTGACTGAGTATAGCAATACAGATGTACGCATTTTATATTATCCCTACGTTGATCAATACATATAATTAGGTTCTGGGCTCCGGCAACTACCGCAATCAAACTTTACATGTAATCTTGCATGCAGATTCGAGTAATGTTCTTCAGCTATCACATTCACACCTATTCTTTTCTCAAATGAGTATAGCTATGCCGATTATTATTATTATTATTATTATTTGTTTTTATTGGGCTAAAAGTGTCTCATTCAAACTAGAAATGATCTCACATAAAGTTCTGAGATGTATGACGGTCTCATTCGGCGAGAGTTACATTTACTCGATTTTGTATATTTTTTTAACTGAACTTGATCTCACAGATACACGTGATATAAATGTCAAGTCTCACACGGCGAGATTGCTCCTCATTTCTCTCCATATCTCCAGTATGTTTTCATGCTGTCTCATGACATATGGGTCATCCCCTCTTTGGGCCCCTGTGGCCAGGTCGGCGTCTCTCTCAGCAACTATTTCGTCTACCATTTTGCTCATTTCACTCTGGAAAATGGCGTCGTTTGACCTTCCGATAATGATGCCTGCCTCGGGGATCGCCTGACGGTAAGTCGTGATGCCCTGCCATCCCACCTGAAGATTGAAAATAGGGACAAGAAACTGAAGGAGAGAAAAACTAAAACTTTACATCTCTCCTCCCTCCCCCCATCCGCACTACTAAGTTGCCAAGTTTCCATTATCTCGCGGGATGGTGGGGAGGGGGAGGGAGAATCAAACTCTATGTCCTCGTGTGTACATCTACGAAACATTCACATGTACATCTGTATGTGAAGTCTTATCTTTAATATTAAAAATGGAGTTTCGAGACATTGAGCATACAATAACTTAGGCACCAGGACGGATGGGCAGGATCACATTGTGCACATGTTGTATTTGGAAAATGTGGGCCCAGAGGATAAATATATACAAAATCTGCACATATGATGTGCATAATTCATTCTATGTCCTTGCGTGTTTTAACTTTAATGGTAGTATAGGAGTTCAAGTTCGAGAAGGAAAATAAATCTCAAAACATTCATGATAGACCAGTTTACAGCTCTGCACTTCACATTTTGAGAGTGATGATCTAGGTCACGGGTGCCAAACATATGGCCCGCCAGACTCATTATTTACTATTATTATTTATTACTATTTATATCAAATCTGGCCCGCCATAGCAAATGAGTTTGACACCTCTGGTCTAGGTCATTCTAAAACGAGACAGTGTGCATATGCTAGTAAACAAAGCGTTGTATCAGTTTATTTACATGGAGCTCAAGATTACAGTGCGAAACTGTAAATTGGTGTATTAACCTATCGACAACTGTCAATCAACTGACCTATCGCCAGAGCAGACATAACCATGCCCTACTCATTAGCATATCACACCATATAAAATTAAAGTATTTTTATGTTGACACTTGCCCCCTGTGAATTCGTTTTAATTTTGTATTGCATACTGAAAATTTTCTGTAAAATGGTTCAAAAATGTTAAGTTTTGATGATTTTAATTTGTATATGATATAAAGTGGCAGTCGATAAGTGACGGACATTAAACCTGAAAACCGTCAAGCTGCCAATGTGCCTGTCCATCACGTGATACTCACACCTTTGCCAGCGATTGTGTTGGTCTGTGGTCCATAGGTATCGGCACGTGTCAGGGTTTGAGTGACATATGGGGAGATGTTAATTACTGCCCATCGGTCATCCCAGTAGCCAGCGAGCCATCTGACGATCATTACGTAATTAACATCATATCGTTTGTTTGTGAGAGCCATGAATGAGGATTCCGACACCTGTGCAGTTTTCACTTGATAACATAAACACACTGTTATAATTTGGCCATTTTTCAGCATATGCTCAAATGAAATCATATATTACTTTGTCAATTTTTACAGACAAATTATACATTTTACAGAAGTTCAGATGCTTAATTAATATGGCAGCAGAGTCAACAAGTCAATTGTTGTTAATTTACGGTAGATATAGATCGGGCTTTTTTAGCAATCATGAAGATACTAAAATCGGCCAAGCGTATCATGAGACATTTACAGCTTTGCATTTGTAAAAAAATAATTTCGTCCAGAATTACATGTATATGTTATTGATGAATATGGATTGCATGCAGAATTTATTTGAACAATTTGTAATCTGCTCTATCCAGTACTGCAATTTTCATCTCAATGGAAGCTGTCACAAATATCAGCATATTTATTTACCACCCCAGCCCCTTCCCCTGTAGGGTGAATCCAGGATCCGAAATCTTCGTTGCCTTCTACTCATATTCGTGAAACATCATACCAACTATGGTCACTTTCTCACAATCGGTGTAGACGGAGTTCAGGTTACATGTAAACCGACTGACACGGGAGACAGACACACAAACTGACATGCGTACGCATTGACACACGAGTGGACATAACTGATGACAATATAACCCAAAGTGCAAATATAACGAGTAATATTTAAAGCTGTAATCTGAATTTAATAAATGTTATCATACTCTTCTAATTGCAATTATCCCACCTGGTTCCATGGAAGAATAGCAATCTCGCCGTTCGGCCTGTTCTTCAAAGCGGTGTCAAAACGAGCTGAAATCCCCACGTTATTCCCAGCCCTTTCCATCGCTGCAAACAGCTTTTTGAAGAAATTATACTCCAAATTGTCATGAGTAGCCACTGGTTTCTGCACATTTATTATCTGGGCCATTTGTACGCAGCTTGCCTATATTCTACTTGAATCGCCAAAACTAGACTTTCTGTCGTCCTTACGGCAATATCATTATTAAAACAAAATGCTTTCTTTCTACTAGGCACACTTTTCCACACACCTATTTACTCTAGTCCTCTACCTGTCGGCGCGGCCGCCGATCACATTACTTGTTTATGTATCAACTTGTCGGCACGGCTGAAGATTATATTACTTGTATATGCAATCAACAGGTAAGAAACAGATTAAAGGCCAAAGGCACCACGGCCGATCGACCTCTTTTTTGCAAATGACCTAGTTGACAAGTTTTCTACATTGATTACTTTTCTGCGGGTATTTCTAACAAGGTGTAGGGTCACGTCTGTCTACACAAATTCCAATCTCGTCTCCAATGGCATGACCAGCCAAACACTCGGGCCACACCCATATACTGCATAGACCTAGGATTGAAATTTTAGCACTGATATCTGTTGTTGATCTGAAATGCGACGAAATTCAATAAATTCTCGTCAGATAAATCCCCACGCACAGGCAAGGCTAAAGATCGTTCATTTATTTGTGTAGGTTACATACTAGTTTGGGATTTTGAGGATATTTTTCTCGTTTCCCGGTGGATTCGAATGCCCCCTGTCCCTCACTTTCCGTCTCCAGTCTCTACTGGGTTAGTTTTTAGTACACTGGCTAGCTAGAATGGACATAGTGCACTGGACCAAAGTCGCTAAATTTGCTTAAAATTGGAGAATACGTTTCAATACATACTTCGTCCACACGATGTGTTTATGGAATATACGAGAAGAGTCGAATACTGTTACTTCAATATGGAATGGAGGGCCTACAAATTATGAGGACCTAAGGCTATAGCCTTGTTAGCCTATGGGTTAATACGGCCCTGTATACAAGGAGTCCAACGGTATGATTCAATTAATTTCATTTTATCACAAAACATATTACGATACTGGTTAATTTTGGCGCTTTGATTTTAGAGTACTTTATGGCGCCTTGGATATTACACTTATGCCTTGTCTGATATCATAACATGTGTGTAATTATATAACAACAGTGACAAATTAGAATTTTTTTTTTTTTGGACAAAATCACCTAAGAATGTCTTATGCTGTATATACTCGCGTATACATTGGATCCTACTGCAGACTGCCGTCGGAAATCTGAGTCTATGCAGTTTGTTAGGATTAATCTGTAGAACAAACAACGTACACCCTGATATGTTCGCGTATTGTGCGACGGCATATAATGGTTTATGTTGTTAGCAGTTTGACCCGAGTATATACGGTAACAACGGCATTACAAACCGCAAAGTCTTAATTTGTTTAAAAAGTATTTGTGCTGCCGTCTTATAAATTGTATAATAAGTACGTATTAATATGAGTCGCATTTCGAAATAAATCAGTCGTCTGTACATAGTTTGCATGTACATATTTTGCATACCCCACGAACAAACAGGCAAACAATTTTTAAGCAAAAGAAGGCCGGGTGTGGACGAAGGAGGGGAGATGGAGGGGGCAGAAGTTTCCATGGAACCTTTCCCTAATTTTCAAATTGAGATCTATATTCATCGTCACAAGCATAACAAATGAAACTATGATGCGTTTGAACAACAGAGGTAGTTGTGTTGAAAATGTTCGCAACCTTTTCAAGATTTGGGCCCTGGAAAGCGTGGCGATAGGGCACATGCTTTGTACTTGTGCCGTCTCGGGTTCGATCAATGTTCCGACAAGTGCGAGGGTAACTGGTTACCAATCTTAAGTTGGAGCTTTGTGAGTTGTCGAGAATGCGCGGTGTTAAGTTGTACTAACTTGCTGTACAACTAACGAAAAATAAAGTTTAAACCAATATTTCATGGATCAGTCTTATTCATAAGATCATGGGGGACAACAATGCATATGAGGGCATTTAATTCATTTGGAGGAATATTCTATTAAAATTTCCGTTTCTAAAACATACACAGACATATAAATAGAGAGATAGTTTGGTATGCAAGTACATAAAAGTAGAGAGAGGTTGTATCAGGAACAGTCCTAAGTAATGATTGATCGACAGATCAAGAGACATATCAGAGTTGGGGCACATTCCCACAATGACAATAATTTTTACAGTTTTTTTCCTCGTGGCCATTAAATTTTCAAAGACGGGTTACATTTCTATAAAACGATGTTCTCAAGGAAAAGAATTCTGAGATAATATCATCGCACTTAGCATACGCATATTTGACCAAGCAAAGGGGGTGATCAAAATCGGATCAGAAATATGGAATCTAGAGTGGAAACAATCTCAGCCAATCAAATGCCAGATACCCGCATTAATATGCGTATATCTCTATTATTATCAAACCTGTTTGCGGTCTTAATGATATAATCTTCCATACCATGTTTGATCAAAATCTGATAACAAAATTCTAGAGTGGTAACAAAGACTCATCTAATCAGATATATAATTACTTCATTAATATGCATAGATGATGCTCATCATCAGATTCATCTTAGATCCTGATTATATCAGCCAATATACCATGTTCGATCAAATTTTGTTAAAAATTCAGCCTCTAAAGTGGTAATAAGTTCATTCAATTATATGATGTATCCCCTCATTAATAGGCATAGATCTCTCTCATTACTGAACCTGTCGAAGATCTTAATGAAATCAACATCACGTACCAAGTTTGATCAAATCTGATTAGAAATATGGTCCTCAGTTAGGTCACTTGTTCAGTCATTTCAGAGGCAAGATAACCTCATTAATTTGCGTCCATGTCGCTCACAATTGATTCCATTCAAGATCTTGACGACATAAGCCTATATATCATAAGTGATTAAAACCTGTTAAGCAATGTAGCCTCTGAAGTTGGAGTTGCGCGATTAATCGAATAATCGGTTCATCGATCAATTTATATGTTAAAACGATTATCGATGCAAAATTTAGGTAATCGATATTTTTTTTTTTTTTTTTGGGGGGGGGGGTGCATACCATTTTGTCTACTCTAAAACTGTTTATGTCCAAATCATCTACTCCCAGCTCATCCAGTCTCAACTACTCTACTATGCCAATTAGTCTACTCCCAACTCGTATACTGTATCAATCTGACTACTCCCATCTCAACTCGTATACTGTGTCAATCTGACTACTCCTATCTCAACTCGTATGCTGTATCAATCTGACTACTCCCATCTCAACTCGTATACTATGTAAATATGACTTTGCTGCCATTTCCTAATATTCGGCCATAATGTTAACTCATAGTTTTGTATAAAGCCCTTCCTTTTTCAGGCGTAGGTTACCTATTTAGATATTGAGAGAGAGAGAGAGAGAGAGAGAGAGAGAGAGAGAGAGAGAGAGAGAGAGAGAGAGAGGTATGCAAATTGGGCTGATTCGATAGGTGATTTTAATTTTTAATCTATTTATTTGGAGACTGGGAGGTATGCAAATGCTGATGTTTTAATACGTGATTTTAGTATAAAAGATGTTGAATTTTAATACGTGTATGAATTTAGTATGGAACAGGAAAATCAAACATGTACTAATAAGCAATAAGAATATGCTTGAAATCAAAATAAATGTTGTAAAATACAATAAGGACAGGGCCTGCATGTCGAGCCCATTTTCGAAGTATTGTTTTAAAACGTGTGACCTTGACCCCACTGTCAGAAGATTGAGCGAGCATGTCGCAAAATGAATTGTCATAGCTTCAGAATGATTCATCCTAAGCATGAACGAAATTCATTAAGGGGCTTAAAAAATATAAGAAAATGAAAAAATGTAAGCCAAGATCTTAGTGGAATTTTCTATGACTATGACCATAAGGTCATAGAGGCAAGTGATTGTGTCGCAGAATTAATTGTCATAGTTTCATAATGATTCATCCTAAGCATGAACAAAATCCTTCAAGGTGTTTATAACTACTGTATAATCAAATGAAACAACTTTAATCCAAACCTTAATGCAATTTTCTATGACTGTGACCTTGACCCCAGTATCAAAGGGGCGAGTGAATATGTCGCATAATGAATTGTCTTAGCTTCATAATGATTAATCCCATCAAAGGGCGTATCTAAGACCGTGACCTTAACACCAAGGTAAAAGAGGCGAGCGTGCATGTCGCAGAATTAATTGTCTTGGCTTCATATTGATTCATGTAAAATATGATGAGACCGTATTAAGGAGTTTAGGAAATGTATGCAAATTAAAAACTTTAAACAAAAAACCATAGCAAACTATTGACGACGACGCCAACGCCGCCAGAAAAGTGAATGCTATATCTCGCTTTATACTAATGTGGGTTCAACAATAAAAATCAAATAGAATAGTTATCTTTCAAGAAGAAAAATCAAACTCGACAATTTGGGAACAGACCAATTGACACAGCAGACGAGCTGGGAGTAGACTAATTTGCAAAGTAGACAAGCTGAGACTGGAGTAGTTGGGCGTATACAACATGGGTATAGACAATTTGGGAGGTGACGAAATGTGATCCGTTTTAGGAAGACATTTTACCGCCAGGAAAATTATTCTTTTATACTGACTTTAGAACTACAGTTGCCTAATCTCTACAACAGAAGCTTGACTTGACAAAAGTAACTAATAACTGTATGTTCTCAGTCAAAGAGATCAGGGGATTCCATTCAGTTCTGACTTGGCGCTAAATTTCTGTTCAAGTGTCTCTTTCATAGATGACGTGTCATAATCATGGTGGATTCCTCTCAGTCAAATTTGACAAACTGTCTAATGCACGTACTATTTTTTTAAAAATCAAGTGCACTAGTTAGGTCCATTTTATAGAAATACGAGTGACGCTTTCTTGGGGTTGAGAGTTGTCTGTTTCTACTGTAGACGAAACAAAGATGGCGCCTGGCTGTCCTTGTCTTTCTTACCAGCCAATAATATGGCATTGGGCTGTAAAAGTACACCGTATGAATGTTTATTTGAAAATATTATGATTGTCTGTAGTGTCATGTAAAAGGATCTTGTAGTACAATGTAAGATAGTGTCATGCACTGTGCAGATTCATCAACGCAATTACTTTCGCGCTCCTTTGAGTCATTTTTCTGTAATTGACCAAAAAGCGATTAAAAATCGATGATTTATTTATATCGATGACGTATATAAGTAGTTATATGTGGCGATCTGGCAACAAAAAAATGGGAATTAACATTACGGCTGCCATCTTGGACGTATGGCCCTCTGGCGACAAAATGGCACTCTTGCGACAAGGGAAAACGTAATGTTAAAAACGTCTGTAGGATTAACATGAGTCTGGCGTTCTGGCGACAAGAGGAATGGTACTGTTAAAAACGTGAATAGGTTTAACATGCACATTAACTGACCATCACCTACACGTACTAAACAACACGCCATTTGACTACGAAAAATCCACATTTACTAACCAACACAGGGTATGATGTAAAAGAAGGAGAATTAAATAGAAGTGAAACTCTTTATAAACAACACTAAAATTCGCCCTATTATCCTTTTCCACCTATGACTTCCTTATCACTCCCTTATAAACGTAACTACCACCCCTACCACCCTTATAGCCCCTATAATCCTAGCAGGGAAGTTTAAGAAGAGAAAAAAGGGTAGGAATATATACACACTGTACACACAGACATACTTATATACTATCACACATCGAGTGTTAGGAGAGAAAAGGTTAGGGATATACACACGCTATACACCCAAACATACTATATACTATCACACATAAGTGTAGGAGTGCTAACACACCATACCCATAAACATCTATGGGGTTTTACAAACATACTTACATACTATCACACACAATGGTAGGAGTGCTAACACACGATACCCACAAACATCCATGGGGTTTTACAAACATACTTATATACTATCACACATAAGTGTATGAGTGCTAACACACCATACCCACAAACATCCATGGGGGTTTACAAACATACTTATATACTATCACACACAAGGGTAGAATTGCTAACATACTATACCCACAAACATTCGGGGGGGGGGGGGGGGGTAGTTGTGAAAGCCATACACAAACATAATACATATTCTTTTGGCAATGATTCAGTAGTATATCTCTGTTACTGAGAGAACTGGGTGGCCCTGAAAAGGGTCGTTTGGAGTGGTTAGCCAAAGATGGTTAATACATACCACACCTCTTCACTATTCTTCGGCGCGAGCTTCTCAGCACTGCTTGTCTATAGACCAATACTCACTTGAGGCACCCTTGGCTTTCAATGTACACTCTTCTCTTCCAAATAGCTGTGTCTGTGGTCTTGGTGATGGCCCACGGTGACTTCACATACATAAGGTAGTCTGGATTGAAGAACATACTGGAAATATTGGTCGATGACACTACGTTCGTCCGCATTTTGACTTGTCTTGAGAACAGATGACACAGTGGACGAACGCGCCCCAATATATAGTCTACGGGCGATTCATAACTGATTTTGAGGTTCCACCAATTAGAACGCGCGTGACATAATTAAGTCAGGGTGTGGTTTCTATCTTCCAATCAGAATACAGGGGACACATGGCGTCACTTTAGATAGTTTGCATAGGGTTTGATTTTAAAGAAAAAGAATTTCCCAGGTTTTCATCACTGGTTATCCTGGTTATTTTAAAAAAAGACCTTGTATATCTTAGGTATTGTTAAAATAACTTTTAATTCCCTTTATTTTGGTGTATGATTGATGGGTGTAATTTGGGTTATAGAGTATACAGCTTGGCCTTACTTCATATGTACACTTCTCGAAAGACTGCTATCTCCACTTGGTCATTTTCACTTCATGGCCATCAAAAGAAAATTGGAGAAAAAAAAAAACAACGCGCCGATAACTTTTTTTTTTCTTTTTCTTTTTATGTATTTTATAAATCATTTATTGCAATTTCAGAAGCTGGTATTGTCTACTCTGGCAAAATTAATTTTCCCTATTTTAATAACTGCTAAAGTTAGTGCACTTTGGACTAGTTTAAGCTCATTTTTCGAGCACATTGGAGCAGCCATATTGATCAGCTGTGTTTTAGATAGTGCATAGTTTCCATAATTACCGCATGTAAAGAAATTTAAGTCACAGTACATGAAAGTAACATAGATGTATACCAACATTCTCTCCATTGTGCATATTGCCAATGCAAACAATTTCACATTATACCGGTTCCTCTCTCAGAAGTACATACTAACTGAAGAACGGAACTATATATACCAATGAGAGTTCCTACGATTTAAAAGTGAGGAATAATGGGAATACAGTATAGCATGGCTGCATTGAGGATGTTGTTTTGGGCCTGCGCCTGTAGTGGATACTTCTTATACTCGGAGTGATAGTACGACTACCGTTGCTGAACGAGTATTATTCCAGTGGAAAATGACTTCAATTTAGATTTGGCTTTTTTACGATTTATTATCATTTTCGCAGGAAATTTTTCCTATACCACCTACTCCTCCTTCTCCATCATTACAAGCCTATGATGATTTTAAAAAGAAACAGACGGAAGAGTTAGAGACCATTTTTACAGCGCCAAAAATAAGAAGAACAGACATTTGTTCAAACCAACAACAAGAAAAGAAAAAGAGAAAGCAACAAGAAAATATGAATACTTTGAACAGTGAGAAGAAGGAAGGGAGAGAGAGAGAGAGAGAGTGAAAACAAAACTCAGTTTGTTACATGACATTTTGACATATGAGAAAAATGTATGAAACTTCTTAGGCGAAACCTAAGAGAAGAGACCTTCACGATCCAAGAATTCTAAACCTTCTATGACTTCATCGACGGTCACCACTGAGACGCCAGCATCGACAGCAGTCACTACTACCACTACAACATCGACAGCAGTCACTACTACCACTACAGCAGCGACAGCATTCACTACTACCACTACAGTAGCAACAGCAGTCACTGCCACCACTACAGCAGCGACAGCAGTCACTACTACCACTACAGCAGCGACAGCAGTCACTACTACCACTACAGCAGCGACAGCAGTAGCAGCAGTAGGACTTGGACGTTGAGAAAGCTTAAGGCAGTTACAGCTGATATTTTTTAAGTCCATAAGCTTTTTTCTCCAAAACCCAATGGTCCTTTTCTGGGCCACCCAGATCTCTTAGATAAGAGATACTATTTAAATAATTGCCAAATCAAACAAAAACCAAATCCTATCACAAAAAGTGTGTGTGTGTGTGTGTGCGTTTGAATATCTTATCAGTACTAAAGAAAAACAAATTAGGTTTTTGGTATAATCTCGTGAATAAGAATCACAATAAAATTTCAAAAAACATCACAAAAGTCCATGTTGTCTTCTTATTTTTTAATGTCTTTCTCTTTTGAATTTCTTCATTGGAATGGGTTCTTCTTCTTTTGTTTCTTCTGTCTGCCTTGCCTATTTGAGTTTCTTCACTAGAATGGGTTTCTCTGTTTCTTCTTCTCTTTTCTCACTTTCTTGGAACACTCTGAAGACCGACGTCCCTATTCTTGACATTGATAACAGATATCTTTACTTTTGTCTCATGATCTGCTTTCTCCTGTCTTGAATGTTCCTTTTTTGACGTTGTGGACATTCTGTAGCCCAATGTCCTTTTTCTTGACAGACATAACAAGTGTCTTCAGTTTTATCTCGAGGGAGTAGTCAGAAGTCGTATTTTCGAATGACTCTCTGTACATCTCTGACTAAAAGTGTGATCTGTTGTGGCTCTGCCATCTTTACAGATTCAAACCGAATGAGTGTATTCTCTTAGGAAGAGGGGTGCTTTATTATATATATATATATATATAGATATATATCTATATATATATATATATATATATATATATATATATATATATATATATATATATATATATATATAGGGAGAGAGAGGTAACCCTAGTCAAATCAAATCTGAATAATCTACCGTCATGAAACGAACACACCTTTTCGAGGAGAAACCAGAAGCCAAGCGACGATGACGTTCTGTGTCACCAAACACTCTCCAAGAAGCGTTGATAGGAGTTCACCCTAGCGATTGCGAAGAGGACATGATTGATCCTTATCCAACACTATCTACCCCCTCAAGACCGAGAGAGTCAGGATCGGCTAAGAAAGAAAGACGTTTGGTAGGCTCTGAAGATTATTTTCACATTCGAGCTACCCATAAAGTGATTTCCAGAAAATGTAGACCTACTGCCTACACTTAATGGATCAAATTTAAAGAGTTAAAGTCTCACGTCCCTGCAGAGAAAGCAGATGTCTTCATTACGGATTTATTGGAGTCTAAGTTAGACGAGTTGAAACGACAGTGACAAGCTAAAGATTAAGATTGTTTGAGACTGTCCATCACTCACAAATCCCTTGTTTTGATCGAATTTAGTACACCTGTGGAATTAACTTCTTCCAAAATCTTGGACAACAATCGAATGATTAGTTTGACATAACTGATGGAAAAGTTACCCTTCATATGACACACGTGTCATCTACTTCAACCAGCGGAAAACGGACAAAGTTTTATCGGTGGATCAAGTCCCTCCTACCAAAACAAGTATTGTCCAGATTAACAACGATCAAGATCAGATGTGTTTAGCCCACGCCATCGTGGTGGCTCAAACTCATGCAGAGAACAACGATACACAACGATACACCAGAATAGAAACGATTATGGAAAAACATTAGTCGATCTGACAGAGCCAAACAACGGCGAGAAGAATAAACCCTTTTGGAACAAACAGGAATTTCGAAAGAGACCGTGTGTGGAGTTCCTGAAATGCAGAAAATTATGAACGTGCCCACACGTCGTTATATGTTGAAAGTGTACCCTCAAGTCGTTCGTAGAGATCGCCTGTTTCGAGGATCGAATTTATTTTCCAGATGGAAAATACATTCATATCTATATACACAAAAATCAGTTCGATGCAATTACTAGTGTCACAGAATTTCTCGGATATAGTTACTATTGTGACAAATGTGACCAAGAATTTAACAATCGGGAGCAATATATTCATTGTAGAGAGATATGTAGTGGCTCTTTAGCGTCCAGACCTTGTATTCCTGAAGGACAAGAAAGGATTCAATTCTCTACCTACAGACGAACATTCGTGAGTCCAGCATGTTACGAGCGACATCGCATGAAACATTTCCTGCGACAGAAAAGTGCTTGCAAATTATTGACAGTGTGTCCCACTTGTGGGCAACACGTTCGTACCAATAACAAAATGTCACACGTTTGTCCAGGAAAGAAACGGTGTCGTATTTGTGGTCACGTCGTCGAGAGTGATCATCAATGTTATATTCAGAGATATGACAATGAACAAGAGGAATTATTGAATGTTCTCAAGACACTGAAATAAACAATTCCAACTTTTTTTGTGTGGCTCATCGCGCTTAATACGACTGTATTCAGGAACCTTTATTTCATCACTGTTGTAATTGTAGCGTGATTCAAGGGGGGTGTAAAAAGATATTTCGCGCTCTCATGCTCTTTATGATTTTGCTTAGTGAGTTTTAGACCCCACCGACGACTGCTGGAGCGAATAGGAATCGTATATTTACGGGAGAAGAAGCCGTCAGTACGAGCCGACTCCCCTGGGACAGCTGCACCAAGACGGCTGGAATTGAATCAGCCTGCCCAAGACTTAGAGAGCCGGTGAGCCAGCTTTAAACCATGGAAGTAACAGCCTAAGAGAAAGAAGATCTCCAGTCCAGTGGCAGCCTGATTAAAAATTGCCTGACTGTATGGGGTTTTCTGTTTGGTTTTTCGAAAAACCCTTTTGATTATACTTTTTAAATCACAAATTTGACTGATCTTAATTCACGTCTAAAATATAACAATCAATTAGGAAGAAACGTGCGTGATACGAAAGGGAAATGAGTAACTTGTACTCATTGATTGGTATTATTTTTGGAATAATTAAGTATACTGTGTGCGCAAAATTTATACCTGAATGACAAAATAAATAAATAAATTTGGAACTGATAGAATTGTCATAATGAAACATGTGCTTAGCACATATTTGGTTTTAGGGACAGCCTGATTTAGCTAACTGGCACAATTTGATCATGTACGTTCGTGGCGTTTCAGTACTTCCGTTCCGCTTCGCGCCTCCCTTGCCGAGTCCGTGCAACCTTCAACTCCAGACATGTAAGTAAGAAGCATGCCGTGCATGCAGTAATGCGTCAAGTGAGTTTGCAGCCCGGCAACTCAACTGACGAGTACTTTACACACCCTCCCATTTCGCGCCTTCAATGAACCCTCAAAGAACGGAAAACATGCAGCAAGGAAGTGGTGTGTATTAATTAATTAGGGTGCTGAGCGCCCATTAACTACTCGTACACTGCCGAATGTCCGAAAACGAGGATAATCCACATTAAGTAAGTAAGCAGTCTTGCTTTCACGTCATCGGTCATTTCATTCACACTGTTAAGACAATGAATAGAGCAGAACTAATGATGAAGCAAGAGATAGTACCAGGAGGCGTGGTGCCACAACGGATACCAGCTACCGTTATCATACCAATGCATGCACTAAGGGCCCTCAATGCCTTAGGTAGGGTGCTAGCATCTAGCTGGAGCCTAAGGACAGAACCACAGCAGACTACGCTCCTATTGGTGTTGGGTACTACCATAGAAGACGCCGCCGGAAAAGATATTACGGGGACATGGAGTCTGCAAAGACTAGATATAATAGGACAATAGCCAAGAGGAGGAAAGAGGGAAGGGCTTTAACCTCTGCCCACTCTACGCCTTGCCAGAATGAAACAGGCCATATGCGGACACCCGAATCCAGTAACCTGACCGGCGAGATGACTGGAAAGTCTACCCTCACCCCCACCCTTCGGCAAACTGAATCCTCCACACAGACTGAGGCTACACACGCTGAAGCTGTACCAGAATCCATCAACGTTGTCGAAACCAAATCCGAATCTACCCACCGACAAGGGCGAAGAAGAAAAGGAGATAGAGAAGGAGGAGGTAGAAGAGGAGGAAAATAACGATCCTGACAAACAACGTCTAATTGACATGGAGTTCGAAGTGACACTCACAGATAAAAGAGAAGCAAGCTACTTCGTAGATGCAGTACGAGACATTGCCTGGCGGTCGTTGCGCACAATGGGAAAGCCAGTAAAAAAGGAGTGGAAATTTGGGGCCCATGTAATGCATACATATTACAGGGAGGCCTATACCAAATACTCGGTGGCCAGTCTGGTTGATGTAGGAGAAAACCTGACGGAGATCCACAACCTGTGCCAGTTCCCGAACGCGAAATACCAGGAGACTAGAACGGCGAAACAGTGTGTGGAAGAAGACCATCCAACCAGAGAACGCAGTTTGCAGAAGGAAAAATTAATTACTAAATGCCTAAAGGTTTTTACGTTGGTTTGAAACCCTGTTTCGATAACTTTATTTAAATTGAATGATATGATCAATTAGTTCACCGTTCCAAAAATAATATTTGAAATTGCCAAATTAGGAACACAAAAGATAATGGGTCACGTTGACCTGGTATTGAATTATTATTCGAAAAAATAATGTACACTATGTACGTTATATTAT
The DNA here is from genome assembly GCA_029931535.1 of Margaritifera margaritifera. Taxonomy (NCBI): domain Eukaryota; kingdom Metazoa; phylum Mollusca; class Bivalvia; order Unionida; family Margaritiferidae; genus Margaritifera; species Margaritifera margaritifera. The sequence goes on along the minus strand of JAQPZY010001381.1, from coordinate 681,332 downwards.
TAAAGGTTAGAGACAAAGACTAGGAAAATTATGAAAACTGTCTAGCTTGATTGCAATTACAACATGTAGCTAACACATTATTGGTTATTAGGGATAGCCAGAGTTAGCTAATTGGGCAGAATTTGACCATATACGTTCATGACGTTTCATACTTCCGTTCTGCTTCTTGCTTCACCTGCCGAGTCCGTGTAGCCTGCCATACCAGATATACAATTAAAAAGCGTGCGGTGCACGCACCAATGCGTCAAATGGGTTTGAGGCACGGCAAATCATTTGACGAAAAAATCCATGATTGGCTGCTTGCACTCATTCGGGGTGAATTAAATAGTACACAATGTGTACAATTGAACAAATAGTGTCTTATACACTTGTTCAATTTTAACCCAACGCACTTGGCCGAATGACTGCACGCGTTGTAAATACAAATCATAATCATAACAGTCTTGCTGACTGCATGGGGTTTTCAATTTGGCTTCGAACAGCTCTTTCCATTACAACTATATACATTTACCAAGTTTACCTTGTCTACCCATATTCTAAACCAAAACTATAATTTCAGCATGAACTTGGAAAAATAAGTAAAATCACTAAAATATTGAAGGGTAACTCATATCCCTTATTGATTTAAGCATTTGGACACATTAAGTACAATCTGTACACTAAATTCTAAATTTGAATGAAATAAGCAAATTGTAACTAGACACAATTATTACAATTAAAATATGTGGCTAACACATAATTGGCCGAAAAGGACAGCCCGATTTAGATAACTGGACATACTTTGACCAAGGGAGTATAACTGACCTTTCGATTCATGTTTCCGGTGCGGTTTAGTGCTGCTGGACATGCCCTTTTCTAACTTGGTCTCGAACGGTGAAAATTAATTTAATAGTACGCTGTGCGTACATTTAACCAGTCACGGCGATCATTAAATCTCAGCCAGTCAGTCTTGCTATTCATCGTTGACTCATCAATAACTGAGAAGAATGACCAGCCAGCACTGTCAGATTGGCAAACTTTGCGAGGCCATGGCATTGTTTGAGAGAACAGAGCGCATCTTGGACCAGATGAAGGAATACTACCCTACTAATTCAGTGCATCTCGAGAGGGAAATAGTCTCCTTGTCAACGGGGAAAGAACTCGCTCGCGAAGTAATGCAGGAGGAGACGGCCAAGATTAACAGAGCTTGGGTAGAGAAGGCGAAGGAGCAGGAGTGCCAGAAAAAGAGAGGAAGCAAGAGTTCATCAACGAAAGATGGAAATTGGTTCAAGAGAGGCTAAGTGCGAGGAAGAAGACAACGCCAAACAAATAAACCATTGGAGTCACTCGAGATGGGGAAGTAAATGTGCGGAATGCATATCCCGTTCCGGGAGGTGTGGCATGTGTTAACCATCTTTGGTTAACCACTTCAAACGGCCCTTTTCAGAACCACCCTGTTCTCTCAGAAACAGAAATATACTACTCAATCATTGCCAAAATGTTGTGTGTTTTAAGTTTGGGTATGTCTTTCACAACTAAAGCGTAACCCCCATGGATATTTGTGGGTATGGTGTGTTAGCACTCCTACTCTTGTGTGTGATAGTATATAAGTATTTGTTTTGTATCTTGTGTGTGTATTTGTAACCCTTTCTCTCCTTACACTCGATGTGTGATAATATATAAGTATGCTTGTGTGTATAGTGTGTGTATATTCCTACCCTTTTTATCTCCGTACACTTCACTACTAAGGTTTTATGGTGGTAAGAGTTATTAGTTTTTTGCTTATAATGAAATGATAGGGAAGTTATAGGCGGATTGGGGGGATTTTAGTGTTGTTAATAAGGGGTTTCACTTCTATTTCATCCCCCTTGTTTTACATCCTACCCTGTGTTGGTTAGTAAGTGTGGGTGTTGTTTAATCAAATGGCGTGTTGGTTAGTAGGTGTGGGTAATGGTCAGTCAGTGTGCATGGTAAATCTATGGACGTTGCTCACATTTCCATTCGCCATACTTGTGTTAATCCTATTGATGTTTTTAACAATACGTATTCCCTTAGAGTGTGTCATACTAATGTTAAAGCTATGGACGTTTTTAAGAGTACGTTTTCACTTTTCGCCAGAGTGCCATTTTGTCGCCAGAGGGCCATACGTATAAGATGGCAGCCGTAATGTTACTTCACACACACACACACACACACACACACACACACACACACACACACACACACACATATATATATATATATATATATATATATATATATATATATATATATATATATGACGTCGACCAATGAAAACGTTTCTTACATACATCTTACATCCAATCAGAGCGGCGACGGATATACATGACGGACGTATTGTGTCTGAAGCCCAGTTGTCCGTATATAGACTATGGAAACATTGCCGGGATCTTGACTTCTCTTTCCATTTACGTCACCGCTATTGTGCTACGTCATAGGCTGGCAATCCATTGCAAAAAATGGAGAATCACAGTATATCATTTTCATTTCGCTTTTTCTTTCATTATTGCCAAATTGCAGGGGTGGGGGAGCGGATAAACCGACAGGAAATCGCAGTATTTAAGCATCTGAAATCAAAACTTCCAAATGCACCATTTTAATATATAGAGACGTACATCACTCAGCTAGCTTGCTATTTCTTGCCCAAATTGCGAATACTTTGCTTGTTTCTGTCACACCCGTTTTGTATTTGTATCGTAATTTGTGTTGTATAATACTAATATATTGAAAGTAATCTCTTTTTCATTGAAAATATCGTCCACAATGTCAGTATATACGGGTACATTTGTTTAGGATACTTTAAAAAAATAAATAAATAAACAAACAGAGTCATGTCATACCACAAAAACCATGTAGTTGTGACGTCACTAGGTTACATCCGATCAATCGCCAATTCGCTGTTGCAATAACGTTTATTTTTGAACTGTTGAAGACAAATATCACACAAAACAACGCTATATAGTAAATAACGAAGATGAATTCATTTAATGGAGATGCACGTGGAACCAGTTTATAAAGCTGCCAAATGTATGCATCCCACTCCGGGAACCTACCACTTTTCACAACAATAATTTATATACTACTGATTTGTTACATAAACTCAGATTTACTCAAGATACACCGAGATGACTGCAAAACGTGTACTTCTTAATATTAAATCATATTTTATCCAAATTATCTTTAAACTTACTAACATCTGCTAACACTTCTAGTAACTTTCAACCGACTAGCAACTTATCCCAAAACCGAATGAACTAACATCACGGTGAGGACTGTTACTGTTTTCACAGGTGAAGAGTTTACAAATATGGCGACATTCTATGCACTGAGAAGTCGTCAATTGCGGAAAAGAAAGTGAGGAAGTGTCTCGTACAGGATGCTTAAAAGCAAAACTTTTGTAAATACTGAATTTTCTGCACATTTTACATTTAATAAAACCGGTTTATCACACAACCACCGATTTGTTGCGAAACCGCAATGGACTAAGTTTACGCTCCACCGTTTTCACCAAATTTCACTTAAAACCAATTTGTCATTTTTTCTTTTACTAAATAATTTTTTTTAAAACAAATCGTTTTTAACATTCTTTCCGTTTGTAATACTGTACATTGAGGAAGGGGTTTTGAGGATTTACATCTAACGATATTTACTGTTCAATATTCAAAGTGATAGTTTTAATAAGGTTTTCGCTATTCCTAATAACTCCGAAACAAATATTAAAATAACTTACATTGAATTCTATATTATGTTGCTTCTGACAATCAAGTTATCTTTTTTAGCATATGTCCATATCTATATTTCCAAAACAAATATATAAGGATTTCTTCATCACTGATATTGTATATTTCTCTTCACAATCGCCAAAACGCACCCCTAGTTAAATCTTCACATATCTAAACTCACAAACTACTGTTACATTTGAACTTTTACGTCGGTACCGTTTTACAATCGAGTAGAACACACATCGCTATTTTGGCACATCCGGGAACTCAAATAATGATCCGTCAGCTTTAAATTGGGGCAGGGCTTTACAAATCCACTTCCCCGACGAGAGAGAGAGAGAGAGAGAGGGAGAGAGAGAGAGAGAGAGAGAGAGAGAGAGAGAGAGAGAGAGAGAGAGAGAGGTCGTGTACAGTTCGTAATGTTTTATGTTCTGCAAGTTTTATACTCTGCGATCTCGCCACAGTACATATATCAGCAATTTAATTTCTAGCACCCATAAGAGGTGTTTATGATCTATTGTTTACGTGATTATTACATGAGACCGGTACATACTTACTGTTTGGCAAATAATTAAATGGATTAAAATAAGTGTTCTTGAACCGTTAAAAAAGTCGGCTTATCAAAGATTGTTTAGATGTATGTCGCCGATTTCAAGGTGAACATCTGTTGACTTGGAAGCCGAAGCAAACATGTCAGTGGACCCAACAGTCCCCAGAAAAAAGCAGAGTGAATTCATTGATATTGGAATATTTCCGTGGGGGACTCGGTTTTACCTTGATTTCTTACTGGATTTGATATTTAAATCTGCACGATCAATTGAACTTTAAATGGAAACGTAGGTAAAGAAAAATTACATGATATATTACAACATGATTAAAATTAAGTGAACACCGTTCTTTTCTTGGCTGTTTAATTTTTCAGTTTAAGGTCTTGTATCTAAACATCTCTCTATCTCCTACAAATCGAACCATTTCCAAAACCCTTATCTATCTATCCATTTATATGTCTGTTTTTATACATGTATATGCCCGTCTTTGCTCTGTTAACTATATCTGACTTTTATAAAATTTGTAAAGCCCGGTAATGATTCATGGTTGACATACTATGTCATGTAAACACATTTTTTTATTACGGAATAGCTACAATAAAATATCTTAACACAATGCAAAGAATCTACATGGTATTTAGTGTACTAATTGGTTGCATTAAACATACTGACTCTTTAATTTATTGACCTCAACCAACCAACGTCCCCTATTCTTGTTGACATGAACCCGTCTGTATTTGTTAAAATGTTCCATAATAGCACTTTCGAACTGTGTAAGTATAGTCTTGCAACAAAAATGACGACAATCGCATACACATTACATCGGGTAATATATTTGTTAAGTAAAATATATTTCATAACATGAATACAATACATGCTAATAAGGTTATTGGTGCGCATCAGAGACGCACAGACAACACCTGGTTTCATTGGGCAAAGCCCGCATTAAGTTCCGATTTTTTTTCTCCACGACCCCACGTTACTTACTGAGGTGGACTATGATATTAAGGATTCTGATTTTCCTTGCTGATACAGAGCGCTACAACCCAATAACAAAGCTATGAGTTTATTTTTACAATGTAGAATTAGAACTTTTACGGTTTTTTAAATTTTGATTGCAGCGATAAATAATCGCTGTCGCACGCGAACATCTGAAATCACAACAAAATGCGTTGCAGGACATGCAGTGCATGAATTTATATCGCTAGATACGAATAATTAAAAGTTAGTTATGAAAATCTAGACTCCAACAATGACAAATAAATCATATCTGATGAGCAAAAAGAAAAATACAGAATTACGATGGCATACAGAATAAATAACAATTGGGTTGTCTCCACTGCTTTTGAGTCATTTTATTTCAGTAAAGATACCACACGAGGTATGCCAGTGAAAATAGGACATTGTCAGATCTTGCAAGAGCATGACTTACGTATGAAGAGTCCGAAGATCCGATTTGAGTCAGATTTCACGTTGATGACGTCATCTGGACTACCTCATTTCTGGATTCATATCCATTCTGTGAGAACTTAAATTTTTATGACAGAAAATATTTGGACACAATGGGAGACTATCATGCATGATGTTTATATACATGACTTTTGTCCATAACTGTAAGTTGTGACATGTGTCAGGTAGACCTGTATTTTCATAGGCATTTAGCAATTAGACTTTTGTGACATATGTCAGGCAGGCCAGTATTTTTCCATTAGAATTACTTATTATATGACACGACATAGGCCATGTAGGCATGTATATTTATATACAGATTTTTCATTCCTGTTCTAGAATTTCGGTTCTAAAAATCAGTCTCTAAGGAATCCATTTTAGTAATTACAGTTGCGGTTTTTTTTTATAAATTAGATATAATTTGAGAGGAATTATTTATTTAAAATAGTAATTAGAATTACTAAAGTGCTCATTGACTTTTGGATTAATACATGATTTTGGGATTTAAGTGAACTCATTCAAATGCATTCTGGATTACATCTTTGTGGTACATAATGACATTCAAGGCTGTTGGAATTCATTCGGAACATTCTATTATTTTGGACTTGTTATTAGGACATTTAGGCTTATTTGGAATTTAACTCACAAATTGTAAATGTCTTTTGAATTTTCACTTTAATTGTCTGAAAATAAATTGCTTCTTGATTTTACTTGATTTTATTGGTTTCACTTTCTTTCTGTTACATATTATAAGACCTAGAGTCGTAACATAGACGAATAAAATATTGCTTAAAAATATCCACCTTGTTTTTTTTCAGGGGAGAAATGTTATTGTTACACTTTTAAATGAAAGATGATAAAGTTAAATCGCTTATTTTCCATGCTGATTTTTCCCATGAATAATTCCAAATCTAAATATAATAAAATTCCGTACATGTCTACAATAACTCGTCAGTATTTTACACTCTACTCGAAGAAATGCGAAGAGTGTGAAGTGCTGTCCTACAGTGTATATGTCTAGTATAACTTTGTCAGTATAGTACACTCTGAGCGAAGGAATGTGAAGTATGTTAAGTACCGTATACATAGTAGATACTGCAGTGGCAGCGCGAGGGTTCAAGGCGCCCGGGACAATGTTGTTTAGTGGCGCCCCTACCGAGGCACCCGGGGCAATGTTCTTTCATGGCGCCCCGACTTTGCCACAGATAACATTGTTTATATCAGTTCCCAACCTCCCTCCTTCCCCCCCCCCCCCTCCTAAATATAAGTTTTGTGAAGAATTGACCCCGTTACACTAAGGTGAGGTGAAATACTATGAAAATTTCGGCTGCAAAAAAAAAAAAAAAAAAAAGTTCCTGACGGCCACCTCTGAGATACTGGTTGTACTGGTGGTAATTAGTAGATAGTGGTTGGACTGGTGGTAATTAGTAGATAGTGGTTGGACTGGTGGTAAGTAGTAGATAGTGGTTGGACTGGTGGTAAGTAGTAAATACTGGTTGTATTGGTGGTAAGTTTGCTTTGATTATTTATTGACACCCATTAACTAAATTTATGAACTAAAGCTATCGACCATAGAATTATATCATAAAATAATAGTATATATTTACTCTGTACTTACAACAATAACGTTCGTATAACATAAACGACATTCTTTGATGGTAGCTACAAATATGTATTTACCCCTGTGTGTGTATTTATAACCTCAATTATATAGGCTTTATTTATGTAAATTTTTCGTTGCACATATATGTACTGACTTTTAACATTCTTGGTTACTAGTATATCAAATCTATTCGAAATTATAAAATTTTAAAGTTAAAATGAAAGGCGGGACTCGGCTGATCTGGATTCGCTCAAACAGCCGTAAGGGTAAGATTTATATATATATATATATATATATATATATATATATATATATATATATATATATATATATATATATATATATATATATTCATAATATAATTAGTTAATTCTTTGTTATTTAGTTTATGAAGTAAAATAAATTACCATTTTGAATCTGGCTATTTTTATTTGTAATGATTAACTGTATCTGTGCTTAAAAACAAGGGAGAATGGATATCATCTGTTGTGCACAAAAACTTTTTCAGATAGCCTAAATATCCACAAATTATACAGGAAAGTTTTTCAGATAGACTAAATATCCTCAAATTAATACAGGAAAGTTTTTCAGATAGACTAAATATCCTCAAATTAATACAGGAAAGTTTTCAGATAGACTAAATATCCACAAATTATACAGGAAAGTTTTTCAGATAGACTAAATATCCACAAATTTATACAGGAAGTTTTTCAGATAGACTAAATATCCTCAAATTAATACAGATAGACTAAATATCCTCAAATTAATACAGAAGTTTTTCAGATAGACTAAATATCCACAAATTAATACAGGAAAGTTTTTCAGATAGACTAAATATTCTCAAATTAATGCAGAAGTTTTTGAGATAGACTAAATATTCTCAAATTAATACAGGAAAGTTTTTCAGATAGACTAAATATCCTCAAATTAATACAGAAGTTTTTCAGATAGACTAAATATTTTCAAATTAATACAGAAAAGTTTTTCAGATAGACTAATATCCACAAATTTATACAGGAAAGTTTTTCAGATAGACTAAATATCCACAAATTAATACAGGAAAGTTTTTCAGATAGACTAAATATCCTCAAATTAATACAGGAAAGTTTTTCAGACAGACTAAATATCCACAAATTAATACAGGAAAGTTTTTCAGATAGACTAAATATCCTCAAATTAATACAGGAAAGTTTTTCAGATAGACTAAATATGCTCAAATTAATATAGAAAAGTTTTACCGATAGACTAAGTATCCTCAAATTAATACAGAAAAGTTTAGATTAATATTATCGATGGTTTATGTTTTATTGGTTTACCCATGAAATTACTGACTTTATTTGAATGCAGTTACTGGAGGACATAGTGTTCAAGAAAAATGTTCTTCAAATAGATTGGATGCTGTTAAATTACTAGAGAAAAATAAATGTTTAGATTTTAGATAATACATTATTGTGTCAGGCTTCTTTAAGAAAAAAAAAAAAAAAGCGGAGGATAGGTGGGTGATTTTTCCACATAATATTATTTTATCGCGTGGTGGGTAGAATGTTGGTGTTTAAAAATATTGAACAATAACAGGATGGTGAATTGCCTAGGATTTTCAAAACAAATTTCTGGATAGGATGGTCTAGAGTTTTTTTTTTTTTTTTAAATTGGATGAACGTGCTTTAATTTGGGTGTTTTGATCCACTACCATGAATAGCTAACTGTGCTATAACTTGGGTGTTTTGATCCACTACCATGAATAGCTAACTGTGCTATAACTTGGGTGTTTTGATTCACTACCATGAATAGCTAACTGTGCTATAACTTGGGTATTTTGATCCACTACCATGAATAGCTAACTGTGCTATAACTTGGGTGTTTTGAATCACTACCATGAATATTTCATATTTATATTGACTTATAATGTGTTAACGCTGAGTCCAAGACCCCCAACCATGGCACGGTAATGCGTCTGGGGGCAATTTTTTTTAAAAAATGTGGTCTCCAGAACTCATTCTCAAATCAAAGAATCTAGGTAATGTCCAACATGTCAATTTTTGTAAAACCTTGAAAATAGATCCCTCCCCCCCCCCCCCCAAAAAAAAAAGTGAATTATCATTAATTAAGCTAGCACATTCTCTTAGCAAAGTCTGCAAAAATAAATAATTAGGGAATAAACGAAGATTGACAGTATCCAAGTGAATGTAGGTTGGATAAATGAGGTTCTACTGTACACTGAAATACATCTGATTGATAGTGAATGTATTCTCAAATGCTAAGATTTAACCTTGTTACTTTTTTTATAAATGAAATGTGAAATAGTATGAAATAACTGCTTTAAATCATTGTTTGCAGTGAAGAAAAAAAAATACAAGCATGCTTTTTGCTTTTTAGATTATTTGCCGTTTACTGTTATAGATTGTAATGTTAAATGGAATGACAACAAAAAAAAACCCCAAAAAACAGAAGATAACACACACACACAGACACACACACACGAAGTTCTACCCGAAAACCTGTTTCAAATTGCTGGAGTACATCGGGAAACTTGGTAGAGAATTTTGTGCATGGGGTTACATTGTAAATCAATATTGTTCTCTGTGACTGCATCATGTAATTCTTGGCCCTTACTGCAAAGCACATCTACATGGTTTACATAATTAAAACCGTCTAAATTAGTATCCTGTACAGAAACAAACCGTATCTGGGTTAATTTCTCTGGAACATATTTTTTTAAAAAAAAACATTGTTCTTCTTCCTCTGGTCTAGCGGTAAGTATCTATGGTAAAGTCTTGTGCAGGTGACGGGCATTATTTACAACGCTGTGTTGTAAATAATGTCAGAGTAAAGTTGTCGTAGTAATGCAAACCAAGTTTCATATATTGCCCTATTTAATTTCTTTTGAAAGAGTTTGCACAGTGCCTGATGGCCACATTGTATAGTACAATGTCTACCACGCATGTACAGTGTAGTATGCTTGAAACAACACTCAGTGTCTCCAGCTTAGTTGGACCGTAGGGCCGCTGATATTTAGATAGCCCTTTGAATTGAGGTCAAGTGAAGTGATACAATTTGGTTTATATTCAGCAAAGGACTCAGTCAAATCCAATAAGTAAGGAATTGTGTACCGAAAATCCCGTGTCTGAGGACGTAGATACCGAAAAACACAGTAAATTTGTACGACTAGAGTCTTGGTTCTCGTGTCATATTATTCGAACCTAGTTTTGGCTTGTTTCGTTTTTCTCAAAAAGTATAGGGCTTGTTATATGCATATCTTCAGCCCCACAGACTGGACGAAAGATATCCGTTTGAATACATCAAGTGGATACCTCAAGACTCCTTTGGTGGTGGTGGTGGGGGGGGGGGGGAGGAAGAAGTTGCGGCGCGAGGGTTTTGAGGCAATGTTCTTTAGTGGCGCCCCTACCGAGGCGCCCGGGGCAATATTCTTTAGTTGCGCCCCTACTTTGCCACAGAGAACAATTTTTATGTCAGTTACCAACCTCACCCCCCCACCCCCATTTACAGCTGCAAAAAAAAAAAAAAAAACTGACGCCTTCCTTGCCTAGCGCGGGCGAGGCAATTGACCCCCCCCCCCCCCCCGACACCGCCACTGGAGGGAGGGGGAAGGGTAAAGCAATAGGGACGCTGATGCTAAAATTTTATATTTTGCTTTACATAAATTTGACGTGGACTACACGAGTAATACCCAGTACAGGCTTTTCATCTGTGACGAAAACAAACTTTATGTTGGTACAGACAATTGCAAATAAGTCTGAAATTTGGAAAATGCGGGACCCAAAGGCGTTGAGGGACTTTGGAAAGTATTAACTTTCTGATTTGAACTAATCGCATTAGTATTTAATTGAATGTTCACATGTACACATGACAGAGTCTGTTCGGACAATGAGCTGACAAATAATTTAAAAGTTGTCACAATTAAAACATTGTTTACAAAAACCTGTTATTTTCATGGATTGAGAATCTTCACAGGTACCATGTAAACAGACTCTGTAGCAAATAACCCTTTATGCAATAACTCTCTATGACCTAGACAAACACATTGTATGCCATACTGATGTCATTGGATAATCTCCATTAATAATACATTCTGAAATTGTTCCAATAACATTGGGTTAGTTACATCTTATTTTCAATGTCTTTTCAATCCAGAAAAAAACCCTAGCATTTTTGCCAAAATCAAGGACAATGTTGTTAGTTTTGAAATAATCTGTACCTAATAAGAGAGGATGAGGTGCATTATCAAGAATATAAAGAAATACAATACATGGTTTATCAGAAATGGGCATGCTCGATTTGAAGCTTGCAGTATCAGAAATATAAACATATATGCTATATGCCAATAAGACGGTATGAGTGCATGGTTGAATATTCACCACAGCACTGTGGGAAAGTGACCCACTACCTGACCAAGCCAAGCTGTAACTTGAATATATACTACAGAGTAGTTAGACGATATGCATGAGTGGAATGCCAGACATATCGTAGGGTGGAGCGACAAAAAAGGGTATTTATAGAGAAATAGATATAACTGGTATCACACAAGAGTATGTTGTCGAACTGATTTATTTTATTACCGAAGCTTTTTTCCGATTTTTATATGATAAACTCTCTTTACACCTGGGTCACATATCTTTCCCTAGGTTATTTCATTGTTCCTTGCATATCACGATAAATACAATTAAATTTCAATGTCGTTCATTTCATTTGACTCTCTCTCTCTCTCTCTCTCTCTGTCTCTCTTCGCATCACTTAAGAGAGATATCACTGCCAGAACTAAACATGGCCAAGAGTTATCCTGTCACAAGAGATACATTTTTTTAATGTAATGTGATGTTCTGTAACATAATGTAATTATATTTTGTCATGTTCTGTAACATAATGTAATTATATTTTGTCATGTTCTGTAACATAATGTAATTATATTTTATGTGATGTTCTGTAACTTAATGTAATGCTGTTTTATGTGATGTTCTGTAACTTAATGTAATGCTATTTTATGTGTTGTTCTGTAAGTTAATGTAACGCTATTTTATTTAATGTTCTGTAACTTAATGTAATGCTATTTTATGTAATGTTATGTAAATTAATGTAATGCTATTTCATGTAATGTTCTCTAACTTAATGCAATGTTATTTCATGTGATGTAATGTAATGTTATCTAACTTAATGCAATGTTATTTCATGTGATGTAATGTAATGTTGTGTAACTTAATGCAATGTTATTTCATGTGATGTAATGTAATGTTGTGTAGCTGAATGCAATGTTATTTCATGTGATCTAATGTAATGTTGTGTAACTTGATGCAATGTTATTTCATGTGATGTAATGTAATGTTGTGTAACTTAATGCAATGTTATTTCATGTGATGTAATGTAATGTTGTGTAGCTGAATGCAATGTTATTTCATGTGATGTAATGTAATGTTGTGTAACTTGATGCAATGTTATTTCATGTGATGTAATGTAATGTTGTGTAACTTAATGCAATGTTATTTCATGTGATGTAATGTAATGTTGTGTAACTTAATGCAATGTTATTTCATGTGATGTAATGTAATGTTGTGTAACTTGATGCAATGTTATTTGATGCAATGTTCTCTAGCTTAATGTATTAATACTTATTCCTCCTCTGATTTCAGATTCAATCATTAAAAGTATATCATAATCGGTTAGCAATTCTAATTCTACCTTATTTATTTCAAATTATCATCGTTAGATCGTCTGGGTGAACTAAAATAATGTCTAGTTTATAATTATTCATACAGACAGATCTAAATTCTTCAATAATATTATGTAACATTTATGTACCGTCTATACTCGCGTATAAAACCGATTCCAAATGCAAACAACATAGACCCTGATCTGCCGTCGCATAATGCGCCGGCAGATCAGGGTCTATGTTGTTTGTTCTACTGATTAGTCCTTACAAACTGAATAGACCCAGATCTGCCGGCGCATTATGCGACGGCAGATCTGGGTCTGTGCAGTTTGCAGTTGGTATCGGCTTACACACGAGTATACATGGTACCTTTATTTACGTGGTACGTACAGATCACGAACAGAATTTAATTTGAAATGTTTCATAACATCTCCTGTACTAGTTCCTGACCCGGCGAGTTTTTAATAAAATTTTGCGATTGGTCGCAGTTCAGTTTCATTACATCTGTCAAATGAATTCATATATTCGTATAGATAAATATATTTCTCGAAAATCTGAGTTCCATGCTTCGGTCTTTGGATGAACTAAATGTGTTTTATTGTTTCTGTGAATTTATCATCGTTTAGATATCGCAAGTTGCTTTAGTGATTGATCCATAACCGAGAACAATCTAGAAATCTAGTTGGAAATCTAGTTGTTCTTTTCGCAAAAACTTCTTTGCAACCGTTGACAAATTTATCAACTATAAAATACGTATTAAATAACATACGTTTCATCATTATTTGGTATTATTGATACTTCTTAATCTTCTTTTATTAACGCTTTGATAACGAGACGAAAACCATATCAAATTATGAATAAATAATATAATTAATTTTGGATATTTATCATTCAAATTACACTGTAGATGTGCTGGACCTATATATTTTTCAGTTAAGTGATCATGGCCTCTTGCTATATAGTATGTTAAAGAGTCCAACGAAGCAGTCCTGGTGGAATTATCTGTTAGTGAACATCATTTCAGCAGCCTTACTAGTCATAGTTCTTCATAAAAACAATTTTTGCAATTCATCCCAAATTTTCATAAAATTTAACTATACAGTCTTCTTCTCTGTAAACAATGGGCTCACACTCCTTGTACGAAGCTTTAAGATAAACGCAAAATCCTGCTGGTATGTGTTTTGCTGTTTTTGTTGTCCATGACGTATTAGATGAGACGGAAGGGACGTCAGGACTGCTTCGTTAGTAATATTAGTTATTTGCTCAATGATACTTTCAAATCACAATAAAAAAAAAAAAAGGAGCCTTTAGCTGATTGTGGTAGCTTTTAAATTCAATGACAGAACCATCTTTCGGCATAACGTCTATTGTGTTCGATGTTTGGTTGCATAATCTTTGTGTTCTTGTAATTTTAATTTAGAATTTTAAAAAAATTAAAGCACTTTCTGCAAATTGTTTTCTTATCGTGTATTTTGCTTATTTGTGATAAAACCAGTCTTGATAAATTCCTTAATCCACAACAATGAAATCGTCGCAATAATCATTGCCACCTTTATTCTCGTTTTTTTCATATATGATTTAAAGATCCAAATGTCCGTCTCTTTCTCTTTCCGTTATTCTAACTGGCCGTATAAGTTTTCTACTGGTTATAAATCTGAAAAATACACATAAAAAGTGTGTCAAATGGTCAAACAGATAGATATTTAGATAGACAGACAGATATATGACTGCATGGATGATGAACAGAGAGAGACTGGATGTAGAATAGATAAATCAAAACGTGCAATAAAGAACGATCTATCCATAGATGGACCAGAGCCATGACAATTGCCTACATATATTTTCAAGTGTTTTTCCAAGTACAAATTAAATCCCCTATGTACTTTCAACACTGTTTTACCATGCTTAAAACATGGTCTTCTTAGTAAGTATGTGTTTTAGATGCTGGAGAACCCTGATTTTAACGTGATTTGTGGCTGAAGATGTGTAATGAGCTCTTACACAAGTTTTCAGATCACACACATGCAAAATCTTTAAAATTTTGATTGTACTTTTGATAAGGCCTATCAAACCTCTCTAGTTTAAACAGGTAAGGTGCACAGTTAAAACAGCTCAAAGGTAAGTGAAAACCACAATAGGCCAACATTTAAAATCACGTATCCTGAATACACTGTTTTTACTGATGTAATACACAACTCAGCTGGCTTATTATTTCTCCATAATAACTACTTTGGTCCTATTTTTAACATAGTTCTTTAATGCAAAATGTATAAAATGGTAATAAATTGATTAAAATTATTCAAAATAGTATATAACCCAAGTACACAATCTTTTATACACTTTTCCCTCTATATTTTGCAACCCCTGCTTAAAGAAAATCATCTTGTCTCAATCGCTCTTAAAATATTACTCATGAATCTCGATTTACTGACAGCCTCAATTTTCTGTAATTTTCCTACTTGAATGAAAGAGGGTCGAAAGTAAATGGAGAAGTGTAAAATAAATCAAATCAACGAATGTGTGTTCCTGCAAAAATGATAACAATAATATAGATTACATCTGATACCAAATTTATTAGGCATCATTTTGTTCAATTAATACAATGTATACTTAAACAAAGCACCAAACCTAAATAGGAAAGTCAGTATGCACCTTTCTATCCCAGAATCTATACTAAGTATACTTGTATGAGTTACCTTCATACGAATGGTACAAATACATAAACCTATGAATTCATTCAGAATTTTATAGTGAGAAGTAATGTAAAGTTTATGTGTAAATAATTTAGAAGTGTAGTCCAAATATACAAATGACAAACGAAACATGTATACTTTGAATACAACCTAAATTAATGATGTATATCAGAGTTCTATATACTGATTACAGTTCATGTTCATCAATATGTGGCAGACATAATTTGTATTGGTATATTTCCAAATAACATTATTATTTATTTATTATGTAAACATCATGAAAATGTTATTAGTTGTATGGTATACAATTATATAGTTTTTAATATTTTCTGTGGTGCAGGTACTGCATGCATAAATCTGAAATAAAGCGGTGTGCTCACAACACAAACATACATGAAGACCTAACTACAAATACAAATAGAAAAGATATAATCATAGTTTACAGAAGTCATTAACTCAAAACAAACAATATACAATAGTTTATCCAGCAAGGCATGCAAATCTAGAAAAACGTTATATAAACTGCCAAGTTTATGCAATAAATATAAATTATCATTAAAAGACTGGTACTAATGTCTTTTCCCACAGAGCTGCAACATATGCCTGTTATGTGTCCGTCTATCTTTCTGCTTGTGCATGTGTATGAAAGATACAGGGGTTCAACATATTTGCTATACCAATCTCAAGAGGGTCATAGCACACAGGACAAAAATGAATGAATCATATAAAAGGAAATACAAGAGGCGATTCAGTTTTCATTTGTATAGTGCATAATAAAAGTTGTGAAATGTAATGGACTAGAGCTTGTTAGAAAAAGTTGACCACCGGCTAGCATTATTTAGTCCTGGTATAAAATATAAACCAGATCTACATACACCTATACATCTACAGCTGTACGTTTATGTCAACTTTACAACTCCACGGAAATGACACGGTATGCCAGCTGTTATATTATAAAATAAAGGAGACAGTGAAAGAAAAAAGTACACTGAACGTATATAGCAAGAAATGAAGGCAAACAAAGAATTTTAGTCAATTCATCATATCAAAGTACAGACAACAAAAGAAGACAGAATTTGAGAAGGAAGGAAGACACTGTATCCATTTTCTTTTTCAACCATTTGTACAAACCAATCTGCCTTCCATGGCGGTACCAGGAACAGAATCCTGCCGGCACAGCTTTGTACATCTGTTTGGCCTAATTTGAAACTGGGCTGGAGCCCTTAATTAGTATGATATACATGTAAATAACCACGCCCTCTTCAAGGATACCAAGAAGGGAGCTTCTGCAGCTATGGCTGGAAGTGAGTTCCACAGGGGTACTGTGTTGGGGAAGAAGCTCTACTTGAAACAGTCTGTTGCAGATGAAAAGTGACTGCATTTCTTAGAACGTACAGGCACGTCCTTAGTAAAGTGGCTGCCAAACAGATGGTAGTTCTCCAACACAGTCCGCTTTTATAAATGATAATTTCTCATGAAACAAATGCATCAGTCTTTTCTCTGGGACTAGACAAACTAAATGAATTTCAATAATTTCGTCGTCAAGACTTAGTCAATCTGTCTTTCATGCCTTTCCAAAGGGACACCACATGTTCGTGACTATGTATAACAACTGGGTTATCTCCCCTAGTCCGCCCAAGCATAAGAGCGCGTTCTCGTTGTTCAATCACTTTATCCATGAATTTGAAAATTTTATTAAATTCCTGCTTTTTAGCATGAATTCTGTAACGTTGAAGAGTTGCATCTGCTGCAGCTAGGATACTGTTGTAATTCGGAGATTCGGGCAATATACTTTCCCACTGCACAATTCCATTTTCAGCCTGTTCGACTGCGGCTTTGTAACGTCCAAGTATGTCACTAGTTCCGTCAAGTTTCTCCATGATTTTGAAGATTTGAGCAAAGAAATTATACTCTGCATTGCCCACGTAAACTCCATCTGCATAATCAGTCATTTTGTATCTTTTTATACTTCTTGTGATCCAGGCAAATACATTACTCGTTTCTCACGTTCAGTTTTGATGACATCATTGGGCTCACTCGATTCACTGTACCAATTATATCGTAAAAGTCCGGAAAAATTGAAAACAATGTCAGTCAGTTAAAATGCACTTGGTCATATTAATCGATAACCATGAAAACTGTTCAATTTACATTGTAACAAAATTGTTATGCACTTATTGCTGCGTGCAGTGTTGATAGTTACTTTCTTTATGCTTGAAAGGAATTCTTCAGATACCAATGTCGTACGTACTATGTTTCACGAATCACTTAACCACATATAACTTTATAGAGTGGACCATACGTTATTAAAAGTTGTTGTATCCAGACGATATGCGAATCAGAACTGGCCCAGCACTAATATGATTGAACCAAAATTAATGGATACATACGTATTCTGCAGTATACTGTTGACCTATTCAATACATTATCAGAATTGATCATGATATACATGAGGGCCTTCAAAGCCTTTATACCGATATAAATGATCATCGTATTGTGCCAGTTTAGGATATTCTTAATAATATCCAGATTCGGCGATTGACAACAAAAAAAAAAAAAAAAAAAAAAAATATGCTCCCCGGGCTTCCTGAGCCATTTTCCAAATAAGACAAACTTTTATTGACTAATGTAGTTGTTCCCAACCTTGCTGAGTATGAGGACCCCTTTTAATCTCAAAATATTGCACGGACCCCACAAGCGGGGATAAACATTTAGCAGCTTGGCGGGCTAAATTCGAACATGCCTTGCTCGCAGCAACAGAGGAAAGCAAGAGCTGACTGGAGGAGCAATACTTGCTGCGAAGCTATGTGAATTCGCGGATCCCTGGGAATAACCCCGCGGATAACCACTGGACTGATGCAAAATGTATATCGTAAATATAAAACATTGTTCACTATATAAATCAGCATATCGAGAACTTGAAAATGCACACAATATGTTAGCTGTTGAATCAGTTAACTATTTTTTTTTCCTCAAAAATTAATCCTTCAAGTTTTGTACTTTAATTTCATTTTCGATGTTGTTTTGTTCTTTAACTTCCAGTGGTCAACAATACCGTTTATGCCTAGACAGAGGTGAAACACAATTGCTGTTTGATTCTGAAAACCTGTTCTCATAATCGTCCAGTATGTCACGGAATTAGGGCGAGAAAATAGTTTGATGTCATATGACAATGATTATGTATCTTGGGCGTGTACAAAGTTACCTAGTGTAGTTTTATTATATTTTTTTTACGAGACATCGGGTAATAGCTGCATCTCGCTGTAGATCACTCGCAGCGAGATACCCGTATTTCATGGTGTGCAGGATGTATGTACTATATGCTAGCACGATGATTCGGATATCTTGTCAGACGGTGTCTTCTTTACAGACAGTATAATACAACCACAGGGTTGGCGGCAGGTTGTCATAGTTGGCTACAGGGCAACATACAGCGCGACTGGGCAACATAAGGGGGCAGCCGGGCAACCTAGCGACGTGATACGTGGCTAGGCGAACGTGGCACTGGTTAGCCACTACCAGAGAAAGCTTTACGGATGCGGTGCATGGCACCTTGGTATTAAGAAGGTATCGGCAGTCCGTCTAGAAGTTACTGAAACTCCCTCCTATGAACCGTTAAGTTCGGGAAAAAGGAGTGAAGCATACACAGCACTCTAGGGATTTGAATATTGAACTGTGAACTTTGAATTTTGAACTATGCATGTTGAATTTTAAACAATACATGTGGTTATGTGAACCATCCGCTAATTTTATTGAATTATATTTGCATTATGGTGAATACCAAGTTGCAATAGTTGTATATGACAACGTCATCATAATTTAACATTTATTTGATAATATCAGGCGATTTCTTTGTATACATTTAAGGGAGTATTGTTCTACAGTTTTGGTGTCAGTATCTTATGTATGTATATAATCCATCGTAATTGTCTCTGAGAAGATGCTAACGCTTCGTGTGAAGTGGGGAACATTGTGTTCCAAGTTCGAGTCTTATAATTGTTGTTTTTTTCTTCTGTTTTTTTGTTCTTGTATTTTTATATCATTTTGTTTATGTATATATATATATATATATATATATATATATATATATATACATACATACATACATACATACATATTTCAGTAATCAGTAAGCATCAGTAATTTGTGGTGTAGGATCTCATACTTCATTATCATAAACATTTCATTCACATACATTGTGTTCGGTGTTTTCACTTAATCCAAACCCATTCGGTTACAATCTTGTGACACGGTAAACCAGCCACCCCCACCACACCCCACCCCAGGTATATCGAAGGTAGTGCATTGGTCATTTACAAAAGCAACTTTAAAAGGGGTGAAGTGGGTCTGATTTGAGACATAATTTTACCCCCCTCCCTTCTCTCTCTCTCTCTCTCTCTCTCTCTCTCTCTCTCTCTCTCTCTCTCTCTCTCTCAAATACAGATTGGTGTGCATGTTTTGGAACTATCGGAGTCAATTGAAGGGGGGGGAGGGTAGTTCTGTGTTGTTGTAATTTGGTTTTATTTATTTAGTTGTGAATACTTTAATGCTACACAAAATGAATCGGTACGTCGAAATGAGCATAAGCACATGTTTTACCTGTTGTTCGTCCTTCGAGTTCAAAGATTACCACATACAAACTCGCTATCAGCAAACTGGAGTGATAATACGGGACAGAAATATGATATGCTTATTCCCACCGACTCTCGTCCCGAGCACGTGTCTTGATTTAATATCAAACATTTGCACATGCTGCCAAGATGGCTGAAACAGAAGGAAAACAAAACGTTACCGTGATTGGAATGGATGGAAGCGAACACTCAAAATATGCACTAAAATGTAATGAATCTCTCTCTCTCTCTCTCTCTCTCTCTCTCTCTCTCTCTCTCTCTCTCTCTCTCTCTCTCTCTCTCTCTCTCTCTCTGAGTCATAACTTCTGTTGACCATATGATAGTACCGAAGTTCGCACTCCGACTCAATATTTCTTGTATTGTTCATCATATATATGCCAATGGTAATACTTATTAACACATAAACGTTTGACTCTGGTAGCTCGGTAGTGAAGGGCAAATTTTGTTGAAACAGATCAATATATGTGATATATCGCAATTATTCTTTCGAGTTTATAAAACGTTGGGGAATTAATTATTGTTTACAGTAAAGACTCAATGCTAGTATATTCAGCAGTTTTATTTATTGTACAGTCAAACTGACACGCATCTACAATCAAAGATCGTGCAAGTTTTAGCTGTAAATTACGGAATTCTATCATATAAAATCATCCAGACTAGTTTTAGAAACTTTTTCTTTTCAAACGAAAATGTCATTCATTTGTTCAGGTGTTTAGACATAGGAATTTAGGAATTGTCATCGTAAATTTTGCGTTGCAAAGTATGAACTGTGCATGGACTTTTTTAAAAGGTTAACAGTTGGGAGGTGGGGTGGGTGCGTTTTTCTCACCCTTCTAGATTCAGCTTTCGTATAAAACAATACCACATCCCTTAGGTTTATGTTTTGAAGAAACAAAAATCATGCAACTTAGTGTAAAAAAGGATCTGCATTCTAATCAATCACAGTACATGGTTCTCGTCATTAAGAAACTACTCTCCAAGAAAACCACGTTTTACTCGAGATGAAAATTCGCTCAGTATATAAACAAGTTAGATTTGAAATACATTTTTGGTTTTATTTCTCTCTCTAGAATTGATGTTTAAGTTTCTCACCAAAATAATAACTCTTTTGGAAGTAAGTTGGTATTTTCCTTATTGATATCTTGTTGTTATCTGATTTTAAAAAAAGTAATTTAGTAATCGCACTAGCTATGAATCGGTTCAGGACTAGATGCTTTTTTTGTCCGTGCGTGCGTACATGCTTGCATACATGCATGTGTGCAGTGTTACGCATGTCCACTTCCAGGACAGTGTCAAAGACCATATGATTGATGAATGTTTGTCGATGTGTACATTTAGAAAGAGGCTAAGAAGTGTTTAGATTTTGGATTCATCCCGTTCCCTCTCTCTCTCTCTCTCTCTCTCTCTGAATGGTACACGGCATTGTTGGAAATGAATAGCAGGAGGGAAATGAAGAACGTGAAGAACGAAGAAAAAGCCCTGCACATTTCCATTTACACGGTCTATACTGCAGCTGTTTGTTAGCATAAAGGCAGTCAAAAGGGCAGAGAGTGATCGCGTGCAATAGTAATATTAATATGATTGAAAAACATATGCGATAAAATTGAGCACAGTTTCACCACAACCTTATTGCGTATGATTGTCTGTTACATAAATACCACCATATGTATTATATGTTCCTTTGTTTGCCGGGGGTACATTGACTTTGCCCATAAGCTTTTCTGCAGAAAATATACGGACTTTGTGAATCTTATCATGGGTAATTGCATGCATGCGTGCGTGCGTTTATGATGCCTGAAAAATGTCGCACAAATCCTCTTACACCATTTAAGAGAGAGACTCGAAAGTTTGGGATATCATTAAGTTGCTTTCAGATGTTCAACAACAGTCTTGAGATTTTGTCAGAGAGAAGGATAGATGGTATGTATGTATGTATGTATGTATGTATGTATGTATGTATGTATGTATGTATGTATGTATGTATGTATGTATGTATGTATGTATGTATGTATGTATGATTGGGCTTAATGGCACACCAGCACATTCCAGACTATATAGCGCCCAGTAAGTTTAGACATCCCCAAAAAGTATCCAAAACAAAGATAAAGTTAAAAAGGATCAAATCCATAAAATACAAAGACACGTTTTTGAAATAAACCAGACTCTTTAAAAATGTCCAAGACCTTCTCAGACTTAACATCATCACGGGACGCATATCGAACCTACTGGATAGTGTGGTAAGATGGGGGAGGGATGGGGTAGGGTGGGTGCGGTCAGTGAATGTGATCAGATGGATGCACAGCCTAAATAAGTACAATATTTTATTGGTAAATAACATTCGGTTAAAAAGTTTTCTCGTTGAATATATAAAGACTTCTATGATCGAATATTCAAGACATGGTAAAGTTAACTCTTCAGTTATGATTTTAACAGTTCTTCTCTCTCTCTCTCTCTCTCTCTCTCTCACACACACACACACACATGAAGAAATGTTCAGCTGTGCCATATATAATTTAAATCTTTCATATCTTTCTTACAGGGTACAAGGAGAATGTACACCGTCAGGGGGATAAAGTGTACATTGTCTACTCCCCAGAATATTACTCAATCAGCAATCCGGGTATGTGCTATAGGTCTATACAATGACAAGGGAATTACAACCAAAAGGTAGAAGAGGAAGAAGAAGAAAAAATAAGACAATAACGATAACGAAATTGATGATGATATTTATGGCGATAACAACGACGTCGACGACGACGATACTACTACTACTAGTAGCTATGCATATAAATATAATTACTACTACTATTATTATTAATAGTAGTAGTAATAGTATATTATTAGTAGTGGTAGTGGTTATATTATTATTATTATTATTATTATTATTATTATTATTATTATTATTATTATTATTATTATCTACAACATTCATCGATAAAATGCCTACTAAACATATTACAGAAATGTATTGATAAGTTTGTTTGAGTGTCTAAAGTTGATCATGAATGGTAATTATTTTGCTGGCCTTTTTGTTACAATTATAATCACAACTTTTTTCTAGAATCTAGTGTCATACATACACAGCTGTACCGGATACAACTGAGTGAAATGGAACCTACATGAATGTCTTGGTTTTGTTTCAGCTTCCTCTGTG
Source organism: Margaritifera margaritifera (assembly GCA_029931535.1). Classification (NCBI taxonomy): domain Eukaryota; kingdom Metazoa; phylum Mollusca; class Bivalvia; order Unionida; family Margaritiferidae; genus Margaritifera; species Margaritifera margaritifera. Next base: position 657,870 of record JAQPZY010001381.1, on the reverse strand, counting down.
ATGGCTGGCGATGCGGCACATATATTGCGGGTCATACAAGAGGAGGAGCAGCGCGTCTCTACGTTACTAAACAAGCTGAAAGATGAAGCTGACTCACTACAGGTCGTCTGTCTGTCTGTCTGTCTGTCTATCTCTCTCTCTCTGAGAAATCGGGCTTTCTTTTAAAAAAGAAAAGGTCCATATTTGTTATCTTCACGCTTAAAGGGAATGGTTTAAAAATTGGCGTGCTTAACAGTTTTAGAAGTCTGATACATTCCGTGGCTAGATTTGGACGAAGGTAGGGTGAGTCGGTCGGGGCTATGTTTGGAGGTAGGTAGGGTCAGTCGGGGCTGTGATTTGAAGTAGATAGGTAGGGTTTGGGTTAATTTTGGAGGTAGATAGGGTGAGTCGGGGCTATATTTTGAGGTAGGTGGGGTGAATCGGGGCTATGATTGGAGGTAGGTATTTAGGTCGGGTCTGGGTTAATTTTGGAGGAAGGTAGGGTGGGTCGGGGTTTGGAGGTAGGTAGGGTGGGTCGAAGCTATGATTGGAAGTAGGTAGGTCAGGTCTGGGTTAATTTTGGAGGTAGGGAGGGTGGGTCGGGGCTATGATTGGAAGTAGAATGGGTGGGTCGGGGCTAAGTTTGGAGGTAGGTTGGGTGAGTCGTGACTATGATTACATTTAGCGCCGGGATATGTCGCTTTGCTGTAGAGGTCTAAAGTGTCACTTTATGCAGTTTTCATTTTAGACTTCTTGTCATCCTTACGGGGGTGTATGTATATATTATTAAATATTATTATTATTATTATTTTTATTATTATTATTATTATTATTATTATTATTAAATACGTCTTTCTCATCTTATTTATGTTATATATAGAGATTACATTTTCCCTGTCTCTTGTTTCCCCTAACCTGTGAATCACTTCCCTACCACTTACATCACTTGTCATTGCTAGTAAATATTGAGATACACATCTGAGATATAACAGCTAAGAACCCAACAAACATTGGAACCCTAATTGACTGACAACCAGTCTACTTTAATTTGTATGCCTTAGATAGATAGATAGATAGATAGATAGATAGATAGATAGATAGATAGATAGATAGATAGATAGATAGATAGATAGATAGATAGATAGATAGATAGATAGATGGATGGATGGATATATGGATAGATCGATCGATCGATCGATCGATAGATAGATAGATAGATAGATAGATAGATAGATAGATCCATTCGCTTCACCCAGAAACCAACCCCAAGATTATGGTTGCTTGATAAGAGCAATTTTAGAATAATCATCGCAATATCAACTTGAAATTTGCAATTTTAAACATATATTATTAATGAGTTCCCCTGCATTTTGCAGTTAGAAGTCTGTGAAATTATCCGAATCAACGGTGATCCGGGGCACAAAATTGTGAAGGTAGCAGCGGAAAAGCAGGCGGATATAATAGTGGTCGGAACCCGGGGGATGGGCAAGATCCGGAGGACCTTCCTCGGCAGCGTTAGCAATTACGTCATGCACCATTCGCACGTGCCAGTCCTTGTCTGTCGTCACAAAGACTTGCATCAGCATCCCTAGCGTGCAGAAGCGACGAAATTTGAACTACGTTGTGACATAGGTACAATATTGAATATTATTTAGCATAACCTCAACATTCTTGTAATGATCGACCAAGAGGAACTACAAACACAGCAGCGGATCGCACCAGACATATAATTATCACTGCTGTTTTGCCGGTGCTCTGACTAGGAACACGTTTCACTTTGATCATTGGACGGCTGTTTGGGAGACATTGGTTATGGTCGCGTAATGTCATTGTTCCAATCAAAGCATAACAGAGGTTTATCATCAGTTCAACACAGATGGCGACCATATATAGTTGTAGTATATGAACTAAAGCAAGATGACAGAAAGGATGTAGTCATCTTTGTTTTTACTCATTAAGACCGTGTTTCTGGTTGAGTAATTATTGGTCGTTCCTGATAGAGCATCAAATCACACCCCATATTTATACAGAATCTTATTGGTCGTTATGACAGTGCGCCCAATCACACCCCATGTTTATACAGATTTGTATTGGTCGTTATTAACTGAGCACCCAATCACACTCCATATTTATACAGAATCTTATTGGTCGTTATTGACTGAGCGCCAGATCACACCCCATGTTTATACTGTTTATACAGATTTGTATTGGTCGTTATTGACTGGGCGCCAAATCACACCCCATGTTTATACAGAATCTTACTCAATCGCATCACACATCAAGCACATCGCTGATCAAAAAACAAACACGAGGAATGAATGCAATTTACTTCCTGGGGCATTTTTAATTGTATATCTCGTGTTAATCTAAGTATCAAAATAATAAAAACGAAATGAAGCATCTTTTCAAACAGTTGTTACCATGGAGCTCGCTGATTCTGTATCTGTACGAATTTAGTGTGTGTATCTCAAAATCAAGGCTGGATTGTAGATTATAGATTACAAAGAGCTTATATCCTTTTAAGGATATATATTTGGATCCTCTTTTTACCTCCATTATTTGACAAAAAATCGATTTGTATATACATCTGTATCCTACTCTCACTTCAATTTAGTCCTCAAAACCCTGCAGTACACTCACACACACACACACACACACACACACACACACACACACACACACACACACACACACACACACACTACTTTAATGTGTATGCCTTAGACAAGATGTTGTGTCACGTACCATAGTCAGTTACCATCCTTAACGGTAAAGATCACAGCTAGAGAAAATATAATTTTGCCACACCTTGTCTCCGGCTGTACCTTTTGAACTATGAAAAAATTAAGATTTAACTTCACTCAGATAATTATCACTATTAGACGGTGTTTTGCATACCATAGGCACGTATCAAGTTCAAATGTCAAGGTCACCGAAAGGGAAAATACAATTTTGTGACCCGTTTCCGTATCCTGACTCTATATTTCGAAATACTGGAAATATTTTAACGAAACGTTACCCAAATATACATCGTGACTAGACAGTGTGTCAAACTTTACCCAAATACACATCGTTATTAGACAGTGTGTCAAACTGTTCCCAAATATACATCGTTATTAGATAGTGTGTCAAACTTTACCCAAATATACATCGTTATTAGACAGTGTCAAACTGTACCAAAATATTCATCGTGACTTGACAGTGTGTCAAACTGTACCAAAATATTCATCGTGACTAGACAGTGTGTCAAACTTGATCCAAATGTACATCGTGACTAGACAGTGTGTCAAACTTTACACAAATATACATCGTGACTAGGCAGTGTGTCAAACTGTACCCAAATATACATCGTGACTAGACAGTGTGTCCAACTGTACCCAAATACACATCGTTATTTGGCAGTGTGTCAAACTGTACCCAAATATACATCGTTATTAGACAGTGTGTCAAACTGTACCCAAATATACATCGTGACTAGACAGTGTGTCAAACTTTACACAATTATACATCGTGACTAGACAGTGTGTCAAACTTTACACAAATATACATCGTGACTAGACAGTGTGTAAAACTTTACCCAAATATACATCGTGACTAGACAGTGTGTCAAACTTTACACAAATATACATCGTGACTAGACAGTGTGTCCAACTGTACCCAAATACACATCGTGACTAGACAGTGTGTCAAACTTTACCCAAATATACATCGTGACTGGACAGTGTTTCAAACTTTACACAAATATACATCGTGACTGGAGAGTGTGTCAAACTTTACACAAATATACATCGTGACTGGAGAGTGTCAAACTTTACACAAATATACATCGTGACTGGACAGTGTGTCAAACTTTACACAAATATACATCGTGACTAGACAGTGTGTCAAACTTTACCCAAATATACATCGTGACTAGACAGTGTGTCAAACTTGATCCAAATATACATCGTTATTAGACAGTGTATTAAACTTGATCCAAATGTACATCGTGACTAGACAGTGTGTAAAACTTTACACAAATATACATCGTGACTAGGCAGTGTGTCAAACTGTACCCAAATATACATCGTGACTAGACAGTGTGTCCAACTGTACTCAAATACACATCGTTATTTGGCAGTGTGTCAAACTGTACCCAAATATACATCGTTATTAGACAGTGTGTCAAACTGTACCCAAATATACATCGTGACTAGACAGTGTGTTAAACTTTACCCAAATATACATCGTGACTAGACAGTGTGTAAAACTTTACCCAAATATACATCGTGACTAGACAGTGTGTCAAACTTTACACAAATATACATCGTGACTAGACAGTGTGTCAAACTTTACCCAAATATACATCGTGACTAGACAGTGTGTAAAACTTTACCCAAATATACATTGTGACTAGACAGTGTGTCAAACTTTACACAAATATACATCGTGACTAGACAGTGTGTCCAACTGTACCCAAATACACATCGTGACTAGACAGTGTGTCAAACTTTACCCAAATATAAATCGTGACTGGACAGTGTGTCAGACTTTACCCAAATATACATCGTGACTGGAGAGTGTGTCAAACTTTACACAAATATACATCGTGACTGGAGAGTGTGTCAAACTTTACACAAATATACATCGTGACTGGACAGTGTGTCAAACTTTACACAAATATACATCGTGACTGGACAGTGTGTCAAACTTTACCCAAATATACATCGTGACTAGACAGTGTGTCAAACTGTCCCAAATATACATCGTGACTAGACAGTGTGTCCAACTGTACCCAAATACACATCGTGACTAGACAGTGTGTCAAACTTTACAAAAATATACATCGTGACTAGACAGTGTGTCAAACGTTATTCAAATACACATCGTTATTAGGCAGTGTGTCAAACTGTACCCAAATATACATCGTTATTAGACAGTGTCAAACTTTACCCAAATATACATGGTTATTAGACAGTGTGTCAAACTTTGCACAAATATACATGGTTATTAGACAGTGTGTCAAACTTTACACAAATATACATCGTGACTAGACAGTGTGTCAAATGCCATAGTCATGTCCTTAGCTTATAAGCTTAGGTTACAGCAATAAAACATAAATGTGTGACATTTGTGTGTGTCCAGGCTATTTCTTTTGAACTAATGAAAACATCTTGCTGAAATTTACCCAGATTATGCACCGTGACTAGAGGTTGTCACGTGTCATAACGAGGCCCCTAGCTCGAAGGACATAGGTATCAGAGTAGGAGAAAATGTAACTTCAGCATCTTTTTTTTTTTTTTTTTTTTTTTACCTATTTCATTGTCTGATCTATAGCTATCAAAGTACTGGATATATTTGAACAGGACTGCTCCCATGCATACCTTATGACAACACAGAGTCACGTACTATGGTAAGACCTTTATTTTTAGGGCCAAGGTCACAACAAAATAAAATTAACGTCGTGAACTATAATAGATAGTTTCATTACACTTTATCCAAATATACATCTTGACTAAGGCGTGCTTTACAATACATTTATAGCCATGTTCCACGCTCAAGGGTCAAATCATTAGAACTGGAATGTCAAAGGATGAGAGTGTCAAGGTACTTTTGCGATTCTTTTGTTTATCTTGTATGAATACATCTAACCATCTGCACGTCTATCCAGGTACTTGCCCATCTAAAAAATCGTGCCCATGAAACTATTGTACAATCGTATACTAGTACATGATTTAGAAGAATATGTCAAGGTAGGTCAGCTGACATGAAGGTGCTGAAAATTATTTCCAAATAAATTAACAATCATGGGAATTATTCATTACAGTGGATCAATTTTCGCTATATAGTTCACTATGTTTCTCAAGTCGTAATTTTTAAACATTTCCGTATTTAGGCTGCAAATAAGAAGGAAGACGGAAAAGAAAGGTCACAAAGTTTTTAATGATAGCGCAAAGAGGAAGTCTACTAAGAATTTGGACATTTCTCCTTGACCTTCAAAAGTAATATATATATATATATATATATATATATATATATATATATATATATATATATATATAAACAGTACGCGGCAAGTGATGTAGGATTAAATGGTTCAAAGCCAAAAAAAAGCTTACAGCCGCAGTTTACAATCGAACCGTTTGAAATGAAGTAAATAATCCCCCCCCCCAATCTTCCTTTATCTTCTTTGCATTCCTTACCCCCATCCTCCACCACCACCATCACCACACACATACACACACCATTTTTACGAATTAGTACGACAAGCTGTTTATCCGTTTAAGCTGAAGAAAATTTCTGGTCCGCTTGACACTAATTAAGTAATAAATTTCCCGGATAATAGGAAGGGAAAGAGCGAACGTCTACCATTAACATTTGTCCAAAATACGAAAAGAAGGAGCGAACGTCTACCGTAAACATTTGTCAAAATACGATAGGAAGGAGCGAACGTCTACCGTAAACATTTGTCAAAATACGATAGGAAGGAGCGAACGTCTATCGTAAATATTTTTCAAAATACTATAGGAAAGAGCGAACGTCTACCGTAAACATTTTTCAAAATACTATAGGAAAGAGCGAACGTCTATCGTAAATATTTTTCAAAATACGGTAGGTAGGAACGAGCGTCTACAGTAAACACTTGTATAAACAAAAGCTCTTGCTAAAACAGACAAGAGTCTCCTCAGTCAATCTAAACTGCCTTGTTTAATAAACAAAAGAATTATATCATTCCCTCTCACAATTTACGTTTTCTGTATGGCTACGCCAAAATTTAAACAAGGTGGAAAAATTTCTCAATCGATGTCAAATACGTCATTGTGTCTGTGAAAAGTGTAAAGATACACCACAATTAACGAGGCTGTACATTTGGCAACAAGCCAGTCTCCCGTGTAGGCTTAAACATATTTATATCCATGATAAATTGAGATTAATGATTACAATTAAAGAGCTGAACTGTCAAATAATAACACTTCATTTTATTTATGCATATGCACGTTTGCTTAAACTTAAACCTTCTAAAACTTTTTTTGACGGTGGCAAATATGATTAATAAAGTAAGATGTTCAACAATAGAAAGTCTGTCTTGTGGAACGTGGAATGACGTTAGGACCATGGAACAGTTGCTTGTGTCGATCAGGTGTATGCAGCTTGAATAAGATATGCTTGCTTTATTCCCATTGTATGGTAGTGGAGACTTTACTAGCCTTGTACACGTCACATACGACGTCCAAGACGGTATTCACTCAACGTACACGAAAGTCGGCTTTATATCGCTAAGAATGACGTCATCATATTGTGGAGTGGGAGGATTGATTTTTTGTTCAGATGATAACTTCACCGGTCTTTGGACTAAATCTATGATCGGGTGAGTAATTCCTATAAATGTGCTCTCTTTATTACTTTTACAGCCTCGATCATTATTGTTATATTAATGTATGTCTGAAATTGTAGGGAGAACCAAAAGTTTAAGATGAGCTTAAAATTTATCGTGAATTGATCTTTAATTTTTCGATCGTTATAACTATGGTTTTACAAAGACCACCCAGCCTTTTTCCTAATAATATGTTTTCACTGAGCACGTAATATCAAACACAATATTTATGACTTTCCACTTAGCGCAACAGTCTAAAAATGAAATTTGTGTTTTTTTCCTTTCTAGTTTTGTTCAGGATACACTTGAATTGATTACTATCCTTAATGTTCATTGTATCCACAGGAAGTTCGGTCTAGCAGTTAATTGCCTTATTTCAAAACCAATTCTGTCTCAAATTAGTTCGAAATTTTTTTTTATATGAATTTCACGTATTGTCCTCGAATTGTTTTTGTTGACCTTTTGAACACTTCTCTAACCTGATTGCATCGATTCCATTCAAACTTATGAATACATAGAATTCAATTTCCTCTTCCCCCATGTACATCAGGGTAGGTAGTCATAATGTCTTCAATCTAGTATAACAGTACTAATTATCCAGATCAGACATTAATCTTTCTAACTGGTCAATATGTCAATCTGAAAGTTTGCCGATCAATGCGTCATATTCCAAGTGTGGTCGAGAAGAGTCTTTCTAATGACAAAATTATTTCTTTAACCATATATTGAATATTAATGTCATCAATACACTACATACAGTGTTTATTTTTTTTAAATTTTTTTAAATTTTTTTTTATTTGACACGGGTAGAAATATGCTCCCTTGAATTATAGTACTCTATCAAATATCAAGCCTAAACCATTTTCTACAGTAATCTTTGTGAGGCACCCGAATGCCCAACTTCGCTTCGTATTTTCTTGCAAACCGACGATTTTAACAATTTTTAAAACCAGTTTATTAACGGGGCATTTCTGGTTTTATGCAAATCGGTTGAAAAATAATGAAGTTATGTTATAGGTAGTGGTTTTGTGGTTAGAACACTGGCATCAGGTTCGAATCCAGCTGCGGACAAGAAGCTGTGTTTCCGAACACTTCCACTATCATCATGATGCTAAACAATGTTCCGTCCGTAGGATGGGTATGTTAAATGGCGGTCCCCAATTTAGGGAGCGTTACACACCTATTCGGAAAAAAAGTAGGTGCCTATCGAAGACGTGGACATTCTCCCCGCACCCCAGAGTCTGCGCACCCCAGAGTCTGCACAAGAAGAGAAATATGTTACTACTAATGTTTTCTGTGCGAATGTACACAAAACACAGCGGAACACAAACAGTAAACAGCTGACATTACAGTAAGAAATCTGCTACTTCAATCTGTTATACATATTGCTAGCCAATGTGTTTGAGCATAAAATAAAAAGAAAATTTGATTGTTTAGAGTGAATAACGGATATATTTCATTTCGTGAAAATACTGTAATATATTGCGTTTTTCACACACTCTATGAAATATATCCTTTATTCACTCGATACAAGCAAATATCCTCTATGTAATGATATGTCTTTAGGAAAAGAAACACAAAAAAGTGCAGACATATAGCAGTATACAAGGCTACAGGTTGGTATACATGAAACATGTACATGTATATAAGGTTACATGCAAGCATACAGCAAATATCTATTAACATGCAGTACATCTACAGTTATTTGTATTCACATCCCATTTGCATAGAAGGCTATGAAATTGATCTAAAGGAATATCCTCCCTAGAGGTGGTGGCCTAGTGATTAGCGCACTGGCCTCTGGTGCCACAGGTCTCAGGTTTGAATTCCGGTGGGGACAAGAAGCCGCGTTTCTGCACATCTCTATTAGTTTGATTGGCGGGTATGATGACAAGCATTGTGCCGTTCGTCAGATGGGGATGTTAAATAGCAGTTCCTTGTGCAGAGAAAGTCAAATCCTATGCAGGTAAAAGATCCTTCCCTTTGTATTCGAAAGAAGAGTAGGTGCTTGTCACCTTGACGGAGGTTCTCCCTGCACCCCAGAGTGTGCATAAGCACACTTGCCCGCATCGTCGATAGGTATGGGCGATTATCCGCTACACTTCTTTAGCATCTGAATCCGCCAGTGCAGAGATTACCTCGTTTCACATGAATATACATAAACCTGCTTTACCAATCACTGCGAGCAGGAGTAAATTTTTCTCGCCATTGTGACCTAACGTGCCCTTCCTTTCACGCTATTTGAATAAGCCAAATCAAAGTTTATCTTCCATGCACAGCCATTTATCAATCAATAAAACGGACACTTTCATTGATGTGTAGTAGAATGATACGTTGTGTTCTTGATGACGTATTTTTGTTTATGTGTACTCATGAAAAACGAGGAAATCTCAGCACGGGCAGCCACGGACGATAAAGGAGCGTAGCGGATTATCGGCCGTGGCTTGCGACAATGACCTGTCGGTAATACTCTTTTTATGAGAGTATAGTAGTAATTGAAAGAAAGAAGGAAATAAATTATTTGGTAATGAATTCCAAAGCCTGGCTGCATAATATCTACGAGAGTTCAACCCATACTTTATTGTTCCCACCTGTTAAATAGTTACATTATTGACATATCATAATGAACTGAAATGAGTTAGAGTTATCTTTCAAATCAATAAAGTCACAGAGATGCATTGGATTTTTTTTTTTTTTTATTGTGTAGAGTTTCGTAGGTTTTTATGCAACAGTTCTCATTCTCATTACATGAAGAGGTCGAAAATTTGATTTACTCAAGGAGTTCTTAATAAGTACTATAGGAATTACTGTATACAAAACGAAGGGCTCTCGCTTAAATTGTCTCGAGTTTCTTTTTATTTACCTCATCATGAAAGTGCTAAACTAATGGACAATAGTTTAAGTTGAACATAATAAAAGAACATATAGTTAATTTTCCAAAGCGGTGAAGTGTTTACCTATCCTTTTATAACACATTAAATTGTCCAGATGCTATTATTTCCATAAATCATATTAAATTAAGCATCAGTTGGTAATCTACTGTTACACCTAATAGGTTTACATGTATAAAAGTTTTGACTATGTTCCCATTTAAATTAAAGGAAATATTTGAATAATATGTTTTGGATCCGAGAGCAATAACTTGGAATTTGTCATGATTGACCTTCATCTGTTTGTTTGTGAACCATTCATTTCAAGATAAACTGTTATTTTCCAGAGTTTTGATAAAATTGTTGATATTGATATCCAAGAGTTTTTATTACATTATTGATATTGATATCCAAGAGTTTTGATTACATTATTGATATTGATATCCAAGAGTTTTGATTAAATTGTTGATATTGATATCCAAGAGTTTTGATTACATTGTTGATATTTATATCCATGAGTTTTGATTAAATTGTTGATATTGATATCCATGAGTTTTGATTACATTGTTGATATTGATATCCAAGAGTTTTGATTACATTGTTGATATTTATATCCATGAGTTTTGATTAAATTGTTGATATTGATATCCAAGAGTTTTGAATTACATTGTTGATATTGATATCCATGAGTTTTGATTACATTGTTGATATTGATATCCAAGAGTTTTGATTACATTGTTGATATTGATATCCATGAGTTTTGATTACATTGTTGATATTGATATCCATGAGTTTTGATTACATTATTGATATTGATATCCAAGAGTTTTGATTACATTATTGATATTGATATCCAAGAGTTTTGATTACATTGTTGATATTGATATCCTTGAGTTTTGATTACATTGTTGATATTGATATCCATGAGTTTTGATTACATTGTTGATATTGATATCCAAGAGTTTTGATTACATTGTTGATATTTATATCCATGAGTTTTGATTAAATTGTTGATATTGATATCCAAGAGTTTTGAATTACATTATTGATATTGATATCCATGAGTTTTGATTAAACTGTTGATATTGATATCCATGAGTTTTGATTACATTATTGATATTGATATCCAAGAGTTTTGATTACATTGTTGATATTGATATCCAAGAGTTTTGATTACATTGTTGATATTTATATCCATGAGTTTTGATTAAATTGTTGATATTGATATCCAAGAGTTTTGATTACATTGTTGATATTTATATCCATGAGTTTTGATTACATCATCGATATTGATATCCATGAGTTTTGATTACATTGTTGATATTGATATCCAAGAGTTTTGATTACATTGTTGATATTTATATCCATGAGTTTTGATTACATTGTTGATATTGATATCCAAGAGTTTGAATTACATTGTTGATATTGATATCCATGAGTTTTGATTACATTGTTGATATTGATATCCAAGAGTTTTGATTACATTATTGATATTGATATCCATGAGTTTTGATTACATTGTTGATATTGATATCCAAGAGTTTTGATTACATTGTTGATATTGATATCCAAGAGTTTTGATTACATTGTTGATATTGATATCCAAGAGTTTTTAATTACATTGTTGATATTGTTATCCATGAGTTTTGATTACATTGTTGATATTGATATCCATGAGTTTTGATTACATTGTTGATATTTATATCCATGAGTTTTGATTACATTGTTGATATTTATATCCAAGAGTTTTGAATTACATTGTTGATATTGATATCCATGAGTTTTGATTACATTGTTGATATTGATATCCAAGAGTTTTGCATTACATTATTGATATTGATATCCATGAGTTTTGATTAAACTGTTGATATTGATATCCATGAGTTTTGATTACATTATTGATATTGATATCCAAGAGTTTTGATTACATTGTTGATATTTATATCCATGAGTTTTTATTACATTGTTGATATTGATATCCAAGAGTTTGAATTACATTGTTGATATTGATATCCATGAGTTTTGATTACATTGTTGATATTGATATCCAAGAGTTTTGATTACATTGTTGATATTGATATCCATGAGTTTTGATTACATTGTTGATATTGATATCCAAGAGTTTTGATTACATTATTGATATTGATATCCAAGAGTTTTGATTACATCATCGATATTTATATCTATGAGTGAAATCGTGCTATCATCTGCATAATTATAAAATTGCTCTCACAAACAAAATAAAATATGTCATTGATAAAAACATTAATTAGAACTAACCAAGGATACATGTTTTTAGTACTCCTTTGTAAATATGCTGACAGGTACTAACATTGAAGCCAATATTCATACATTATTTTATATTGCTAATATTTGTGAGTCCGTAGCTTTTTAGCTTTAAGCAATAGCAACTCATGGGGAAAAAAGGTAACAGTCTTAGATAGATCAATGAGAAGAGCAGTACTGTATTTATTTTCATTAAGAGCTTTACGTGATTCTTCAAAAGAAAGTCTTAGCAGAGTTGTTAGGCAACCACAACCTGACCTAAATGCTGTTAAGAATGGATGGAAATATTGTTAAAAAAAAGTTTAACAATTGATAATAAATACTCTTATAAAAATGTGTTAAATTGTTGGCAGTATACGGACTGGTCTATAATACCTTTATCAAGGGTAGTATTCTTCATATGAATCGGTATAGCCCGTGTTGCCCGTGCCAGTTTAAGGTTATCCGGAAATACTGATGTTCCTAAAATAATGTATGAGTAAAGCAATAGATTTAACAATGACAGGTTTATCTGGTTTTATAGGGTTTGAATAAATATTGTCAATTTCTCTATCCCTTTTGACACTTTATTTACTTATCTGTTTTCTTACAAAATCTTCATCTACTGGGATAACGCTGGAATATATTCTGTCGAGGTCCTTTGTAGTACAGCAGATACACTTGGACGTAAATTATTTTTAAAAATTAATCCCCCCCATATATATATATATATATATATATATATATATATATATATATATATATATATATATATATATATATATATATATATGACACCTAATTTACTTATCTGTTTTCTTACAAAATCTTTATCTACTGGGATAACGCTGGAATATGTTCTATCGAGGTCCTTTGTAGTACAGCAGATACACTTAGATGTAAATTATTTATTTTAATGAATCCCCTGCATCTATATATATATATATATATGTATATAGATATATATATATATATATATATATATATATATATGGGGGGAAATTTTTATATATATATATATATATTTATTTATTTTAATGAATCCCCCCATATATATATATATATATATATATATATATAATAAATTATTTACATCCAATTGTATCTACCCTACTACAAAGGACCTCGACAGAAAATATTCCAGCGTTATCCCAGTGGATGAAGATAATACATATATGCAAAAAGAAATCATTTAACACTTTAAAAACCTCTTTTTTAATTTATTAACTTATTGTTTTCACATAACGTAGTATACATTTACAATAGTGTTCGCTTATTTGTTATAAATGGTTTATTAGTTGGCCAAAAATCGTTTGCGTTTGGACTACTCGCACATCTTTCAAGGAAATGGGACTTAATGGATTGATTTGGAATTTTTATTACCAAATTTCTCTGCTTGCAGTAAACAACCCAGGTAAACTAGTTTCTATTTTGCTTATCTCTATTATTCAAGATCCTTTTGTTGTAAATGTATAGCCCTTTTAAGTAAGCTATTCATAAATAGTGCTGCTTTTTTGTTTTTTTGGTGTGTGTCGATCTATTACGATTGTCAACTTACTTATTCCTAAAGGTCTGGTATGGATCATTTACATCATTATTATTGATCACGTTTAACAGATCTGCTCATACAAGGTCATCAACAAACCTAATTGTGTCAAAGTTTCTAAAACTTGCGTATGATTTCCATATGCGTCTACGAGTTGAAACCTCAGATTTCAATTGAATTGATTGCGGATTCTGTACGTCAATTATTCCACAGTCACAATTGCAAATGTTGTGACCTGATAATGGTTTATTTGTTAAAATAACGTCGGCACTCCTTTGCAAAGCCAGTAGGTTTATTTATCTAAGTCCTTTAAATAAAACAATATTGCAAATATCTTTTAGTGGAGAGCATTTATCATTTATCAAACAATTATAGTTGAGATCAACACTTACCAAAATAATATCGTAGTGCAGGAGTCTCCAAACTACGGCCCACGGCTTCGATTTGTCCGGCCCGCAAAGTGTTGTACTTTTTTAAAACGATTTTGCATATATTTAAATTTTTCACAGTGGCTTCGGCCCGCAAACCCCCTTAAAAAATCGAACATGGCCCTCGTCTTATAAAGTTTGGAGACTCCTGTCATAGTGTATGGTCACTTTGTCCATTGTTTTGCAAAAGTCATTCATAAACGTCCAATCACTCACTGATAGTGGTGTGTAGCTCGATAATCATATTGTACCATTTAAGACAATCTCCACATCAACTGATTCAATTTCAGTTGTGATTTTCTGTCCCCAGTTATATCTGATCTTAAATGCACTGCACATGCCTCCTCGCTGCGTTGTTCTATCGCTTCTCTATAGACGATAGTTGTTTAAATTGAACTGAGAATTCACGAAGGTGTCATTCAGTTTGGTCTCCGATAGGAACAACAAAATCGACTATATCCCACCATAATAGGTCTTTATATTTATCTCTGTTATACAGTGGAAACTATCCAAGTGTGTAAACAAAATATGAAAATATACATTGAAATTATACATAATAGCTAGTGAAAACTATCCAAGTGTGTAAACAAAATAATGAAAATATAAATTGAAATTATACATAATAGCTAGTAAAAACTATCCAAGTGTGTAAACAAAATAATGAAAATATAAAACGAAATTATACATAATAGCTAGTGAAAACTATCCAAGTGTGTAAACAAAATAATGAAAATATAAATTGAAATTATACATAATAGCTAGTGAAAACTACCCAGGTGTGTAAACAAAATAATGAAAATATAAATTGAAATTATACATAATAGCTAGTGAAAACTACCCAGGTGTCTAACTATTATGAGGGCACGAATCCTCTTAGATAAACTTAAAAAAACAGATGTCATGAAGCGATGTTTTACACGTTGGTCCCGAATTGACTTGTAGCCTATTTGAATTTCGTATGATCTGCCTTTTATGTTGCCGATTTTAGAAAGTGAAGTGGTTCTCAATTTGTAAAGAAACTTTTTTCTCTGAGATCAAGATCTGATCCGCAAACCTTTTGTTTTGATAAACGACGCTTTCTCTGTCCACATCACGGATATCAGTTACTAACACTATAATTGCTATGCACAGACTGCACCATTGCTGCAATGCGATTGAGCTAATGATTGTTTGTCTGTTTCTGTCTGTGTTTGGATAACAATGGCGTTGCCAAAAAGGAATAAGATTTCTATATATTTTCTGCCAGCATTCTCTTATATCTTTGTTTTGATATACATTATGCACTTTGCTGCTAGTATGAAAACCCTATTCGAAAAAAATAAGATAAAATCTACTGAGATCAAACCATGTTAATCCAGTATGGAGGTTTTCCCATGGGAAATATTCAATTATTAATGTCGAATATAAAAACATAACTGGAATGATAGCAAGGATGTAGCACACATCGTTAATGAGATCACGTGACTAACCACACATGGAGAGTTATTGATATGTAATGGTTTTCTGTTGGGATGTATTTCTTGGTCTGTTCGCGGTCAACTCATTTGATAAGTAGCTATGCTAGAGTAGATATATATATAAAGAGTTGAAATTATAATTTCTCAGTGGGATCATTTATTGTGCTTGGGAGAAGATCGTACTAATTAAAATTTTACAAATGTGTTAGCTCACCAGCTGTGCTACAGTAGTTAGTATGTTGTGAAATAATGTACTAACTAGTTACATCCATGTTCCTGCTCTGGACTGATATCTCTCTCCAGTCTGTTGTAACTTATGCAAAGTAAGTAACAAAGAACTTGCCATGTTGACATACAACCAACAGTTCCATTATCCTTAATGTAGTCAATAATATTATCAACCAACAGGTCTATTGTCCTTAATGTAGTCAATACATACAACCAAATAGATCTATTATCCTTAATGTAGTCAATACATACAACCAATATGTCTATTATCCTTAATGTAGTCAATACATACAACCAATATGTCTATTATCCTTAATGTAGTCAATACATACAACCAATATGTCTATTATCCTTAATGTAGTCAATACATACAACCAATATGTCTATTATCCTTAATATAGTCAATACATACAACCAAATAGATCTATTATCCTTAATGTAGTCAATACATACAACCAATATGTCTATTATCCTTAATGTAGTCAATACATACAACCAAATAGATCTATTATCCTTAATGTAGTCAATACATACAACCAATATGTCTATTATCCTTAATGTAGTCAATACATACAACCAAATAGATCTATTATCCTTAATGTAGTCAATACATACAACCAAATAGATCTATTATCCTTAATGTAGTCAATACATACAACCAAATAGATCTATTATCCTTAATGTAGTCAATACATACAACCAAATAGATCTATTATCCTTAATGAAGTCAATACATACAACCAAATAGGTCTATTATCCTTAATGTAGTCAATACATACAACCAAATAGATCTATTATCCTTAATGTAGTCAATACATACAACCAAATAGATCTATTATCCTTAATGTAGTCAATACATACAACCAAATAGATCTATTATCCTTAATGTAGTCAATACATACAACCAAATAGGTCTATTATCCTTAATGTAGTCAATACATACAACCAAATAGATCTATTATACTTAATGTAGTCAATACATACAACCAACAGGTCTATTGTCCTTAATGTAGTCAATACATACAACCAACATGTCTATTATCCTTAATGTAGTCAATACATACAACCAAATAGGTCTATTATCCTTAATGAAGTCAATACATACAACCAACATGTCTATTATCCTTAATGTAGTCAATACATACAACCAACATGTCTATTATCCTTAATGTAGTCAATACATACAACCAAATAGGTCTATTATCCTTAATGAAGTCAATACATACAACCAACATGTCTATTATCCTTAATGTAGTCAATACATACAACCAACATGTCTATTATCCTTAATGTAGTCAATACATACAACCAAATAGGTCTATTATCCTTAATGAAGTCAATACATACAACCAACATGTCTATTATCCTTAATGTAGTCAATACATACAACCAACATGTCTATTATTCTTAATGTAGTCAATACATACAACCAACATGTCTATTATCCTTAATGTAGTCAATACATACAACCAACATGTCTATTATCCTTAATGTAGTCAATACATACAACCAATAGATCTATTATCCTTAATGAAGTCAATACATACAACCAACATGTCTATTATCCTTAATGTAGTCAATACATACAACCAACATGTCTATTATTCTTAATGTAGTCAATACATACAACCAACATGTCTATTATCCTTAATGTAGTCAATACATACAACCAACATGTCTATTATTCTTAATGTAGTCAATACATACAACCAATAGATCTATTATCCTTAATGAAGTCAATACATACAACCAACATGTCTATTATCCTTAATGTAGTCAATACATACAACCAACATGTCTATTATCCTTAATGTAGTCAATACATACAACCAATAGATCTATTATCCTTAATGAAGTCAATACATACAACCAACATGTCTATTATCCTTAATGTAGTCAATACATACAACCAACATGTCTATTATTCTTAATGTAGTCAATACATACAACCAACATGTCTATTATCCTTAATGTAGTCAATACATACAACCAACATGTCTATTATTCTTAATGAAGTCAATACATACAACCAACATGTCTATTATCCTTAATGTAGTCAATACATACAACCAACATGTCTATTATCCTTAATGTAGTCAATACATACAACCAAATAGGTCTATTATCCTTAATGAAGTCAATACATACAACCAACATGTCTATTATTCTTAATGTAGTCAATACATACAACCAACATGTCTATTATCCTTAATGTAGTCAATACATACAACCAACATGTCTATTATCCTTAATGTAGTCAATACATACAACCAACATGTCTATTATCCTTAATGTAGTCAATACATACAACCAATAGATCTATTATCCTTAATGAAGTCAATACATACAACCAACATGTCTATTATCCTTAATGTAGTCAATACATACAACCAAATAGGTCTATTATCCTTAATGTAGTCAATACATACAACCAAATAGATCTATTATCCTTAATGTAGTCAATACATACAACCAAATAGATCTATTATCCTTAATGAAGTCAATACATACAACCAAATAGGTCTATTATCCTTAATGAAGTCAATACATACAACCAAATAGGTCTATTATCCTTAATGTAGTCAATACATACAACCAAATAGATCTATTATCCTTAATGTAGTCAATACATACAACCAACATGTCTATTATCCTTAATGTAGTCAATACATACAACCAATATGTCTATTATCCTTAATGTAGTCAATACATACAACCAATATGTCTATTATCCTTAATGTAGTCAATACATACAACCAACAGGTCTATTATCCTTAATGTAGTCAATAATATTATATGTGATGATGCTCTAATATTTTGCAGACACCTGAGGTCAAACTGACTGGTATGAAATTGTCAAGGCAGGTTTAACGTCCCTTCTTGTAACAGCGTGTGTCATGTGCTTCCATCCCGTCTTCGTGTACATCTGCTTCATTTAACAGTTTAGCAAACAATTGTGTCAGGGGATTATATATATATATATATATATATATATATATATATATATATATATATATATATATATATATATGGACTAAGATATATCTCCCTCCCTCATTAAGTTGACCATTTTGTAAAAATATTTTATGTGCAGTTCAGATTAGATGATGATGATTTCAATCTTTTTCGAACTTTACTAACTTCATTTAACAGTATCGAAGTTTCACCTGGGTGTTAACACTTGATCACCCCACCCCCATTCTCACACCAAAAA
The DNA here is from genome assembly GCA_029931535.1 of Margaritifera margaritifera. NCBI lineage: Eukaryota > Metazoa > Mollusca > Bivalvia > Unionida > Margaritiferidae > Margaritifera > Margaritifera margaritifera. The sequence goes on along the minus strand of JAQPZY010001381.1, from coordinate 638,529 downwards.
ACAAACATAAGAGAAAATAACAACATACCAAACTCATTTTCTACATTGACAGACTGCTGCACTTGAATCTTCTTTCATTTTATTCACCTTATGTTGGACCTCACTCATTTCCAAAATGATATTCGGTTTTCTTCAGTGTTCACGACATTTATTTTTTATATTCTTTATAGGCTATCTGAACAAAGATATTAATTATGTTTTTTTTTTATTTATGACTATTATAAGTTTACGGAGTTCCAATATATGTATAGCTTTTCCATGCTTGTTCTTTCATCATTAAAATGTTCCATCAATCTGTCGCTATCCGTGGCTATTTTTTGTTGCCGTCAAACTTCTTCTTTGGAACAAAGGACTCTATACTACTTAACAAAGTCTTGAGCACTGTAATGGGTGACTGCCCATTGTAATTGCAAGTCATAATACATATTGATTCAAAATCCCCACCCCCCACTACTCTTACACAGAATGTGGTATCTTATTAGCAGAAGTATTAGTGCTCCCAATCCTGTTAGTTTTGCACCACAAATTGTACCCTGCACTTTAAAATGCTAAAATTCACACCCTAAATTATTCTCTACACTCTGCCCCCTCCCACTTCCCGCTTATACTTTATGGTCATGCTAGTATTTTCTGTACTTAACGTCGTAGAATCTAATCAAACGTAGTAATTTCATAATTATGTCCAGCAAAGTATATACAGCTTTTCAAATATAATTTTTTCAATCTTTCAGCAGCCCACCCACCCACCCATCCACAGAGAGAGAGAGAGAGAGAGAGAGAGAGAGACACACACACACACACACACACACACACACACATATATATATATATATATATATATATATATATATATATATATATATATATATATATATATATATATATATAACTTGAGTAAAGAAAACTCTTCGAATTCCAATAGTAGTTTTGGCAATCAACAAATAATAATAATAATAATAATAATAATGACGATGATTATGATAATAATAATATTGATATTTAACTTTATTTTCAAGGTATGAAGGTCCTCACGTGGGCGAGTGAAGATTCTTTCGAAGCGCAGGACGTCCGACTTGAAGATATTGTGAAAAATGGGAAATTCCATTCAACGTACAAAGTAATTTCTCAAAACTGTGGACAATAATAGTAGCAGCAGCAACAACAATAACAGTAGCAAAAACGATGACCATCATTACACTAGGAGAAATGAATGTACCATAACATATATTTAAATAAGATATGCATTACTTTCAATTACTTGATCCGTTATGTAATGATAATATTGTAATTTGCTCACCTGTACAAAATACAGGCCATTGACATCTGCGTCAGGTGTGCCGACAGCAGGTTAAAGTTTGCGTTTAAGGTTTTGCTTATGGTTTATATGAAGGAGCAATGCATTTAAATTGCACTGTTGCGTGTTCATTAGCATATAACAGTCCTTTTTAAAAACTTTTTTAAAACCAACTTTAACAGATCTCCTTGCACTTTATGGGGAAAAGGTTTGAGGTTAAAGTTTGCATTTAAGGTTTGCACAGTGGGGACAACGGGTTAAAGCTTATGTTGAAGGTTTCCCCAGTGGGGACAACGGGTTAAAGTTTATGTTGAAGGTTCGCTCAGTGGGGACAACGGGTACATGTTTATGTTGAAGGTTGTTTTTTTTATTGTAGGAATGAATTCTGCATTTGAATTTTGCTTCATTGTGTTAGATAACACGTGCCTGGTTTTATTTAATAACTCGGTGAACAATTTTACTGATATTTTATTAACTTGTATTTATTTATTTATTTTTTTTTTGATGAGAGTTGGTGTGTGAAAATTATGAGATCAAATCTGAGGTAAAAGTTTGCGCTTAAGGTTTGTTATATGTAGACAGCAGGTTAAAGTTTGATTTTAAAGTTTTGGTTATATACGTTGGCAAAAACTGTGCATTTCCATTCACTTTTGTGCATTTATCCTTTTGTGTTCGTTTTTAATACAATGGTTTACTTTTTTATATTTCATTCTGTAGTAACAAGTGTGATATTTAAGTTTTTGTTTTATGCAGGCTCTATCAGGCCAAAGTTTTGAAATCCTCTTTCTTGTTACCCTAATGCCAACCTTTTTATTGCTTTCAGTGGACACAAACCATTTCTATATGATTCAAAATAAATTTGAAAAGGTCATTTAGTGTTAACTTCATCTGCCTACCCACCCGTCCGTCTGTCTGCCCATCTATATGCTCTTCTCATCCCACCCAACCAATTGTAATACACTGGGATGCAATCAGTATCTCTGTAAACAAGCGATCTGTAACATTCATGAATTTACTTCAGTTACAAACAAAAATCCTGATGGAATGTGTTTAGCTGTTTGCATCGTCCAGGATATATCTGAGTATTGCATACCACTGTTACGGTTTTGTGTCTGTGGTTTGCTCAGTGGCGAAAAAAGTTTAAAGTTCGTGTTCAAGGTTCATTAGATTCAGTACTAGATCATCAGATCAAAAGTAGGTCACTGTGACCTACATTTCATGCATCCATGATTTTGATTGAGCTACGCGTTTGGGTCAGTTTCCTAAGCAATCTTACTAGTAAGGTTATGTACCTTTGTGTGGATACTTTGTGGTATATATGACACCATCATTCCAAAAGCATGTAAATGTGACAAATATTTATTGCTTCATTCACTTTTCTTAAAGTTGTTTGTTGGTATCAATGCGCTGTGCACAGTTGACTCTGCAGGTACGTATCTGTTTATTGATCATGATAAGCAGTAATCGTTTAAATCCCCAGTTAGAGAGTGGTTTATTTATATTACCCCATTCACCTTTCTTTTGCCATTTGCTGAAATTCCAATACAAAATGCCTAGTTAATTATGTCACAAAAGGCAGTCTATGTTAATACAAAATGCCTAGTTAATTATGTCACAAAAGGCAGTCTATGTTATTAGCAGGGTTTTAGGCTACTAAACCTTTACCAGGAACAAATTTAAAAGTAACGTATATACTCGCGAATAAGTTAGATTCAAACTGCGTAGACCCACATCTACCGTCGCATAATGCATTAGCAGATCTGGGTCTATGCAGTTTATTAGGAATAATCAGTGGAACAAACACCATAGACCCTGATCTAGCAGCGCATTATGCAAGGGTCGATCAGGGTTTATGTTGTTCGCAGTTGGACCCGTCTTATAAACGAGTATATGGTTACTGCCCATCAAGCTATGACTTCCTTAGGAAATAGAACAATTTGGTCTTCATCAAATGTGATTGGTTGGCTCAGGTGTACAGGCGAGCAATGTTGTCTTCTCGTAACTCTTGTTTTTTTATTGCATCTTTTGGACTTCAAGAGTGATGCATATAAAATGCGATGTTTCAAAGTCTCCAGTTTGAAGTTTTCCAAAAACCGTGTCATAGTGAGATAGTAATAAGTTGATCAAAACAAACTGAGAAAGTTGGTGTGTCACTGGACACCCAGAGAAATGCCACAGCCAAATATAGTAATCCAACGTCAATTGCGGGATACATAATTATCTCCCATTACATACAGACGTAACATCGTTACTGTTTTACGCTATGAAGCTATGTTTTACGTGCACACAATTTGGAGAGAGTGTCAAGCGGTTACTTATCATCAAATCCAGACTATAAAGTAATTTTCGATTTAACATCTAACATTCAGTAAATTATAATCATGGAAATATAGACTTAATCTAATAATTTTATTATTGGAAAGATACCAAGTTCTTCTTATGTTGTGAACTCATATTATTCCTGCTGAGACTATAATTAGGGAAGTTTACTAGTGTTTCGCTCGATTTGATACTCGCTATAGTTTTATTTTCATGCTACAGGATAAAATCAACAAAACAAAACCTTCTGATTGTGCTATGAATTTTAATATTTTTGGTTGTAATAATAAAATTTGTGTTTGCTAAAACCCATCAGTGATTAGCTTAGTTTAGATAAAGCAAAATTTGTGTTTGCTAAAACCCGTCAGTGATTAGCGTAGTCTAGATAAAGCAACGTGCTTGATCTAAACTACGCTAATCACTGACAGGTTTTAGCATATTAAAATTCATAGCACTATCAGAAGGTTTTGTTTTGTTCATTTTACCCTGTATCGTCGGGTTTATGTACGAATATTTAATTACTAAGCCGTAATTTAGCAAACAAACAAACAAACAAAAGCCTCTATGATTTTCACCTCTATGTCTCAAAGTAACCGTGTGAAATGACTTTTTGTTTGCTTTTGCTTTCCATTGACACAGTAGCACCTTGTTGAAAATATATTTTGTAGTAAAATACGCGTGGTTTGAAGATTCGATAATTTTCATTTCTTTAAAAAATCCTTTTTTTAACAATTATTACTATTATTATTATTATTTTGCACAAATATGCGAACATACGAAAATTCGGCGGAACATGCCTTTCTCTCAAGCAGTGTGTGTGTGTGTGTGTGTGTGTGTCTATATGTTGAAATAAAAGTTCTCAATAATTTAAAAGGTATTATATGCTCTAAGTATGAAGAACATTACTTTCATTACTTAAAATTTCAATTGTGTGTAAATATGCCTCTACTGGTCGGTCCGTCAGTACCTCTCTCTCTCTCTCTCTCTCTCTCTCTCTCTCTCTCTCTCTCTCTCTCTCTCTCTCTCAAAATATATCTTATTGTATTCAACATCTTGTATCACTCAATCATTTGCGACTAGCTGTATTCCGGCAGTTCTCAATCTCACACTGATTCATTAGCAGTCAAAATAACGGAACAAATACTTTACTGTTCGTCTATCCATAACATAAAATATTTTTAAAAAAAAAAGGCAAGTTGCTTTTCGTCAACTGCGTTCGTCTTTTTTTTTACGTTCGTGTCTTTTTGCAATAAAAATATAAAAACTTTGCACCTCGGTAGCCATAGTGGGGCGTCTTTCAACATGCTCGAAAATCTCACAGGTACCTGATGTCGTGACCTATGAAGTATGACGTAATTTTAGGTTGCGCACCAGGATGCGCAGAAACAATAGTATGATTTGTCGTTTTACAAAAAAAATCTCCCTTACTATGATGTCATTTAAAATCTACTGTTAGGGACATATTGAAAAATGCCTCGATGCTCAAATATCTTTGCAATTGTCTTATTTATTTATTTATTTATTTATTTATTTATTTATTCAGGGCAAATGCAAAGGTACCTCCATCACTGTTCACGTTCACAAGCAAGCGACCAGAAACCTCAATTTGCCAGGTCTACGGCGGTTGAAGTTCCCCTACCTTGAAGAGTAAGGATTAAGTATAAAGGCATGCATGATTTTGTGCCCTGAGCAGTTTTTAAATACTAGTACAAGAATTTTACGTGCAAATTGAACGGTGTCTTTCTTTTACACTTGCTCTCTCAGGGCCTTTTAACGCGAGCATCGGACGAATTTACAGGTAAAAATGGACGCTAGCCAAAGACCCGCCAGAGCAAACCCCAAAGAGTACACTTTTTGAAATCTATGGCTAGAAAAAAAACAAGGAAAAAAAACCCACAAAAAAGCAAACAAACAAAGCAAAACAAACTATTTTGGGGCAGTCAGGGGAGGGGGCTTTAGACAGGACTCTATAAGGAGTTTGCCTGATCTAGAATGACGACCGGGCACTTTTAAAGAAACTCAAACGTTTTGCCAAAAACACGAGTGAAGATCTTGAATGCATAGGCTTAATTTCCTGATTATTCAAATCTTTTACTGTATTTCGGCAGGCGTTTTAATTTTGCAAACCGTATATGAGCTTTTCATTTGTATCTGTTAACATTTATTCAAGCGGGATGCATATAACGAGGTCGTAACAAATTACTTTATTAGGTATATAGAAACGAGTTACTGTGGACTTCATTATTAGTGGAAATTATCCCCCCAAAGTGGGATCAATTTTAATTAAACAATGCTGATTCGTCAGTCGTTCCCCAGGAATTTCTTTTTTTTTTTTTTAAAGTTTTGCCCCAGGGATGTAACTGCTACAACTAGCGTCCTGTTTTTAAAGAATGGTCTGGACTCAGATCACTATTATTTTTCCTATATAGTACCTACATTTGTTTGTCAGTACTGAACTTTCCAGTGTGTCCAAATCCTAATATATGTTAATCTAAAGAATCTCACAGTGAAGTTCTTGTTATAGGTTATCCGGCATTTTTTGAGAGGCTGTAAACAAAACAACGTCAGTGGGTCACAGATTTCACTTCTGGACCAGTAACAATGCCTCATTACTCACTGTGCACTGTCGCCATAATATGGCCATCCTTACTAAATATTGAAAAAGCATCAAACGACTTCTCAAAAACTGTTACTCAAACTTCGACCAAATTTGATAGAAAGCACTCTGGTATAAATTGCTTTAAAATTTATGGCCACCATTACCAGAAATAGAAACACCTGCAAACAACATCTTGTCAGTAACCGATCAACATAATTTGAAAAATCTGACTGAATGCATCCTGACATAAAATGCTTTCAATTTTATACAAATGGTGTTGATTTGTATTCAAGTATGGCAGCCATTACTAGAATGTACAAATCTTTATACAATTTCTTTCAGCAAACGCTCAATAGAATGTATCCAATATGGACAGAAAATATTCTGGCATTAAGGTCTTTCAAAGTTATACGAACGATGCCGATCTGCCATCAAATATGGCCGACATTACTAAAATATAAAGTAAAAAACTCTAAACGACCGATTCTCAAAACTCTCTCAACATAATTTGGTCAAATTGGAAAGAACTTATTCTGGCATTAAGGTCTTCTACATTTTTACAAAATTATGCCGACCCGTGATCAAATGTGTCTGCTGTTACTAACAATAGAAAAATACTTTAACATCTTCTCAAAACAGTCAAAAAGAATGTGACCAAATTTGACAGAAAGTGTCACAGCTTGAAAACCTTTCTGATTTATACAAATGATTACGATCCGCCGTCAAATATGGCTACCGGTGGTAAAATTAAAAAACACTTAAACAACTTTATCTAAAAAAAATCTGCTAATAGAATTAGACCAACTTTGACAGAAACAATCCTGGCACAAAGGTCTTTTAATATTGGATAAATTTAGCTTATGTGCCATCAAATACGGATACAGATACGAATATTAGAATAACATCGAAACAGATGTTTTCATAACTTATACAACCAAAAACATTGAACACAAATTCGACACGTAGTATAATACTGACCAGATTTCTGGACAAACTACTCTTTCATTTGGCTATTAGGTATATATATATATATATATATATATATATATATATATATATATATATATATATATATATATATATATATATATATATATATATATACACACACACACACACATGTATGTATGTCAAAGTGCCAGTCTATATTATGTAGAAAGTCATAATTGTGAATCAACTCGTTTACTGTGAAGAAAGTTATAGACTGTTAATTATTACATTTAGTGTTTCAGTTATGTTTGGTATTCTTAATATATAAAGAACGTTGAAATCATTCATTTAATGTGTTATTCTTTTAACAAAAACGATTATGTCATGTTTATGAGATAATAAATTCATTACATCTTAGCGGAATGTTATGATGGTCAGTTCAGGGTGTATGGCTTTCAAGACGGTCATAACATTCTCTACACCGCAGTAAACTAACATGGAACTAATAATATTCTTTGCAGAATAGTGGCTCTACTCCTTGTCGGGAATGATAAGTGGATCGTGTGCAGAGTGGTAATCTATAACACCTTGAAAAACGTGCTGCTTGAGGATCCTCAAAGGTATATAAGGATGCAGGTGGAACTCCTTGTGCTTTAAATAGTTTCTGCCTCTTCAACGGTGCAAAACAATCGTACTCAAATAATATCACTAGGGGAAAAGGTCAAGGCCACATTTACCAGCAAAGACGTTTTCATTAAAATAAATGCATGACGTCAACTTGAGCGCTCTGGGAGTAAATTAGACGAAACTTGTGTATGTAGATTAAGTAGTCAAAAACTTTCCGAGCCAAATAGTGGATTATAAAGTTTACTTTAGGTTTTCTTGGGCCCATGTGAATATGAGCGCATGAACACCACCCAACTCACCCACCCCCACCGCATGGATGGGACACCAGTCCATCGCAGGTTAAACCCAAGTGGATACTGGTACCATCTTCAGCTGAATCTGCTGGACTGATATTTAGGTTTGACACCCATGTGACGGAGATATCTTGCGGAATTTGTATCCTTACATTTCTTGTCCCCGGTAGACTATTTCGGATACCCTATCTTGGGTCGCTTATCTCCGTCTCCTCGCGAGAAGCGCAAATTAACGAGTTTTAGCAATGTGCTATATATGTAACTGACAACCGTCATGTACAAAGCTCGAAGATGCCAGTTTCATAAATATGATGTCAACAACTAAGTGCTCTCGTGTTGGAATTAAAGTAAATGTTTGTTATATGAATTATTCATGAAATACTATAATAAGCAAATAGGTTAGGAATAAAACATTAGTATAGGGGTTGGCACCAAGACATGGAAATCCCAGTCTTGGGATTACATTACATGTTATCAGCTCAATAAAACCTTGCAAAAGACAAATAGTGTAATCTTTTCACCAGGATTTCATTGTGTTGGCGTCAACACCAACATATATAGACTTGTTAACTCTCGCTACAAAAGATGTACTTGATAATTTCCGAGATAAAAGCCAAAAGTAAATCTACCAACTTTGTGTTTCATTTACTAGTATCTGAAATAAGTTTCAATTTGATACTAATTTTCATCGAAATAGTCACCATTTAAAAACCTCCAACTCTTCCATATTTATCCAATCCGCTTTCTACTACTACTGCCGCTGCTACTACTACTACTACTACTACTACAACCACCACGACAACAACAACAGCATAACAATTGCTACCTGTGCAGTGGCGGAGAGAGGGGGAGAGGGGGCAATTGCCCATGGGCGCCGGGCGAAGAGGGGCGTTTTTTTTTTTTTTTTGCAGCTGTAACCGGGGCTTAGATGGATGGAGTGTGGGTGGAGGTTGGCAACTGACATAAAAACTGTACTCTTTGGCAAAGTAGGGGCGCCCCTAAAGAACATTGCCCCCGGGTATCTCGAACCCTCGCACCGCCACAGGGGCTCGTATTGTTGCTTACAACTTATCTATCAGTCATACATGTACTACATAATACTACTATATAGTACATGTATGACTGATAGATAAGTTGTAAGCAACAATATGAGCCCCTGTGCGCACCGCCACTGTACCTATGATACAACAATCAATACCACCACTACTAACATACTAATACTACCTGCTACGCTTGTTATTCTACTGTGGTATAAGATCTATCTAATATCTAGTATAAGATCTATCTAATATCTAGTATAAGATCTATCTAATATCTAGTATAAGATCTATCTAATATCTAGTATAAGATCTATCTAATATCTAGTATAAGATCTATCTAATATCTAGTATAAGATCTATCTAATATCTAGTATAAGATCTATCTAATATCTATTTAAATGGAAACAAAACCGGATATATTTCAGGCTAGTTTATGGTGAAACTGAGGCAAGGTTCATCACTCTTGGACTTCTTCTCGGTGTAAATTATCTCCATAGAAACAACATTCGCCATGGCAACATAAATCCAAGTAACATCCTGCTCACTGTAACCGGTTACCCAGTACTGGTAAGTTTTTACCTGTTTTGTTGTTGTTGTTGTTGTTGTTTGTTTTATATGTCTATCCTTCTTACAAACGAGCAACTTTTGATCATTTGAAAAATATTCGGTATTGCGGGTAACTAATCAATATTGTTATTTTGCCCTCTTTATTTTTGACTGTTAGGATATCCTGTAATTGTTGTTGTAAATTATACATGACAATGTGTTAAGGTTGAAGACTTACGGAGTCCAGAGTCTAGTGCTGTCTATAAAGGCTGAAACATATCCCGGTTTCATATAATATGAAACGACTTACAGCATGCGACCCAACACCCCAATTCCCCTTCCAACCCCCCTCCCATCCGCCTCGACATTGACACTAAACATTTATTCACAGCTTGATTGAAAGGATCACTCGAACAATTTCGAGGAGAGTTTAATGTTAATTTATAACATGCTATAATATTTCTATTTTTATCAACACTAATTATATATTTACATAGAACATGAGCGTGCATGGTAAATTTGAACATATATAATTTTAGAGTGCCTTACAGAACTGTCATACGTGCATGGTAAATTTTAACACATACAATTTTAGAGTGCCTTACAGAACTGTCATACGTGCATGGTAAATTTGAACATATATAATTTTAGAGTGCCTTACAGAACTGTCATACGTTTGTGTCTGATTCCAAGGACTTCAAGCCACGACTCGGATTTGCATCTCCAGAAGTTGTATACATATCCAAAGTAGTTAGGGCATCCGACATCTACTCTATTGCCGCCATCGCCTACTTTATTATCACCAAGAGGTAGGTGTGTGCCGCATGTGCCAAGAGAAATTTTAAGTTTAAATTCTATTTATTAAACTATTTTTATTTAAATTTTATTTTTAAAAAGTGCTTTCAAATTACATTAGGAATGTAAACAGCTCACTTGTTTGTATAAGGAAAATCACATTAGGAATTTAAACAGTACATTAAGAATTTAAACAGCTCATTTGTTGGTATAAGGCAAATCACATTAGGAATTTAAACAGTACATTAAGAATTTAAACAGCTCACTTGTTGGTATAAGGCAAATCACATTAGGAATTTAAACAGTACATTAAGAATTTAAACAGCGAATTTGTTGGTATAAGGCAAATTACATTAAAAATTTAAACAGCTCATTTGTTGGTATAAGGCAAATTACATTAAGAATTTAAACAGCTCACTTGTTGGTATAAGACAAATTACATTATAAATTTAAACAGCCCATTTGTTGGTATAAGTCAAATTACATTAAAAATTTAAACAGCCCATTTGTTGGTATAAGGCAAATTACATTAAAAATTACAACAGCCCATTTGTTGGTATAAGGCAAATTACATTAAGAATTTAAACCGCTCAATTGTTTGTATAAGGCAAATTGCATTAGAAATTTAAACCGATCACTTGTTGGTATAAAGCAAATTACATTAAGAATTTAAACAGCTCACTTGTTGGTATAAAGCCAATTCCATTAGGAATTGAAACAGCTCATTTGCTGGTATAAAGTAAATTACATTAGGAATTTAAACAGCTCACTTGTTGGTATAAGGCAAATTACATTAGGAATTTAAACAACTCACTTGTTGGTATAAGGCAAATTACATTAGGAATTTAAACCGCTCATTTGTTGGTATAAGGCAAATTACATTAGGAATGTAAACAGCTCACTTGTTGGTATAAGGCAAATTACATTAGGAATGTAAACAGCTCACTTGTTGGTATAAGCCAATTACATTAGGAATGTAAACAGCTCACTTGTTGGTATAAGGCAAATTACATTAGGAATTTAAACCGCTCACTTGTTGGTATAAGGCAAATTACATTAAAAATTTCAACAGCCCATTTGTTGGTATAAGGCAAATTACATTAAGAATTTAAACCGCTCAATTGTTTGTATAAGGCAAATTGCATTAGAAATTTAAACCGATCACTTGTTGGTATAAAGCAAATTACATTAAGAATTTAAACAGCTCACTTGTTGGTATAAAGCCAATTCCATTAGGAATTGAAACAGCTCATTTGCTGGTATAAAGTAAATTACATTAGGAATTTAAACAGCTCACTTGTTGGTATAAGGCAAATTACATTAGGAATTTAAACAACTCACTTGTTGGTATAAGGCAAATTACATTAGGAATTTAAACCGCTCATTTGTTGGTATAAGGCAAATTACATTAGGAATGTAAACAGCTCACTTGTTGGTATAAGGCAAATTACATTAGGAATGTAAACAGCTCACTTGTTGGTATAAGCCAATTACATTAGGAATGTAAACAGCTCACTTGTTGGTATAAGGCAAATTACATGAAGGATTTAAACAGCTCACTTGTTGGTATAAGGCAAATTACATTAGGAATGTAAACAACTCACTTGTTGGTATAAGGCAAATTACATTAGGAATTTAAACCGCTCACTTGTTGGTATAAGGCAAACTCTTGGGTCGAAGAGACCAAAGAATCTGTAGAGAATTACCGATCTTGGATTGGCGACTTGCATTTTTTTATAACCAGGGATCGTACCCGGAATCGTAGAAGTACAAAGTGAGTAAGTTACCGGCGCGATATCCAGGTCTATGGGACATAGTAGGATTAACTACAAGGAACTATTTGATCAAAATATTTCAAAAAATTATGTTAATCTTGAATTTCCGCTTCACCTGACTCACTGGGTATATTTTTATTTATTTATTTATTTATTTCTTCTCAATTTATGAAATACTGTTCCACATTTAGATTGCTGAGAATGGCGTTCAGCCCATAACCTTGGTTCATGTATCTTATTTCATATATAAAAACACCGTGTTTATACATTGAGGAAAGAAAGAAATTGTACTGGTAGCGGGCGATAAGGAATCCAATATCTTCCACAATAACAAGGTGAGCCAATACTATTCAGTACGAGAGTACGTATATAAAGGAAGAAGCCTAACACTTATGAGTGAGAAACAAATAAGTAGAACAAAAGAAGGAGGTACTTCCCCGATAGTTTCATCGCAAAAATTAATTCAACATGAAAAGTAGGTTTCGCATGATTATCCTACACGAGAGATAGAGGTCCAAGTCATAAACGAAATTCTTTGAAGATGAGATGAACCATATTTTTCACCTTCAGTGAAAACAATGGTATATATATATATATATATATATATATATATATATATATATATATATATATATATATATATATATATATATATATATATATATATATATGCTCACTAGAGTGCCATACAAGACTTAAAAAACACATGGAACTTACACGCAATTTCCTCCTCCGGATGGCATCTGCGTACTATTAGTCTTTTGCTTCCACTGTTTTATACATTTTGCTCATGACCGAAGCCTTGTAAAACAGAGAACTATTCTAGAAAATCATACTACACCTACGCCATCTAATTTTAGGCGAGAGTGAGGGTTACTTCTCGTGCTGCTATTGCTAGGAATCTTATTCTTTATTGCACAGAGTGCCCTTTGAAGGCCAGTCCAAGGAAGACACGCTGCGGAACGTTCTTAATTACAGGATTCTGGAACCAGAGTTTGACAGAATGGTTTTCACACTGAGGGCAGAGATTTTTCTTGGTCTCTGTTTAAGGTGAGTGTAAGGCAAGTGGAAAAACTGCGTGGACATGTTTTATCCTACATATTTACATATACGACATTTCCAACCCAAGGGCCTGTGCACCGAGATCTTAAAAAGTGTGATAATGAGCACACGTTTTTCCCCTCGGCCAATTAAAATAAGGCTTCTGACCTAATGTCTTTCTAACTGGTTGTGTAGAAAATGCCATGCTAACTCTAAGGTTCTAGGTTTCCATGATTTTTTTGACCGCAACAACTTTCGTCCAGGATGTGACGTCCGACGTTCACAAATTCAAATAGCTTTTAGATAATGTAAAGACCCGGGGTCTGAACTATTTCTATTTCCGTGTCTGTTTTGTAAATTCGAGCCATGTTGGTGATTCTTTGTTTGCTTATAGGGTTCGGTGTAGGGGAAATATTTCCCAACCCGAACTTCACGGGATCTTATCGCTCGTTCTGATTGCCGTAGTCTGTTTGTTAGCTGAGTAGGAAAGTCAAGTTAATCAAGATGGCATCTAGAGCGCATACTGATAATATACTTCTGGATTCACCCATACGCATTAATGAGTCTGGTCTTTTGGCGCCGCCCTTGGTTCCTACATCTGATCAATTGATTGAGATTGCAGCTTCTGAACATACTCTGTTCTTGACACACCTAGAGCAGACTCATAGTAAATGCTACCGCATCTGCCACTGATTCCTGCTGCAGTGAAGCTGAATATGTTTAACGATGAGAGGACCGAGTCAAGAATAAGAACGACAATGGATTAGTACCTAGCTGTAGCAAGAAGCAAGCCAGATTTGCCGAGGTCGGGATCGACTCATGAAGAAGGTACATTGAGAATAGTGATGCAATGAGAAAATCATCTATGCAGATTCCTGGGATATAACAAAACCGTTTGGCAGTTATGTGACTCGTTTAAATAATTTGTCTGGCTGCATCGATTGTCCGTCTGCCGAAACTGATCATGCGCTTGGACGACGATAGCAGTAGATAAAAGGCTGATTCTATTGCAAGCCAGGAAACCGGCCTTTCACCGATCCATGAAAATTGGTTTATAAATATTGTATTGGATTGAATAATACAAATTGGGCTATGATTTTTATATTGTTGGTAATAATACAAATTGTGCTATGAATTGGGAGGAAATATAGAACTGATCGAATCACTTTCTATATCGCTTTGGTGTATTTAAAGTTAAATAACGCTCAATATTACCCCAAAAAATTGGAATTGCTGATATTGCCGCTATACTTACAGTACCTCCCATAAGTGTTGTTATCAGCATAGTTAATTTATATATATTTTCATATAATTTATAACTCTTCTTTATACAGAAAAAATAGCGTTAAATAATCATGTAATTCTGTGATGTTGCTTGTTGTTTTAATTAACATTTATAATATTATGTTACATTAGCTTGCAAAGTCAAATACAGATAACAAGGCATGAAACTCAAAATCAACATTATTCACAATTTTAATCATCGTTGTTTTATCAAAAGAACCGGTCCATATATTTATTATGCACTAATGATGATTCAGTAATGGGAGTCAGTTGATTTGCAGTACAGGTCAGTTTCTATGTTCCCGTCACGAAGTGTGGATTGTGTATCTAAGAAAACATTTGAACTGCTTGATGAATATTATGTCAATTTCATTGTTTAATTAAAGTTGTTTGGGAATTTAAAAAAAAAAAATGTTTGAATTTATCTTTGTTTGTACCCATTTCGATTAAATATCTTTAATAAAGGTGCCCCTGCTGAAGAGTCTATGGGGTGCCTGGTTAAGGCGTTTTTGTTCTAGCCTCATTATCATAATATTGGTATATGAAGGCGCCAGTTTAGTGCCCATTGCTATTTAATTTATTGGGAGGTAATATTAATCATTAAACACAAAGTTGTTCAACTTAAAGACACGAAAAGGTGGCAAGTAGAGGTCGAAATGTTGAAGCAACCATCCTGTGCTTCACAGCAAGCTTGGATATCCTCCTCGTGTGTGATACAGGAGTACGGTGGGCAAACGCCCATAGCAATGAGAAGACATTATTTCGTCCGGATGATCGGTCGTCCGGATGGTCGAATTTTGGTCATAAAGTTGAACTGTGAATGGAAGTATGTGAATTAAATTGTCCGATAATCATCATATGGTAGATTGTGTGTATCATACATAAATCCAAAGCTCCTCGAGTATTACTAAATGTAATTTATCATACATAAATTTAAAGCTACTCGAGCATGACTAAATGTAATTTGTCTTAACGAAATCCAAAGCCACTCGAGTATGACTAAATGTAATGTGTCATACAGAAATCCAAAGCCACTCGAGTATGACTAAATGTAATGTGTCATACAGAAATCCAAAGCTACTGGAGCATGACTAAATGTAATGTGTCATACAGAAATCCAAAGCTACTCGAGTATGACTAAATGTAATTTGTCATACAGAAATCGAAAGCTACTCGAGTATGACTAAATGTAATTTGTCATTCAGAAATCCAAAACTACTCGAGTATGATATATATATATATATATATATATATATATATATATATATATATATATATATATATATATATATATATATATATATATATATATATATATAAAAGTAAATATTACATTTTGTAGACATTAGACATCTATAAAAAACGTAGAAACAATTTGATCAAGGTAAATTCTGCTGACATGGATTTTATTCGCACCTGTAGGCAATTAACTTTTATCACCAATCAAGTCACCATCAATCATTGATCAACATTTATAATTCCTTTGATGACACTGCCATGAGTCTTTATTCATGCTCGAGTAGCTTTGGATTTCTGTATGACAAATTATATTTAGTCAAACTCGAGTAGCTTTGCATTTTTGTATGACAAATTACATTTAGTCATACTCGAGTAGCTTTGGATTTCTGTACGACAATTTACATTTAGTCATGCTCGAGTAGCTTTGGATTTCTATATGACAAATTACATTTAGTCATACTCGAGTAGCTTTGGATTTCTATATGACATATTACATTTAGTCATATTCAAGTAGTTTTGGATTTCTGTATGACAAATTACATTTAGTCAAGGGGGTACTCACTTAGCGATAATCGAGTGCAAGAACGAACTTCCTCTGTTGGAACCCCCCTTCTCTCTCTCTCTCTTCCTAATTACATTTATTTTTACTTTAGAAACATAATTTATTTATTCAAAATAGATTAGAATCTTAGTTTGAGTTGAGTCTTTGTTTCATCAGTCTTAATTTGAGTTGAGTCTCAGTTTGATCAGAGTCTTAGTTTGATTTGAAAAAGATCACCGTCTTAACAAGACGGTGTACACAGTGTTAGTCTGTATCAAGACAGAATAAAATACTCCATTGATATCTTGGTACGCTGAATTCATGAACAGCGACATTAGACCAACTCATGCACGATTCACACCATTTCTTCGCTTGGTCCTGGTGTGAATCTGGGTTCCTTTTTCTATGTTACTGGCCACTATCGAGCTACCACGAGTTTTAGTCTACAGGCTGGTAAATGTAATCGGTTTTGCCTTCTGCTGTTATTTGTTAAACCCTGTGAAATTGTTATATTCAAAACCTGTAGGACATAATTTTCCTAGAAAGTTAGAGCCTAAACTCACTCACTCTCTCTCTCTCTCATACATATACAGACAGTCAGACACATACATACGCTGAATTCATGAACAGCGACATTAGACCAACTCATGCACGATTCACACCACATACATACATACATACATACATACATACATACATACATACATACATACATACATACATACATACATAAATACATACATACATACATACATACATACATACATACATACATACATACATACATACATGCAATGGAATAATTTTTTTTTTCTTTTTCTTCTCACTCTTCCAACCTTGCAATCATAGGAAGTTTCCAGACGGAAGATTTCACCTTGGTGTAAACTTGAAGAATCTTGTTCAAGTGCCGTGAGTATTATCAATATTCCTTTGTATGCAATTATTTTCCCCTCAAATGTTAATTGTTAATACGCTTAGGTTTCCATTGTTACAATGTAAAGAACCCAAATCTGTAAATATAGTGTCAAGATCGAGATATTTCTCAATGAGGCCAACAGAACACATTCACAAAATATGGTTCCACATATTTGCAATTTCTAAATGGTTCGTACAATTAAGTTAAAATGGAAATTCTAAAAAGAAAAATTAGATGAGTGACCGTTTGAATCTGTTTATGGTTTTTCTGATTTGAATTGGAGTCACAGAGATGTTATTTGTGGGTCTGTGTGAGTGTGCTATGCGCCATATTTAGCAGAAATTGTAATGTCATACTACCTACTTCTGTTGCTGACGTATCCACTGCTACTTATAATGCTGATGTATATACACTGCTAATTTTGGTCCTGTCGTATACACTGCAACGTCTGATGACGTTTTATGCACTGTTACTTCTGGTGCTGATGTATCCACTGTTACTGCTGATGCTGATGTATACACTGCTAATGTTGGCCCTGTTGTATACACTGCTATGTCTGATGTTAATGCATACACTGCTACTTCTCTGTTGCTGACGTATACACTGCTACTTATGTTGCTAATGAATACACTGCTGCTTCTGGTGCTAACGTATACACTGCTGCTTCTGGTGCTGATGTATACACTGCTATTTCTGATCCTGTTGTATACATTATTACTTCTGGTGCTAACATATACACTGCTGCTGCTGCGCTACAACTACTACCACTAAGACAATTACTACTACTACTGCTACTGCTGTTGCACCATCTTAACCAGCCAAGGGTCTTTGATCCACTTTATCCACGTCTATGTGGAACGAACTGAATCAACGACCCTTGGCTGATGAAGATGTTGCTGCACCTACTATTTCAATAACGATGACTACTACTACTATTAATTCTAAGTCGACGACGATGATAATGACATTATTACAAGTCTTTTCTATCTGCTAACATCACTACATCCGATTTCTTTGCTAAAGGTGGTTTGAAAATTTGCCCATGGAAGCCATGCAGTTACAGGAAATCGTTTCTCCTTTGTTATTAACGGTAAGGACGGCGGTGAAACACACACACACACACACACACACACACACACACACACACACACACACACACACACACACGTGTTCACACGCATACATCAGTCGTAACGAAGCGTAATTTAAATCAAACGCATTTTTCTCTATTTTACTTCTCGAGCAATTTTGTAACTTGATGGTTACTCTTCCGCATTCTTTTTTCGACAGGTAGATAGACTTTTAACTTGTAGGTTACCAAAATGGTCCACCTCAGCATACGCGGGGTTTGGATGGATCAGCGATTTAGTAGAATTTCGAAAAAGTAACAAGTGTCTGACCGACGGGCTAGGTTTACAACTTGAGAGCAATATTTCTGTGGCTAAAAGTATGTCTGTCTACTGCAAACAGTGAAATTATATTGTAAAGTTAAGGCCATTTGATGCGATTTGCGGACCAAACAAAAGCTTTGATTCATATAGCTTTCTTAAGTCTTTCAGGAGTGAGAGGAAATTTACATATTTTTGTCTGTTTTCAGATGCAGCGATCTAAGGAGTACGGTTTGTCATCTTGTCCTCCCCCTCAAAGTGGACAATCTAACTGAAGGCCAGGACATTGGTCAAACATATGATATAATAAAATATTATATTCCCTATGTCTAATACATACACTATTATATATATATATATATATATATATATATATATATATATATATATATATATATATATATAACACCTTGTTCTTTCTTTCAATTTTTCTTTTTATGTTCTTTTCTGTATGTCTCTATTTATCTGTCTGTCTGTATATATGTAGAATTCAACTGACATACAATTAGCTTGTCTTTTTTCATAGAGGAAAGTAAACCTAACCCACCACACTGATTGTTGTTTTTATTCTCACTGAATGAAGAAAAAAAATCCCTGTTCAATTCCTGTGATAAGATACGTATGTACATAACGCGCCCAATTCTTGTGATAGCTACATACGTACCTAACGCGTCCAATTCCCGTGATAAGGTACGTATGTACATAACGTGCCCAATTCCCGTGATAAGCTACATGCGCACCTAACGCGTCTATTTCCTGTGATAAGGTACGTATGTACATAACGCGCCCAATTCCTTTGATAAGCTACATATATATACATAACGCATCCAATTCCTATGATAAGCTACATATGTACCTAACGCGTCCGATTCCTTTAATAAGCTACGTGCTTATCTAACGCTTATCTAGCTTCCCGTGCTAAGCTACGCGTCCAATTCCTGTGATAAGCTACATATGTAGCTAACGCGTCCAATTCCTGTGAGAAGCTACATACGTATCCAACGAATGGGTCTCATTCTAATCTAGAAGAAGAAGAAGAAGAAACAAGGAGAAGAAAAATAAGCCAAAGAAGAAGAAAAAGATGACATAAAGAATGGCAAGATGTCATTCTTGAGAGTGGAAGCACGACACACGTTATAAGCTCGGAACAAATTATGTTGGCCCTAAAACACGATATGGCCGTAAACTTAGGACATTAGGCAACAAAGATCTGGTAAAGAAATAATTCTTCCCTAGAAAATTCTTTCGGCATATATAGCATACACAGTTCAATTGAGCCCTGTTTCTTCTGAAAAAAGGAACCAAACGCAGTTTTTAAAAGCTCAGTATATAAATGAATGAATAAATCCGAAAAGTCCTAATTTAACAGGAAGCCTCGGTGGCTTAGTGGTTAGCGTGCCTGACTCGCGACCAAAAAGGTGCGGTTTCGAATCCTACCATCAGACCAGCCTGGCTTAGCTACCGTGGTATGTCCTTGGGCAAGGCACTTTACTCCAATTGCATCGGCACTAAATAATCTACTCTGTGCTGTGCCATAAAGCACCAAAAACAAACATAATTTAACAAATATGAATATTTATTCTACTCTTTAAATTATTAGACAAGTCAAAAGTCTATAATTAAAAAAGGAAGACAATTAGCGAAGCGAACACAAAATAATAATTTAAACTTTTGACATACCACGAATAATGGTACAAAGCTAGATCGTAATGAATTCAACCAATTTCAGAGCGGTAATAAAGCTTCGATTTAAAAAGCATATGGAGAAATGGAAACGTTTTACATAAATTTGGAATTATTCATACGTTTGACAGAAATGTTGCAAATTGCTAAAAATAAAAGTGCCTATTGTAGACGGTAGTCCTGCTGATAACTCCTAAAGACAATTTATCAAGTATAAAGTATTGACTGGATTACTTTTATAGCTTTTGAAATTATCGAGAAAGGACAGGATTTAAGACATCTTAACTGACATCACGGGAGCCCCATAGCTTACATAAATATCAATCAATTGTGGCAAGAGCTAAACGAAGGCAAAAATACAATACACTGATTAAAAATAATGCTAATTTAATAGTATAAATGTAAATTGCACGAGTAAGCAAGAAAAAAAGTTCCACATATAAGGGTCTATCTCAGCCACATGGATGACCAGTGGTATGCAGAGATAACTGAGATGCAGGCATATAAAAAATACAATTATGGAAATACAGTTTGACAGTGACGGATATTTTTAAAAAAATGCATTTGGGCTATAACAAATGTACAGAATAAATTGAGATGATATACACGATGTTATCTGGGTAATCTTCAAAAAGCGAAAGCATTAAAAAATAGAGTTTAATGAAGGAAAGTACTTTAAGTACAGGAAAGTAAAGGATTTGCTGCAAAAGGAAAATATTCAATGCTTATCAACTTACTCGGAGAAAAAAAAAACATAATGTGGACAGTTTTAACAGAAGCCTAAAGACTAGAATGTGGAATAAATATAACTGAAAATGAAACCAGAATATTCATTGACGTTTAAACTAATTTAATTGATGGTTATAATAACACTCATCACAGATCAATAGACCTGACTGCGGCTGAAGCAAGCAAGAAAAGAAACGAAATCATATGTACCGATCAACCTATTAGTTTCCCTGGGAACAGATAAGTGTGTGAAATACATAAATTTAAAATCGGCGAAACAGCTAAAATTTCAAAATGGGATACCTTTTTAACTTTATAGAGGAAATAGTTTCAATCAGGTAAAAAATCGTAGGTGATCCAGTCTTTTACAGAATGGAAGACCTAAAGGCGAAGGATATATATTGGTCATGTTTTACTAATAAGAGTTATATATATATTCAACAATAAAGATGACAGATACAAAGTTGAAGAGATTTTAAAAACAAACGGATGAACTTTAAAAGGTATGTACTACTGAATGAAAGGGATATTATGAATCGTTTAACAGTTGATAACCAACTTAAAACATACCATCACAAAAATGATGTGTCAAATGCACACCTCTCCATCAAAAGACGATGGAAACATGCTACACAGAAAAAAGTATTAAGTAACTTTCAGGTTTTGAAAGATAACGAGTAGTTCATCCAAACATGAAGAAGTTTAAAAAGGCATGATATGTGAATATGTTTTGATTACAAAACCTGAGGGAAGAAGAAAGTATTTCCAAAAACATTACAGGTAAACATCAAACTAGTACACGCAAAAACATGATAAGGTGACTACGTGTAGACACAATCATAGAAGGGTAATAAATTACATTACTGAAGAAATGGAAAGGGATAATATTCAAAAATATGAAGTTGATTCCAACTACATCTAAAAACAGATACAATTTAAAAGACTATAAGCTGATCGATGAGATTTTGAACAAATAAGGGGTAATGAATCATATAGAGGTTGATGCAACCATAGCGGCAATCAAGTTTCTTTTAAATTTTAAAGCAACTACACCATAAATAATGCATTTTTCTTGGATATTTTTTTTTTTACCACGAACAGTTTCAATTCATCCAGTCAATTCATTCTGTTGCAAAGAATTACCACAAAATTAAGCCGAGTGAGTTGATTTGGGAAAAGTGTTTACATGAACGAAACAAAATCATGTACACCTTTACAGTGTGTAGATATACAGACTTATACGAGGGTACAATGAGTTGTGAAATGTTACAAATGCAACAGAGAAATATTGATAAAGGAAATTAAAAAATTATTTACAAATTTTCAGGGATGTAAAGAGTGTTTAAAATCAACAAGATTACAATGGTATTGCAGTGGAAGAACAAAAGAATTAAGAAAGAGGTGCATGCGACTGTAAGAACAATACTAATTAGAGCAACAATGTATTTACCCATGAAAAGTAAGTTTCACATTAATATTTTGAATCGTAATAATGGGACTTTAGGTACAGACATACGTACAATACTGCTTTGCTAGATCCCAGAGAAACATTAAATGACTCGAGTCTTAAAGTAAAAGACTCATGTTATAAAGTAACAAGCTTTAGTTTCAAAATAATGGACTTCAGATTAAAAATCTAACAAATACAGCATTCATGCAACACATTTTCCTTTAAATTAAATAAATAGAAAAGTCAATACATCTATAAATAAAAAATGCCCAGCAATATATAATAAACGTTTCATACGAGACAAAGCTTTGCTAAATTGAAATTTCACCCACAAGCCATCAAACATTTCTGACACATGTTTATTTAATACCACAATAACGGACAAATAGATATATAGCAAAGAACTGTACTCAAAACGGCCGAGAAACAATGTGAAAAAATACGATAAGAATGTATAGAAGACAAAAACAATAAAAAGTTAGTAAAAAGTATGTACATAATAAGTATTACGATGATGATAGTCCAACTGTCAAATCTGCGAAAGCGATATGGTACTTGGATGTTCAAATCACACATGGTAATCACGATGTGTGGATAAAATCCGATTTCCAAACGCCCTCCCCCCCCCCCCCCCAATATGCATGATAAAATAACCAAATAATCATCTGTGTTGCTACAACTGGCTGCAGCGGGTGCTATGGTTTACTTTCAAATAGTTTATGAAATTTAATCATAATTTTCATTTGTGCGAAGCACAAACGTACTCTGCACGTAATCTTCGCTCATTTCGACTTGTTTTGCATACACCTCCAGCCACATATGCAAACAACAAAGAAAAGAAAAATGACAAAAATATATTAGCCAACATTTATTCAGCTTTTTAATTTTGCTAACGAACAAATTATCTTTTTTTCTCATGCACTACTTACACGTGTTCCTCCTCCACTCCTACTAAACCTTTCATAAAATTTGCTATAGACAGAACAATAGTTTGTGTTGTACTACGTATTGCAGTTACTAGAGCAGCTATTGTTACAACCTTTTCTTTAAACAGATGTTTCAGCGTTTAAAAGTCAAAGTTGAACGGAGACTCTGAGTGGTGCTGTAGCTGTTTTAGGTATCTTGTTCATTTGCAATAAAAGTGAAATTAATTTTACTTCACAGTCTTAAATATTGTGCCTTCAGCAAAAGATGTTGGATTTATTAGTGAACAATTAGGCAAAGAGCAGCAAGAAAATAAAACCATATCTTCATATTCCCCCATCCTAGGAATGATTTAACTTGTTCCAGCTCATAAATAGCATAGATTTTACCTATAGACAAATGTCGAGTAAAACAAAATAGTATTAATTCATTTAACCTTGCAGCACCAAAATCTGCTCTAAAGCTGCCTACGTGATGTTTTTGAAGTTGTTTAAGATGTCAATAGATTCATCATCAAACATGGATATTAGACACTAATTATTATATTTTCGCTTAGTAAGTTCAAAATTGACTTCCTAATAGTACAAGACTTTTACCAAAAAAAAAATTGTTGAAACTAGAATGGCAAATGTAAAATCAAACTTACATTGCTAAATGCTTTAACATTCTTTTTGTTCATATATAGCATAGCTTTTTCCTGCAAACAAATATTTCGACTGAAAACATTTTTACTAACATAACATTAAACTCGGCTCTTATGGTGGAATACACCATGCTTTTCAAAAAGTTTTTGATGTTTAAACTGGACAACCATGGACATTGTTGAACTTGCAAAGTTAATTATTCCAGTGTCTTTTTAGTCAGTTTACAGTCGACTACGTAATTGCAAATGGGTAACTACCAAATAAATTTTGTACACACTGCATGTTTTGCAAAATCAAACTTTTTTTGCTCAGTAAATGAGTACTTCTGACCCAAAGGATTACTTCTCTTGTGTACGTGTAAAGGCACGATTTTATTTCCGTATTTTGAAAAGCAAGCCAAGACAAACTGGGTAGCATCTGCCAAGAAATATCTGAAAAACACAACAGTGTAACATAAAGCATATGCTGAGTTAATAAAACTAGCTACGAATCCAAAGTTTAAGCTATAGTCATATACATAAATGAGTTAAAATGCACTAAGTGCTCCACCGTTATATTCCAAACTACCAACGGACAAAGGTATTAATATTAGACTGCAAAATATTAACGAGATTAAATATGGTTTGGTTAACGAGAACGAAGACATTACAGATGTTAGAAAAAATACAAAGTGGGATACAAAGTTTTGAATTGGGTCGAGGCTATCATCGCTACAGTCTCAGTTGGTATTAGAATAGCAGGAGCTGGATTGGGTGTTGCATGACTAGCTAACGGTATACTTGTTCCCTTGCTTTTTTAGTCGGTTTAGTGCAACATTAATATGATTTGTTGCAGAAGCTTTCAGGTTTTAAAACATAATGAAAAAGTAGCATCTGCCATTAGCACCGATGACACGATAAGCAAGGCGATCAGTGACAATAAAATAACAATTACGAAGGGAAGAAACTGAAAGAAAAAGATATATGCGTCGCTTTGAAGAAGTATTTTGCTTCGGAGGCGAAGGTTTGGTACGTAGTTCCATTCTGGAGACGTTTACAGCAAAGATTACAAATTGAACAGAAAAAAACTCTCAAAGCGGGAGACTTTGCCTTCAACACAACTCGTTCCTGTTTACATTTATCCTCTACAAATATTTTACTTACAACAGTGGTTCCCAAACCCCGGGCCGCGACCCAAATGAGGGTCGAAACCGGTACTGCTTTTGGGTCGCAAAAGATGATACTTAGGGTCGCGATCAACAACGTTTGGGAACCAATGACTTAGAAGATAGCACACTTATTGGTGCCGTTTCGTAAATGGAGAGCTACATTACAATATACGGACTCCCTGAAAAAGAAATATATCTCAACCATCAAATTCACAACATATATATATATATATATATATATATATATATATATATATATATATATATAGTCTATCAATATCGCTGCAAAGAATATATTATATTGCTGGATATTACAACATTTACAGTGAAATAAAAAAAAAATATTATTTAATAAACAAATAAAAAGAATGAAACCAGAATTGTTTTAAACCCTTATGGTTCTCACAAGGTTGAAATGTACATGACTAAAATCAAAGAGGGACTGATTGTAAATGGTGACAACAAAAAGCAATTATTGACGCTGAATTTTTGAAAACTAACTGAAAAGTTACAATAACTCTAAGTAACAATTACACAGTGTATATCACCAACTACAATGCTAAGTTGTTTGGATTATATAGCCAGAGAAAGGCGTTATAAATCTACTGAATGTGAAACTGTGGATTTTATGAAACCCCCAAATTTATACATTTACCTTGATCAAACCAATAATACTGAAAGTTATTTGAATGGCAACTATTCAACTTTGTTAGAGTCTTTGCCTGTTTTAAAAAGCTGTTTGCATGGTGACTTTGTTTCATACAATGTTAATGATCATTTCAAGCAATTTCAAAGAGGTATCATAAACAGACTGAATGCTAACAAAACATGAAGACGGAAAACTAATAGGTTTTTGTGACATACCTGTAACATGTATTTATTTACGTCATATAAATAATAAAATTATGAAAGAAGTATCTCTGAGAGGTCATAGTGAGTTCGTTTGACCTTTGCACATGGAGGAAAAAGATGTAATACTAGTTCAAACAATTAACAATTATTTAAATCTCAACAGTGATCGCATCACAAATTTACGTGATTTTATTACATTAGCTGATGCAGCTAATAACTTGCACGTAGGGTTTTAGGGGATCTAAATATGAAAACTATCAAGATATAGAAGAAACAATTTGACAATAAAATTGTCAGCTATTGAACAGAGTGCTATAGAAAGTGTAACAAAATCTCAGATTTGCAAAAACAGATTGATGAAAACAGAAAAAAATCTTTTTAGATGCTCATGACATGTTTAAACAACGATTGTATACTGACTTTATAATCCGTGCAGACTAAGAGAAAGATAAGGTGAAATATCTAACTTTTAACAAGATTTTCCACCAAATGAACAGATGATAAACAGGGAGATAGCTATTTAGTGGCGTGATATGGGGGTGCTAAGGAAGTCTATGGAAGACTATAGCAGTTTATAATATAAACTGGAATAGTCCCAGAGAGATTTAAATAATCAAGAAACTAAAAAGATAATGGATGATTACAGCACAACAAAGACTGACTTGAGCAACAAGATAATTGCCAACATTAATACTATGCTGCAGAAGAAGAATAATTTAACAGAAATATTTAAATTCAGATGAAGTACAAGTTAAGTTTAGATAGAACACCTTTTCTAAGATCTTCGACATGAAAGGGAGGTTAGAAACAGGGCGTTAGGTTCTGACGGTGACACAACTTGATGGAGTAACGGGGGGGGGGGGGCGGGGAGGGGTTAGATCCGCGCACTTTGCACTTTGGTTCATCGTTTCTGTCAGGAAAAAGATGTCGATAGTGGAGTTCTAACAAGTGGCTGGGAGCCGCGGTAGCTCAGTTGCAAGAGCCTCGGACTCATAATCCGAGTGTCGCGGGTTTTTGATACCTGCCCAAGCCAACCCAGGTCTGCTGCCCCGGTGTGTCCTCGGGAAAGGCACTAAGTTCCTATTTCCTCGGCATGACATAGCCAATAATGTGCTAATAGTGCCGTTACAACCAAGTAGAACAAAACAAAACAAACTAGAAAGTGCTTTCTTAATCCCATAGGGATAGGATTGTACGCATTTCAGTATCATGAGTTGTCTATGTATATTCCCCTTGTTCCTTTGAGACACGAGTTGTTGCCTAAAATAAGCCCTTGATCATGCCCTTCATTCTCCTACAGAGATGCTTCGTTGGTGGCTCTACCAGCAAGGTGATCCGTAGGTGCTTCGCCGTTTGACTCATTTGCTACATGAAAAAGTTTGTATAAAATTTTACAACATCTCTGAAATACTCATTTTTTCTAATTTAAATGTGATACTTTTGGTATAACTGGTTCTGCTTTTGGTTCTTCAATTTTAGTTTCCAATTCCTTGTGATTTGGTTCTGTAGTTTTAATAAGATAGATTATAAAAATTATGATAATGTATGTTGACCATAACAGCGATTTGAACCCTCTTCAATTTTCATAATAATGATATTTTCACCACTCAGTAATTCATTTCCTCACTCTTTCATTTCATCTTTTAGCTCAATATCTTCTATCGTATCCAGAGCAGCTAATTAATTAAAGCTTTCTTCTGTACATGAGTTTTATTTTTCATTCAAAATTTTCATCTAATTCGAAATCAAACGGTACGTTTCATCTATTTAATTTTCTTGTTAGTTTTGGCTAGTCTTTCCTCAACCATGTTTTGCATCTCAAGCTGTTGTATTTTCTCATGACGATTATCTTTCTGTTGCTGTTAATGCAGGTAATTTATTTTCAGGTCTTAAGCAGTAAAATTCTTTATCTTGTCAGACTGATTGCTCTTCACGTGCGTTGATAAATTCTTTATATCTAGTTGTGTTAGGAAAATATAAACGATGTTTAGGCATATTACTTCCTGTGTAACTAGTGACAAAGTAAGTACTAAACATTTGCCGATATTTTACTTACTAATTGTTACATTTTGTCACTAAATGTCACAAATATGCTCTAGCTAATTGCTACATAAACGTACACGAAGTGACATATTGATGTAATGCATTATCACTAAATGGTACTAAATGGAACGTACTTTATGAATTGTATGTTCCTTTATGCTAAATTTTATTCACTATCAAATACTTTAGAATTGATTTGCGTAAAAATAATTATTGAAGAAAGTATAGTATAAGAAATCTATCACTCAAGATGGATCAGGATAGCATTTTGTATCTCTATCGCAACAAACCGCCATGTGAAGTATTTAAATTTTGTGCAAGACAGATAATGGACGCAAATATTCTGATAAATTCGAGGAAAGGAATGGTGCCTGGGTGTAATGTACAAAAATATGCACACAAGCAAGAGACTGATCTAAATTATATGGTTGGGATACCAGAGATGACTGTGGACGAAATCCGCTCCACGAATCCACATTTAAAATCAAAGATATATGCTAGATTGATTAGGAACAGACTGAGCACCTCAACTAAATGGATGACTCAAATGTAGATGCATTGATACAGATCCTCTGGAAAAAGCTCTGCCAACAACGCACATTAGGTTCTTCCGCAAATTGTTGTTCATTCTCCGTCTGCCCTCTTCTCTGGAGATGGCTTCGATAGCAACGAAACACTCAGTATTGAATAATGAATGTCCAAGAATTCTACTTTATCACAGAATGTGTGCACAGAGTTTGTTGTTTGAATGAGCGAAAAACAAATACGTGTTTCAAATCAATTAAATACAGATGACTTATGAACAGATTCGTCTGTCGTAAAAGAGATGTTATGGAATGGCATACATCAAATCGACAATGATAAACACTTAACAAAATATGTGAAATTTTCATTTGTGTTAAATGTTTTTGTGAGCCTGATAAGGACATCAATGTACGAAAAGTATGCAAAAAGACTGGTGTTCCTAGGAACACTTACTACAAAATGATGAAAGAGTTTAACCATCTATCACCATTTAGATACGAACAATTAAGGCGTACCTTTTTAGCTCAGCCAGCAAAGAAGCCTCTCTGAAAGTCAATACATTACCTGTTATGCCTAGAGAACAAATTGTTGGTAAAAACATAGCAATGAAGTATTTAAAATTCCGAAAACAAGAAGGGGAAGGATATGTTATGTATGATGTTTATATAATATTATAAATATTTTAGGAAATTATAAATGTTTCTTCACTTTAATATTTGCTTAAATCTTAATGTTATAAGGAAAAACATGTTTAACTAGTGTCCTTGAATTAGGTTGTTTTGATCAATATTTTTTCTCAATTTGAAGGTCAAGGTTGAATTTTGTTTACAGGTAGAATTCCATTAAGATGACTCATATTCTAGAACATTCTGTCATGTGACCAATCTTTATATATACCATGTTTGGTGGACATTTTTCAGTTTTGACATTACCATCAGTCTTGTAAAGAGCTATTACAGTTGTGAAAATTCATTCCAAATTCTAAGAGAGGAATTATTTTAAATATTCATTGGATTATAACAGTGCTCATAAACTTTTGGATTTTGGATTTTTAATTAATGATTTTGGAATTTAAGTGAACTTATTCAGAGATTTTGGAATACTTCATGTTGACATCAGCACATCAAGATTTCTAGTACATCAGGACTTTGGAGACCATTAGCACATCATAACATTCAAGGACACAGCCGTGAATTCGGAACATTCTATATTTAGGACTTGTGATTAGAACAATCATTCTTATTGGATTATTAGGATTTCAAAACACATTACTGTAAGTGACTTTTTGATTTTTCATTTTAATTATCTAGTAATAAATTGCTTGTTGATTTTTTACTTGATTTGTTGGTTTCACTTTCTTTCTGTTACATTTTTCTTAGACCATAGAGTCGTAACAGATAAATGATGAAGTTGTACATGTACAGCTATCTTACACTACAGCATGAGGCCCAATTAAATAAGTGTACAAATTAAATGAAGAAGATAACGCAGAAAGAGTTATTTATGAAATTGAAAGTCAAATGAATATTTAATAATAAATAGAATGTCTGAATTAGTCAAGTTCATGAATGACAATAATTTGTTCAAAATCCTCAAGGAAATGGTGGGATTGTAATAGAAAACAAATACATTTCATCAAATCCTGGTACAAAATTATCAATCTATTCAACGATAGCTTACCTAGCCTCATTTTTAAGCATGGCTGGGAAATGATGTGTCATTAATATAATTAATCTTTCAAACAGATACACAAACTCGAGGATGAATTAGAAAATACAATGCAACACATAAATCACATTATGTTGTATTATCCAAACATTGTTAAGAAAGCAGCTGAAACTTTAATCCCACCAGAAAAGTTAAGAAACCAACAAATGAAAAGTATCAAAGAATGACTTAAGGCATACCAAGAAATACATACAAGAAAAAAAGATCATTACAACCAAAAACAAACAGTTGATACCTCAAAACGATTATATGTTTTGCAACAGAAATAAATACGGAGGAATGAAGAGTTTAATGCGGTTCAGCTATAATTTAAAATAGATGTATGATTCGTTTGAATCAAAAACTGGTTGATGTTAGAAGTCCTTTGTACCTTCACTTTCAGCTTTACAAATTCTTGGATTTCAAGATCCATACGCCTTGCTAGCTAAGTTTCGAAGAGATGATAAAACTAATGAATGGTACCTGTAAGTTTGTCTGACTTAGGCAAAGAATATTAATTACGAAGTGTATCTGAAAGATAATTAGTAATGGTTTCTTACAGGCACACTTTTATCGTAATTATATTTCATGCTAACTCTACTAAATCATAATTTAACCCTTAAGTTGTTAGGAAACCCACTTTCAATACAACATACTATCAATTTGTTTCTATACGTTAAAACAAATATAATACCTGTGTGCTAAAATACTTACTTTCTCAATACCCCTACTATCTATTTGTTTCCATAAATTCAATAAAATCCGATCCCCGTGTGGGCGAGAACCGCCATTTCTATTCTAATTTAAGTCCAAATATATTGCATTGTACAGGATAGTTTTTGTGAAGGTAAATGGAGATGCTAATAATTCATTGGTCACAATATCCCATAGAAGCGATGCTCTTTTCACGTTGAATGACTACAACATGATATAGAAAAAGTTGGGGTTACCTCATGGTTTGGAATAAATAGTATTTTGCAAGGCATCATGAATGATAAATTGAGAATGTTGAGATTAGGGGCGGGTTACAAACAAAACATTATTACTAAAGCTATCAAATTTGCTGTGTTCGGTAAAGAGCTTAACATAGCACTTGACTTTTAGATACTTATATATCACTGTCCACTGTATCCGTATGCTCCTCCACAGGATTTCAGATTTAACTTCACACTTGCGAAAGTCTCTTAAGTGATAGAGGTAGGAAAGCAGGATTTTATGAAATGGAAAATATTTGTTTATAGTGCGATCCGATTACTGTAGAATCAATTGCACAATCAGTTAAGGACGAATAATGAAATGGGACTGTTGTCTTTGATGACTATATCACCAGGGAGAGAAGTATTCTCAGTAGTTAATACAACTTTAACAGGTTTCACACTTCATTCACTCAGAATGAGTTTGAAGGATCTTTGACATAGTGCACAAAATGTGGAGAAAGTTATCCAGATAAGCATTTCATCTCATCAATAGAAACAATCTCATTGA
The DNA here is from genome assembly GCA_029931535.1 of Margaritifera margaritifera. NCBI lineage: Eukaryota > Metazoa > Mollusca > Bivalvia > Unionida > Margaritiferidae > Margaritifera > Margaritifera margaritifera. The sequence continues at coordinate 606,713 of JAQPZY010001381.1, read as the reverse complement.
ATATAGAAGGTCAGTTAAATACGGTTTATTCCCAAGTTTTGAAATTGAGATAACAGTTTAGGGAAGTCAGCAAGCATTTTATAAATGAACACCAAAAGCACACAGAACATAGCAACGGAAGTGTTGATAATTTGTACAAAATATATATTGCATCTGGCTTGATTTAAGGAGTACACATCATAACAAATTCCACGTTAGTGACCATCAATTAGCTAAGGTTCAGCAAGTTATTCGCCTAGGGATCAATATTAAAGAACATTTAGATGTCCACAAAATGTGTATTTATTTTTATATCTGATGCTGAAGTAAACATTCAAAACAATCATCTAAATTCAAATATGTTTAAGTATAAAAAGCAGCGTTTGCACTATTTACCTAAAGGAGTCTCAGAACATGATAATATGTGGAGTGACTAATTGTGAAAAGACCATGTTTGACCTAAAATAATCTGATAGAGACCGAATACAGCAACTTTTTTTCATTACTGTTGGAGAATATTAATGATAAATCACTGAATTCTAGCGTTTAAATATTGCTGATTTTTTAAAACAAAAACTATTTTGCTATATAAATACAGCGGTTTATTTTGGGAGTTGCTTTTTTACATGTGGAAAATATGAAACAACAATAAAAAAAAATATACATCTTATATATTGAAAAATTTCTCCGATGCCAAATCAATGAGTTCTAACGCTCAATCAAAAAGAGATATTAAAGGGAAGCGTGAAAGCAAAAGAATGGTTAGCAGACAACATTACCAAAACTTGCAAAGACAATGGAAGTTTCAGCGAAGACGGCATGGTCAAAATATGAGATGTTATAAGTCAAAACTTGAGAAGCTAAAACAGAAGGTTTTAAAAGAAAGGATTGAGGGAAAGGAGGAAAAGAAAAGATTAAATATCTTTCTCGTCGTGTTAAAAGAGAGAAAGAAATACATCTCACAAAGAAAAAAATTCTCAAGGATAGAGTCAACACGTGTGGATTTTCAGGAGGAAATTATCAAAATACATATATGTTTCTTTATGAGGTTGAATCATAGGCCAAAAAATTTTATTACAAATAATCTGGAAAAATTAATTCAGTGAATGTTCAACTCAAACTCAACATTTTGCTTAGAAAGTTGATGATAATTAATGAGATAGAGGTAGATGAAACAAAGAAATTATACAACACAACAAATGTTAAATCAATAAGAAGTAAGATCGAAATCAATCCAGTGTTAAATACCCTAATCAATGACCTCATCACTCAATTTGAACATACAATCTAAGACAGTAAAAAGTGGTTGTTTGATAAATTCTAGTCCTTAAAAATGAAAATAGACAAGTTCAATCCGTTAAACGTTAGCTGATACATATAATTACTTAACTAGGTTAAGAGGAGATAGCTTGTATCAACGTTAAACATACTAACAACCAATTCTTCTTTATGTAATCAAATCGATTTTATTCAGACCATCTAATAACCCTCAAAAGTATTCTTACAACAGTTTGAGCAAATACAGTAGTTGATTTGTTATATATTCAATTAAAATTGAAGACATAGCGAAAATTACACAAGAATTTGATGGATATGCATATGTGTTTGAAATCATTGAAGCAAATACATCATAACTGTTCTGGTAACGGAAAAGGAAATATGCTGATATATTGACCATAACCTATTATGAAAACGTCATTACTGTGGTATCAAAGATTTATCTAGAATAATCTCAAGCCAAATAAATAAACACAACGGGCAAAAAGTACATTTGCAAAAAGTGCCTTAATCATTTCAAGACAGTTAAACATTTCAACAAATATGAAAGACTATGTTACAATGTAGTTAATACAGTTGGCATCATGCCAGAAGAGCTTCTGTTGTTAAATCTGAAAACTTTCATTATCAGCTAAAAGTTTTTTTATATTTTTTATTTTGGATTTTTTCAAGTTTGAATGTGCTGTAGTAAATACTGGCAAATCAGCAATAACAGAAAGTACAACATAGAGCTGTGGACGTCGGCGATTTATTGTCACAATCAAGGTGTTCCAGAGGGACAACAAAGTTTAACTGAAAAATCTACAAGACACATTAATTCAGGATCTGCTCATACATAAAAGCAAGTCAGAAAGAATTCACTCCAATCGTTCACAGAGAAGCTGATTGCATTCATTTTTTTTACAATGCGAGACAAATGCTGTTCGCAGATGATAATAAAAAAATAAAAATAAACCAAACTTGTTCAAGCAACATGTGTCACGTGTGTGAAGAAAACAATAGAGCATGCAGAAGTTAGCGATCGCAATGATTATAAACATAAGCTGCATAAGGATGAAGTTAGCAAACATAAAGTTCGTGATTACGATCATTTAACTGAATTATATCGGTCCTGCACATTAAGATTGCAACTTAAATCAGAAATATCCAAAATGTACCCCATTGTTCGGTCATAACGTGTCAGTCTATGACTCTCACATTTATATCCAAGACAAGAGCCTGATTATGATGTAAAAATGATCCCTAACACAGATGAAAAATACATTTGTATTCAGTAAGGACTTTGTAGTTGATGAGTTTGACAAAGAATGAAAGAAAATTACTATAAAACGAACGATCAGATTGCTAAATAGTTATCCTTTCATGGGGCGAGCTCTTGGACAGTTAGCTAAATATTAAGAGGACACAATTCATAGAGACAACAAAACAGTTTGAAAACATAAGTAATAAATAACTTCGAAGGGACATCTATCCATATGAATACATGGAGAGTTTTGATAAATTCAGTGGTAAATTTACCTTCTATAAAACATTTCAGGTGATGCCTATCAATACACAACAGATGTAATGCCTCACTTCAAACTAAAAACGTTTGTCCACCGTCATGATTACTATGTTAAGAAGGACATGCTAATGTTTTGTGACATATATGAGGAATTTAGAACTCTTAATATGAAACACTGAGGTAAATCATCCATATTTCTTCACCCCTCTTTGTTTTGTACATGCTGCAGGAATGAAGATATCAGGTGTAAAAGTTACATTAATAACTGATTGTGATATGTACCTTTTGATTGAAAGTGTAGTTCTTGGAGGTATTTGCATCATCCCTAAAAGATAGGCAAAAGCATATAACGAATTGTGTCCATCTAATTACAAGATACACACAAAGTCTAGAAGAGTACTCGATAGCAAAGTACATATAAAAATGATATGGGGTATTCAAAAACAAAACCCAAATCATTCATAACATACATATGTATTAATGTACTAATAACGGCTATGCGCCAACCTTGACCAGTGAGAGATTTTAATGGATAAATGAAGATAAAGTTAAAAAATATTAAAGCAAGACCTGATGATTGTGTGTGTGAGTATATATATATATATATATATATATATATATATATATATAATATATATATATATATATATATATATATATATATATATATATATTAGACTTTGTGATACAAAGAGAGTATCAAGATTACTTTAAGGTCTGCTCTTATGCACCTGAAAAAAAAGTTTTGTACGCTGTACAATGAAGAGAAATATATGACACATTATAGAAACTTAATACTTTAGCTTTAATTAGGAGTGTAATTGACAAAAATATAAAGAGTCAGTCGTTAGTTTCACTCAGCAAGCGTTGTTGAAATCATATATGGAGCTTACTGCATCATTGAGACAAAGAGCGACTAATAATTATCAGAAGGTCTCCTTTAAATTAAAGATTAATGCAACATTCGGTAAATAGATGGAGAATTAAATGAATAGAACAACTGTGAAAATATGCACAAATGAAAAGAAATTTGCTACATTGCAAAAAATATATTATTTTCAAACAGCTGTTATAGATGAGGACCTGGTACACGTAAACATGAAAAATAAAAAAGATCAAACTTACTATCCCAACAAACGGAGGATTTAAGAGTTAGGATTTTTACTACAACTTCTTAAGAACAAATACGGTGAAAATATACAACTTCTGAAGACTGACACCGACAATATACATTTCTTTGATAGAAGCGACTATTCTGAGAATAGCATATTAAATATTTAGGAATATTAACAAATAAATTGTTGTTTTCTTCAAAGATGAATCATAAGCTGTACCAATAATAGAGTTCAGTGGGTTAAGGTCAAAATTATAACCATAATGATGGGGAAATGTATGTAAAGGAATAAATAAATGTGTGATCAAATAAAATTTTAACTTTAATATTTACAAAGAGTGTATATTAAATCATGATGAGAATGCTTGATAGCATTACCAGAATTTTAAATACGAATTCTGTTCATGTTATCAAGCATTCTCGTGAAGGATCCAGGGATAGCAGTTTCCGCTTTGTTTGGTGTATATTTGTAATTCTCTATAATAACTTCTTTATACCTTGATTTCTGTAGTAGGAATCCAGATGGAATGTGTATTTAGATGAGAATTAATTACTGGGTCGACATGGGGGTATGTCTGCTACGCACAAGTGCCTATACCAACGACTTTGTAACATAATTTTTTGGTGTAGTATGCATGGTTGAGATAGTATAGGGGTTGTTGCTTACAGACAAGGCGACGGGTGCCGTAGCCCGCAGATCCGAGTTCGAATCTCCGTAGAGTACGAATTAAAGTTCTCTAACCTGTATGATAATATTATTTATTCTTATTTATAAATTCTGATAATGTTATCAAGCATTCTCCAATAAGATACAGGGATATCACTTTCCGCTCTGTTTGGTGTATATTTGTAATTCTCTCTCTCTCTCTCTCTCTCTCTCTCTCTCTCTCTCTCTCTCTCTCTCTCTCTCTATATATATATATATATATATATATATATATATATATATATATATATATATATACCTTGTGTTTGAAAGAACAAAGGGTTACGCACGGTCTTTTTCAATTATTATTTTTATATTTTACATTACATTAGTTTACTGACAAAGCTTTGTGAGGGCATTGTAGACTACTTTTGTACCTTTATTTTCAGCTTACAAATTTCTTGACCGTCAACAAACCTTTGAATAGAAGATGAAGCTATTAGTATCTGAGGGTTTGTTTATGTCAACCAAGGACTATATAATTAGTCCAGGTTTGTTATAAGACACAATTTTATCATGGTTATTTTATAAGTGGTGTGTAATCATACTTTGTCTGTACGTTAAAATTATATAAAAGATATACTTTGTTATCAGACTTTGCCTATTATTTGTAATTAGGTATTGCGACAGACTTTTTCTTTACTTTCTAATAAGGAAGTTGCTAGAGACGAACTCTCGTGTAGCTTTGCTGGTAAGTAACGACTCTTGAACTTTTAGTGCTAAAAAGACGTTCTTGTGATACTAGAATGTATACAATCCGATACCTGATTAGTTACGAAACCCACAATCTTATGTACATAACTGTTGATTTGTTTTCATAAATTAAAACATATCCGATTTCCCTGCGTGCTTCAACTCTCCATATGTAAACTACTCCAATCATATGAATCTGTTTAGTGCTACCTTTACCTGCTTTCGTTTTACCTATGGTTACACTCCAGTTTCATATTTTGCACAGGGTCGAATTTTAAGTAAAAAATGGATCTCGACATTTGAACAATTGGATCATGAAATATTCAAAGCAAAATCCAGGAATGCGTATTTTGGTGTGAATTGGTTTTGTGTAAGCATTCAATCTGACCCAGATGGCACGGATATCTAGCTCAGTATGATTACCACAGGGTTCGGATGCGAAATTATGCGCTAAAAGTGAATGCCTGGTTTTAAAAAGCAAAATTGCGTATCAAATATTTCAGACAAAATTAAAAAAATGTGTCCGGTCAGAATTTCGTCAAATTGCGCATAGAGAAAGACAACTTCATGTTCTTAAATCTCCGTATGAATGTAGTTATAGGAAAATTCGTTTGTCAGAACAGGGGCAGGCAAAAGTATATACATTAACGAACAGTTTTGAAATATTGTTATGCCTCATTTCGCACCCCCCCCCCCCCAAAAAAAAATAAATAAAAAAAATAAAAATATTACAACCTACGATGGAAACCTGTTTAGCCTAGAGAAACGAGTCACTTATAGACAGAAGAAGACAAAAAAGAACATATTTTCACCTGATTGAACGAAGTGTTCCCTAGAACGCGCAATGACTGTATTGAAACAAATCCCCATGACGTCGAGTGGCGTCAGTCAGTACACTGTATGGTCACGTCATCACACTTAGTAAGTAGCTGTGCTCTTTAGACTTTGTCTCTGCTATTGGTTTTTCGTCAATTTAATGGACCAAATTTGAGACATACGTGCGTGTGAAAGTTTTATGTTATAATTTCCAGCTACCATTACAAATGTAAACTTACGTTTAATTGATATGCATATATATGAAAGAGTACAAACATCTTCTCACAGCTTTGCTGCAGTTTTCTTGCTGTGTACTTTGATGTAACGTGCTAATCGAAATTATGGTATAGTTTCAACTGTGTATTACATCACTGTTTTCTGCAGAATGTGACATAATCATAAGTCGAAATCATGTTTTGATTTTAACTTGTGTATTACGTGGCCGTTTTAAGCTGTACTGTATTTCATACTACAACAAATTTCACCTCGACAACTTTCCCTAAGTACCGCCTTGCTTTCTAATTGCAACTTATGTTGTTGTTGTTCGTCCTTCGAGTTCGAAGATGACCATGACATCACTAACTGGTTTGGTTTCTGTGAGTACGTGAGTGCCTAATCAGGCCAATGTGTACTCTGAGCTGTCTGTGGCACACTTGACAGGAGATGCAGCTTGGGTTTTGATCAATAGAGGACGTGCTGCAGTTCTGAGATTTGCGCTGCTTACGCTTCTGCATTGCCTCTACAGTTCTCCTCCTTTCAAAGTCGGTAACTCCAATATGGATGAGACTCCGCCAGGTGGGGCGATCCTGTGTGAGATCTTCCCAAGATTCAGGGTTAATGTTGAAGTGTTTCAAGGATGACTTGAGGGAGTCTTTGAAGCATTTCTTCTAACCACTCTGAGATCGCTTTCCCTCCTTCAGCTCGCCGTAGAAGATCTTTGGTAGTCGCTCTTCTGCATCCTGGTGACGTGGTCTGCCCGTCTCAACTCTGATTTTATCAACAGAGTGTAGAGGCTTGGAATGCCTGCCCGTGTGAGAACATCAGTGTCTGGAACCCTGTCCTGCAATCTTATCCTCATCAGTTTCCTCATGCATCCCATGTGAAAATGGTTCAGCTTCTTGGCATGGCGTCTGAACACCGTCCAGGTTTCTTAAGCATAAAGCAGGGTCGGCAACACAATGGTTTGTTGACCTTAAGTTTTGTTTGTGGACTGATGCCTCTACGATCCTACATATTTGCTCGTAGTCTTCCAAAGGCCACACTTGCGTTAGCAATTCTGACGTTGGTTTCACCATCGATATTAACTGCACGTGACATTGTGCTGTCGAGATAGGTGAACTTGTCCACTGCCACGAGGGTGTGGCCATTTACTGTGATGGTAGGCTCTAGGTCAAGCTTTCTTCTGCATGTTGGTGCATCACGTCTGTCTTCTTGATACTGATTGTGAGACCGAAATTGTCACAATCTGAAGAGAAATCATACATACTGTGTTGTAAGTCAAACTCAGATTTGGCATGTAGGGAATAGTCGTCAGCAAATAGGAGATCACGAACAGTCACTTCCTGTAACTTCATCTTCACGTGTAGTCTTCTCAGATTGAACAGCTTGCTGTCAGTCCGGTATCTGATGTCGATCCCAGTGTCAAAGTCACGGAAGGCATCAGTAAACATGGCAAAGAAAATCATGCTGAAGAGGTTTGGAGCCAGCCAACACACAGCCTTGCTTGACTCCATTGATGACTGGGAATGTTTCAGATGACTCACCGTCATCCACAAAACGAACGAGCATGCCATCATGGTATTCCCGAACAATCACGATGAATGTCTCTGGGCAACCAAATTTTGCCATGATCATTCAAAGACCTCCACGGATGATTGTGTCAAAGGCTTTTGTTTGGTCAATGAATGTCGTGTACAGGTTACAGGTTGGAGTTCTGTTCCTGGCATTTCACCTAGAGTTGACGAGCTGCAAACACCATGTATGGGACCTTGTCCTTTTCTGAAGCCACACTGACTCTCTGGCAGGATTCCTTGATCGATGTGATGCACAAGACGATTCAGTATATTTCTGGCAAGGATTTTTTGCCGGCTATTGATAGCAAGGAGATGCCCCGATGGTTGTCCCAGGATTGTTTGTTGCCTTTCCGCTTGTACAAGTGGACGATGGATGCATCCTTGTACTCCTGGGGTGTAGTTCCCTGAGTCCACTTTGACTGGAAGAGTTCAGTCAGTTTATGTGCCATGTGCGAGCCTCCGGCTTTGTAGACTTCTGCTGGTATAGCATCTGCTCCAGGGTCTTTGCCATTTGCCAGGAGGTCGATTGCTTTCACAATTTCAGTCAGCTCTGGAGGAGCAGCAAGTGGTATGTACATTTCCACTTGGGGCAATCGATCAATTACCTCCTCACTGATAGATGACTGTTGATTGAGGATGTTGTTGAAGTGTTCTGCCCATCTTTAAAGTATATTTTCTTTGTTAATGAGCAGCGTAGCGCCGTCAGCACTCAGTATTGGAGATGTTCCTGATGACTATGGCCCGTAGACTGTCTTCAAAGCATCGTAGAAGTTCTTCATGTCATTCCTGTCTGCGTAGGACTGAATCTTGTCTTACTTATTGCAATTCTCTGAGTTTGCATTGGACAGTCCTCTTGATGTTGTTAAGGGCTGCCTTCTTAGATGATAAAGTGCTGTCTTCTAAATAAACCTTCTCTAGCCAATGTTTCTCATTCAGAAGTCTTGTATGGCAGCATCGTTCTCATCAAACCAATCTTGATGTTTACGTGTGGTGGGACCGAGGGTTTTCAATGCAGTTGAGTACACAGAGTCTCTATAAGATGCCCAGTTTCCCTTGACATTTGCTGAGTATGTATCGATTATATACAGTTGGCTGCACATTTCTTTGACAAATTCCTGTTACACATTCTCCTATTTCAATTAGGCGACATTAAGCTTTTTGGGGACTTCGTTGCCTTGTGGTCGTATGCTAGGCTGAATCCGGATATTGGGCTTGGAGACTATGAGCCTGTGGTCAGTCCAGCATTCTGCACTTCTCATTGCCTTTGTCACACGGACATCCTGCCTGTCTCTTCTCCTGACAATGACGTAGTCAATAAGATGCCAGTGCTTAAAGCATGGGTGCATCCAAGACGTCTTGTTGCAGTTTGACAGGCGTAGTACTGTGTTGGCGATTAAGGGGTCATGTTCAGCGAATTTTCTCAGTAGGAGGAGTCCGTTGTTGTTGCATTTGCAAAATCCATTTTTGCCAGTGACACCTGGCCATGTCTGGTGATCTGTGCCAACTCTAGCATTGAAGCCACCAAGGATGATGAGCTTGTCTGCCTTTGGTTCTTCTGCAATAAGAGACTCCAGGTCTTCATGAAATTTGTCCTTGATCTCAAGGGTTGGTCATGGTGGGTGCATAGGCGCTGATGATAGTTGCATGTCTTTTTCCAGACAGTGGGAGTCTCATTTGCATTAGTCTAACATTCACATCATTTGGGAGATTTGTACGCTTGCTGAATAGCTGTGATTTGATGGCAAACCAAACACCAGCTTCGCGTCGCCCTTCTTTACTTCGGCCACTCCAGAAGAAGGTGTAGCCGGCTCCTACTTCGGTCAGTTGTTCTTCCTTAGCTAGACGAGTTTCACTAAGGGCTGCTATCTGGATGTTGAATCTGGCCACTTCTCTACCAACTAGAGCTGTTCTTCTCTCTGGTCTATCTGCTGATGTACTGTCAATAAGTGTGCGTACGTTCCAGGCACCGATGGTAAGTTGTGTCATCGTTGTCTTCATCTTAGGTTTTCGACCGCTAAGGTGGGATCTCCGTCAGCGCGGTGTGCTGACCAGGGTTAAGGTGAAGCAGGCAATGGTTAGGGCACCTTTTCTAGCCCATTCCTCGTGCTACAGAGGCGAGCATTGTGAAAGGGCTGCTCAGTCACCCAGGGGGGCTGCCGAGTTCCACTGCTGCTTCGGTCCAGTGTAAAGCGATCCTATGCCATGAGCCGCTTGTGGGCAGGGCTGCGGCTACAGCGCCCAGTTTATCCACACCTGCTGCTCTGCCACTCGCCCATCGCCACAGGACTTGAAGGTATCTGGTTGGAGGGTGTGAGGGGAATAGTGTCATGACTTTTGTGCGAGTTTGATTTTATGTGAGGGAAAGTTGCGCAGAGTCTCCCTTACTCTTTCGTCTAGATCTGTCTGAATCCAATGGCACGACAATGTCGAGACGTCTGGAGACATGTCCGGATGCAGTGGATGGCCATCAGTTCCTACTGCGCCTGAGCTGATGCCCTGCGCATTCTACAGAGCTCTCGCGATCTGCCTTAACAGCCGGGGGATTGGCATATCTGCTCGCCGCCCCCCCCCCCGATCCACCAGAAGGGACTTTTCAGAGGGAGCTAGGTGTAGCTGTCCACTCTGGATCAACAGTCACGGGTAATACCGTCTACTGTTACTTACAGTAGCATGCGATGCCTGACCTGACCACGAATTGCAACATATATAGATTGGCGATTTACATATAAAGCATAACCCATATCATGGTATTGGTAAATTTGCATATGCTTTACCTAAGCTATAACTAACTTTCTAAAAGGAAGTAACTCGTAATAACATAATCAACATACCAAGAGATTTATCTATCTTGGCTATTTCACACGCTGTATTGTGCCATTATTTATTTTTTATGATGTGTTTATTAATTTGTGTCTAGCTTCGTGGTCTGCCTGCTCTAGCAATTTTTTGATTGATGAAATAATACACTCGAGTTTGACTGGCCAAGTAGTTATATTGACACTTCTTGAATTAAAAGTTATCGATGTATTCATTAATTTATTTATTGTTTCTCCAACACAAGAAACAGTTGTGTAGTTGTAGTTAATTTAAGTTTGTTCTAGATTTGTCAATATGTATACTACTTGTTTGCTCACGTGCAATCCTATCAGGAGTTATATTTAATTCAATAAAAAGGACACTTTATATTAATTTATACCATGTCACATAGCTTACTGATTTAGTTTTTCTGCAAGAATATACACATTTCCAAAATTGTCATCTGGTCAGCTAAGTTTAGGTACTATTAATATGATATATTTTAGAGAATTTGGCAGTAATTGTCCTTGACGAACTTTGTCACGTGTACTTTTCTATCCGATTATAGATGAAGAGTATCGGTGGAAAGAAGTGCCAACATATTTTTATATAGAGTTTACTGTAGAATGCGCACCTAAATGAGAAAAGGGCATAGTGCGCAGGCTGATCTTGTTATACAGTGCTCCTTAAAATCATGATTTCACTCGAAAAGTGTAGACCCCGATTTGCCGTCGCATTATGAATATACAAATATCCCAAAAGAGGTGCTGGAATAGGTATAAGATAGAGCACGAGGGAAAGGTCATTCTCCTAAATAATTGCAGAGGCGCAAGTTTTCTTATAATCATAAGTAAACACTTAGAATTAATTTGTTTCACTTAATCTGATTTAATTTCATTAATTTTAGTTATATACTATTTTGCTCTAACAGACTGGTACACCGGTCTCTAGAAACTGTGATATTCCGTGTTAAGCATAATGGCTGGTCTGTCATGGATAATCGGCTGTGGTTTCATTTTCCGGTACGACATTTCCGGCGCGAAATATGAAAGTTCCAAAACAATTCTAGGTCTAATCTTTAGTGTTTTGGAATCCATCTTTTATGAAAGAAGGGTTCGGTGATCTTGTAGTTGATGATATTTCCAGACTGAAGAAAGTTTCAGTCCCATTCATTCAAAGGGCGCAGCTTGAGTCGCTTGACTGAATCTACAGGGGTTCGTATCGTTGTCTACAATTTACCTATACATTATACATGTATCGTCGTTCCTCCTAACTGCGAGATAGTCCTTGATTCGTGCCCCATGTTTCTCGCGACCTCACACGCTTGTTTTGAGATCCAGACGTCATCAACTGAGTCACTATGACAGTAAGTGCTGCTTAAAATACGTACTACAATTCAAATTGACTAATGCCATATTAGCCTCAAGTTTGTGGCCCTGGCGAGAGTGTTAGCTGATCAAGCCATGGCGCTGTTCACATATTGGTTATCTTTACCTTCTTATTAGTAGGAAATTCACGACAGAGATTTCTCAGACGGCAAAAGCAATGTAAAAACTTCGTTTCTATAACAATCACTTCTTATGTCATGTTAAAAAAATAAATCCAATGGAAGAGAGTATGAAATTCTTTATTGGATTATTGTAATGTAAGGGGAAAAAATATTTGTTGTGACATAGCCCGACAAAAAAAAAAAAAAAATCTTATCAAAGTTCAGCGTATAATTAAATACGATAATTATATCGAAACGGCTTGAAACTAAAATGATAAAAAAATGCATCCAATTAGTTTCTAATTTTTTTTATACTTTTGGCATAATTTTTTTGTGTTTTATTGCAGTCAATATGTATGTACTGGCAGCCCCAATTTCAACTTAGAAATTCAATGTGGATTTTACAACAAATAGATAGATCTTTAAAAACTTAAAAGAACAAAAAAAAAATTATATGTCTACCCCTGCTGGTTCAAAAGTTATAGGTAAAAATGTTCTTCATAAAATGCCGCGATTTTCCACAAATTTGTCAAATTGCATAAATGGCCAACTTTAGCAGTTGCTATTATTGAAACTAATTGCAGCTGAAGTCTGGAACTTTCCAGATCTCTTTTTTTGTATACAGAGACTTTGCTCAATTTTTTGGGAACTGAATTCTGTGAAATAACAATGTACATGTACCAGACCCCCAAAATTAAAGATCTTCACCAAAACTGGTCAACGGCAAATACAGCCTCAAATACAGGCAAAATATTTTTAAAAATCTATATCTCTGCCATTTATTTATCAATTTTTAAAATTTAAAGTGTATTGTGTTCAGATTGCTGTAATCTATCTAATCAATCTATATTCTGAGGATTTAAAACGTTTTTTTAAAACATCTCCCCACACCCTGGGCAGTACTCACATGATGTCAACATACAACCACACAACAAAGAATAATCTGTACTGTACAGAGGAGCACAACCAATAACAATATTTGATTGAAATGTAAAAAGCATTTTATAGCAAAATCAATACCAATATTTTTAGTGGTGAAATGATACACATGTGCCGCGTATCGATATGATACACAGCGTATGATATGATACATTATTGATTCTCAGTTTAAAGAATAAGAAGGCCAAAGACTAATAATTATTCGTGACTGCTGAAGATTAAAGTAACTTATAAAGGGTAGATATCATTTTGTATCGATTCTTCACCTCTTGTATTGATACGTGTATCGATATGGCAAAAGTATTGATGCATCGTTATATCGATGAATCATTTCACCCCTAAATATTATCAAGTCTAGTTGGAACATCACCATTCAACATTGCTTAATATCAAAACTTCAGTTCTAACATCATAAAACAAACACAGCAGTTGTAACACAGGAAAACTTTATTCAAGAATGTTAGCTAATTTCTATATTACAATTTACACCATATCAAGATAACAAGTCTTATGTGTATGAAAGGAATGAAATATATTACAAATGCAATTAATGAAAATACAGAGACATTATAAACTATCTGTTTCCACACTTTGGCCTAACTGTCACATTCCAATCTTACATCACATGGCCTTTATTTCAGGGGCACGAACCATGGATGAACTTCCGGAAATAGACAAATTTTGACATGCTCAGAAAAACGGTAGATTGCAAAGGATTTATTGAGTTTATAAACATTTTTCAACAATGAATAAATTAAGTAGATATAGTTGAACACATTGTATGGTTATTTTAATAGTTTCTCACAATATTATAATGCAAGCATTAAAATTCACGTTAAGGGCACAAAATATGGTGGATCGAGGATACTATATAGTACATACATGTAAGCAACGATACGAGCCCCTGTGACTGAATATTAGGGACAAGTGGGACCGGGTTTGGAACAACCCGAACCCAAACCTAATTCAGCTTGGCTGTCCACTTTGATAAAGAGCAGCTCTGTCCAATTCTGAAAGACAAGTTGGTCCAATTGTTTAAAACAAGTCAGACCAAAAACATAATCATATACAATCAAGCTTTATAAATTGTAAGGAATATAATTATTGTTATTGCCATTATGGTAAATGGCCGATTTGACAGTCACATGGATCTCATAACATAATGACATTTTATAAGAACTTAACTTTTTATTAACTAACTATATATATCATTGTTTAAAATTTATGATATATTATATCGTAATGATCATCATTTAATATAATATCATCATTTAAGTATAGTATTACATGAATATCAATTTTCCTATTTAAACATATGTATATATTTTATATTCATATATAAGAGTAGTTACTCTATCAAATTATAACAGTATGTTTATGATGCATAATATTCATAAACTTTAAGCTCTGCATAATATGATCACAAAGCAATTAGAGACACATGTCCAACAGCAGATATGGCTGTCGTGGGCAAAATAAAATGTCATTATCAGAAAGAAAAAAAAAAATTAAATAGTACATATATATACATATATTATGTTGCAGATATATGGAAAATATATTTCTGCAAGATTTTGTTTCTCTTTAAACCATATTTCAGTGAATGTTTGAAAATACATCATTACCCATGGAACTTTTATTACTCATCCCAAACGTCTTCCACATTAATTCCCCACTGAATAGTTACTACATATGTACTTTTGTGGATTTATTTTTTATGTACTTATTTTATGTTTCTTAGATGTATTAGAATGTCCAAGGTAACTGGCACCTGTGAAATTCAGGATCCAAAATAAGAAAGTCGCAATTTATGAAAACTGCAATGAAAGTAATCTACATGTATGAGATAATGAATATGACAATTTGGGAGGCAACATCAACTTGTCTGATATTGAAGATGGTCCGAAATCTAACAGGGCAACATTTTCCATTAGTAGCTCAAGTAGCTGATGTATTGGCACAGAAAATGACTTTAGACATGTTCCATGAATCGGACAACTTGACTACAACAACAGCCACAACAGTGAGAATAAAAGTGGATGTAATGAAGAAACATCTGAAAACTTTGATCATGCACTGACAAGAGGCCAATTTATGACAAAATTTATGGAGCCATGTTGAATTGGGGTTGAGTCTGAGTTCTACAAACCAGGGCCGAGTTGTCCGGTTTCTTCTTGACTCACTCTCAACTTTGTCAAATTCTTTACATCACATGCAGAGTCAGAAGTAGAGCTTTAATCCTCTCTATATTAGGATTCTTTCATAATCTTGTCATATTTAATCCTCTCTATATTAGGATTCTTTCATAATCTTGTCATATTTAATCCTCTCTATATTAGGATTCTTTCATAATCGTCTCATATTTAATCCTCTCTATATTAGGATTCTTTCATAATCGTGTCATATTTAATCCTCTCTATATTAGGATTCTTTCATAATCGTCTCATATTTAATCCTCTCTATATTAGGATTCTTTCATAATCGTGTCATATTTAATCCTCTCTATATTAGGATTCTTTCATAATCGTGTCATATTTAATCCTCTATATTAGGATTCTTTCATAATCGTGTCATATTTAATCCTCTCTATATTAGGATTCTTTCATAATCGTGTCATATTTAATCCTCTCTATATTAGGATTCTTTCATAATCGTGTCATATTTAATCCTCTATATATTAGGATTCTTTCATAATCGTGTCATATTTAATCCTCTCTATATTAGGATTCTTTCATAATCTTGTCATATTTAAAGAAACAATAACGTGAAACAGGTAAAGCCTTGGATAAGTGAGTGCAGCTTCATTCATGTGTACTAACATCAAGGTGTTTTTCTGTGTGTGCATGACGTAATAAATCTGTTGTGTCCCTTCAATGCAGTGAATAACTTGGTCATTACTGGTATATGCACCACAATTTTCACAGAAAATTCAAGTTACTCAACTTAATTAATCTCCATGAACATGTTAAATATAATTAATCTCCATGAACATGTTAAATTTAATTAATCTCCATGAACATGTTAAATTTAATTAATCTCCATGAACATGTTAAATTTTGCAAAAAGAAGACCTTCCATAATACCTTTTGAACTTTATGTAAGTGTAAAATACAGTAATTACTGCAATATAAGCTCCTAAACTTTATGTAAGTGTAAAATACAGTAATTACTGCAATATAAGCTCCTAAACTTTATGTAAGTGTAAAATACAGTAATTACTGCAATATAAGCTCCTAAACTTTATGTAAGTGTAAAATACAGTAATTACTGCAATATAAGCTCCTAAACTTTATGTAAGTGTAAAATACAGTAATTACTGCAATATAAGCTCCTAAACTTTATGTAAGTGTAAAATACAGTAATTACTGCAATATAAGCTCCTAAACTTTATGTAAGTGTAAAATACAGTAATTACTGCAATATAAGCTCCTAAACTTTATGTAAGTGTAAAATACAGTAATTACTGCAATACAAGCTCCTAAACTTTATGCAAGTGTAAAATACAGTAATTACTGCAATATAAGCTCCTAAACTTTATGCAAGTGTAAAATACAGTAATTACTGCAATATAAGCTCCTAAACTTGATGATTGCATAAAGAATAAAGACTGAGTTTTCACCTCAGCCAAATGACGGATCATCTTAAATACCCAGTGGGGTAAGTCTCACTTTTTGAGGACATTTTCATATTCAATATCAATCTTTATAATAATGGAAGTTGCTTCAGTAGCACCTAGCAGACAAAAGCAACATCCTGTTTCAGAAGAATTGACCTTATGTGCCTTTGTTTTCCTTATATTAATAGCCGTAAGCTTCATGTTTTACTGCTGGAAAGCTGTTCACCTAATAAAGGAGACTTTTAGAAAATTATTAGCTTATATATATAAGTGCAGTTTTGTAATAGCCAGGTATTTTTCTTCAGTCATGTGTTGCTCTGGTCAGAACCATTTTGATTGTGTGTCTATGACGGTTGGTTGGTTTTTAAAGGCACTTTTAGCACTTTATCTGGCTCTATCATTACCAAGGAAATGGCTTGGTTTGGTGCTTTACGGCACAGCAACACAAGTAGGTTTTTTAGTGCCAAGGCAATTGGAGTAAAGTGCCTTGCCTAAGGACACACCACGGTAGCTGACCTAGGCTGGTCCAATGGTGGGATTCAAACCCGTGCCCTTTCGGTTTCGGTCGTGAGTCCGGCACGCTAACCATTGAGCCACCGTGGCTCCCTCATTACCAAGGAAATGGGAGCTAAGTGCCTTTCCCAAGGTCACACAAGAGGCAGCTGACCCAAGTTTGTCTGGGCAGGTATCGAACCTTTGACTATTGAATTATGAATCAGACACCTACCAACTGAGCTCCTGTAGTTCCTGTTGAGTAACTTTGAAGAGGTCTAAAAAAACCTCATATTTTTCAAGGCTTGAAATTAACCCTACTTTGCTAACCCTAGGTCAGTGATTTTGCTGACGGATCACTGACTAGGTCAGCGATTTTGCTGACGGATCACTGATTTTGCTGATGGATCACAAATACCCCATCCATCACTAATCCGTTAGAACAGTCAAAATTTCCATCAGTTGCTATCATAGCAGTTGACAAGTGGTCTTGTGTCAGATGTATCAAAATAAAATGTGAGACACCAGTTACTTTCATGGTTAATTGATCTGTTTATTGTGTTCAGTTATTACTTACCAACAACCTGCACTTGATGAGGTACAATAAATCCCATGGCAGAAATGGACAGGTGTTATTCCAGACATCAAGTAAATTAGGGTAATTTTAATATTGTCAAAACAGTCTTTGTGCAAATGGAAGTAGCCTCATGTACTGGCCCCAAACACTAATGATTGTCCTCCTCAACTCACCAGACATCAAGGGTTATAACCCAAGAGATGCCATCAAGCTGTGACATGCTGCTGGACCAAGAAACAGCAGGCCAGAGACTTAAGGCCTGTGGACTTGGATCTAATGATGAACCATATAAAGAAAATGAATATGAACTTTCGATTTTTAATGAATTTTGTTTGTGAAATAGAGTTGTTATTGTTTTGAGTTGATGTTAATGAATAATAGATTTTGAAGTGGAAACTGAAATGCCTTCTGTTTGATTTTAGCAGGATCAGTGAAATTTAGGCAGGATCAGTTAAAATTTTATTATGGTGATCATGTGGGTTAGTGAACAAATATCCTAATTTTAAGCCCTGCATTTTGAAAATATAAATGAGCTATATATTCTACAAGAGGAATACATGTACTTGAATCATTATTCTACAAGAGGAATACATGTACATGTACTTGAATCATTATTCTGGAGTGGGAAGTTTGAAAATATCCTTGACTTAAGTGATATTTGACCATGAATTTCATCACTGGAAGTTGAAGTTACAGAATACGCTGTAAGATTTAAAAATATTTCCTTTCAGTTGGAACACATTTTTGTTAATGAGTATTTTGAAAAACAGTTATGTTTGATCCATATTCCTCAGCCTTCTTATTATCTTTTGAAGTAGCCAGCCCAAAATTAAAAGTACAAGACTAAGTTAGTGCAATGATATCATAAAATATGTTAATGTTGTAAAAGTAGATGGCTACAATGTTACAATTTGTAAAAGTTGAAGGTTTTTAAGCTGGTTGCTAACAGCCAATGGGAAGGCTGATTTCTAAAGACAAATGTTTAAAAAGCTTTTGTCATGGATTTGACCTGGGGAGGTAATTTTGTGTGCAATTCTTGCATTTGGCCAGTTTAATGATTGGTTAATATCTATGTGCCTGTTTGTCAGGCATGTATGTGTACCAAGGTTCCCTCCTTTGTCTTGCATTTGCTCACAAGTGCAAAAGCTATCCTAAAAAATAACATCTTAAAAAAAAATTTCCAATGTGTGCACATTACTGGATGCTTCTTCATAGAGTGGAGGAATACATAGGGACAATGGCAACAACAATATTGTGCAACATCATGGAAATGTTTTGCATAAGGGCATGTTCACATTTGTTGCCAGTGCATAATAGTATTTTATTGCATTGCATGGAATAATATTGAAAACATATTTTGAGTCATGAATTTGTTTAAGGAAAAATTGGTCATCACTGACTACTTTGATTTCATTATTGTGAATTCTGAATTTTGCATTCTCTGCTGAAACACTTACATGGAGTAATTCTTAAGAAACTGGAAATAGAAAACCAAAAACAAAGGTTTTATTTTAGCTGGATCACAATGCAGAAGATACATATCACTATAAAAGCTTGCTTCACAACTAGCACTTCAGGTTGCTTTAGTTGTGCTTGCTAATTTTTTCTTGTGACATATAAAATGTTTCTTTGATACCTGTAAATAATGCCCATCTATCAGCTAGGTCAGTGCTAAAATATTCCACATAGCTGCCATATAGGAACCACATGAAAATAATTACATGTATTTTAGTTTACTTCAAAAGGGCTGTACATGAAATTGTCCATTCCAGATCTCATTCTCATCCAACTTCAGTCTTTACCTATATCTACCAAATATTTAAATAATAATAATCCACACTTCATCAGAATAATAATAATGTATTGATTTAATGTTGAATTATGTCTGCAAGTTTCTTTCTTCAGAAATAGAGTCCCTTTGGTCATTATTTCAACCTTGAAAATACATTACACTGAAACTTGTTAGACAACTTAAGAAATCTTGAGTATTTAAATACCTAAATATGTTTTAACTGAAATGAATTGCCATCTGAAACTTTTGATTGCCACTGGCAATTTGGGCAGTCACAAGTGCCAACATAGGCACAGTATATACTAAAGAGATGAGTTTCTGGCATTTCTTTGTAATATTTTTGTGTATTACCGTCTGTACTCACATGTAACCCGGAACCAACTGGAAACTGCATGGACCCAGATCTGCCATTGCATTCTGCGCTGGCAGATATGGTCTATGCAGTTTGTAAGGACTAATCAGTAGAACAAACAACATAGACCCTGATCTGCTGTAGCATAATACATCAGCATATCAGGGCCTATGTTGTTTTGCATTTGTACCCAGTTTATACACAAGTACATACAGTAGATAATATTTGAGTAATAAACAAGACATACATTGTAGTTTATTAATCTGCAGTTTTATTCCTATTGTATTTAACATGCTTCTTGTCAATATGTCACTAAACACAATGTTTGGTGTTTGATAAAACAAATAAATAAACAGGTAAATATTTTCTTATTTCACTTCCTATTAAATGAAAATCACAAGTAAATTCCAGTCTAATTATATTTATAGAACCAGTCTGAGGAGAATGACACAGCCAAATGGTGGCCAGTTGTAATTTTAAAACTTTGTATTCTATCAAAAAGTTTCAAATACTGTGAATCATACTAAAGTTATACAAGTTATTGCTTTGCAAATAGAATGTCTAGACTACATGATTAATGGTCCTCTTTTCATCAACTAAAATTATATAAGTTATTGCTTTGCGAATAGAATGTTTGCACTATATGATTAACAGTCATCTTTTTATAAACAAAGGTTATATAAGTTATTGCTTTGCAAATACAATGTTTACACTATTTGATTAATAGTCATGTTTTTATGCCTGACCAAATAAGAGTGGTAGCTCAGGTTGTTTTATCCTTGTCTGTCCATTTGATCCATCATAGCTTGGTTAAGTTTTGTATGTAGGTCATTGATGGCACTGTGTCAGGTGGGGCATCTGTGTTCCATGAACACACTTTATTTGTTTACAACTCAAATATCAAAATTAGTATTACCAAATTATGTTTGACTTTTAATTTTTGAAATGTTAAATTGTTGTACTAATGTACTTGCCGGGGACTATACTCTTGTCATCAGGCACTTTGTGACAGATACATATCAAACTAGTGCCAGGTGGGAAGTCCAAATTATACAGATCTGTTTACATACATGTACACATGTATTTACATTGGTGTCTTTGTCACTAAGGTTCTTTTTGAACTTGTGGCATAGAATTTGACACTTTGGTGTCTTTATCACTAAGGTTTTTTTTTAACTTGTGGCATCGAATTTGACACTTTGGTGTCTTTATCACTAAGGTTCTTTTTGAACTTGTGGCGTAGAATTTGACACTTTTGGTGTCTTTATCACTAAGGTTTTTTTTTTGAACTTGTGGCATAGAATTTGACACTTTGGTGAATCGCTGCCTTGATGTTGATGTGCATTTACCATATATACTCGTGTATAACACGGGTCCAAATGCAAACAACATAGACCCTGATCTGTCATCACATAATGTGCCGGCAGATCAGGGTCTATGTTGTTTGTTCTACTAATTAGTCCTTACAAACTGCATAGACCCAGATCTGTCAGTGCATTAAGCGATGGCAGATCTGGGTCTATGCAGTTTGCAGTTGGTATTGGATTACACGTGAGTATAGATGGTAGCCTGTTGTCCAACAATAATAATTTGTCGTTTTGTTATCTTTTTCAGATATAAAGATTTTGTAACTTTTCTGAACTGAACAGCTATTAAACATACTAAGAAAAATTGCAGTCCTCAGTTTATATTGGAAAAATGTCAGGAACTATATCAACAACTGTACGTCGTGTCACAAGATCAACGTCAAACACTTCTATTTCTGAACCAGAGTCTTCAAGCAAAGGTGGTTATACACCAAATTCACAGAAAGTTCAGCCTTTAGTAGTGCAAAATGGCTCAGCAACACCAGTTAGAAATGTAATTTCTTTAAATCATTTTCGTCAGAGATTGGAGAAAGAGATAGGAGAAGGCAGTGTAGATCTGAATGGAAGTTTGAAATCTAGTGATAAAACAAGTCCTATGCTGGTGAAACTCCGAAGCACACCAGGTAGGTAGAAAACATGTTAGAGCAGGTAGTGTTTCTCCCATCTGTTTTTCTTCTTCTTCTTCTTCTTATTATTATTATCATTATTATTAATAATATTATTATTATTGTTGTTATTGTTGTTAATGTAAACTTAAGAGATCTGCAAAAGGAGTATAAAGTTGTAAAAATCCTATATTTCATACGTAGTCCACCCAAAAATGTTGCAGGAGTAAAATCCTTGATAAAGCCTTATTCAGTTTTAATTTCTTTTTTTAATTTTTAATCTTTCCTTAGCAAAAGATACATGTGTCAATAATGCTTTGAAAGGAAGTCTAATGCATGGTTAGTTACAGTCTCAAAGTAAAATCTTACTACATGTAGCTGTAATAAATTAATCATTACAGGTGAAACAATATTAATGCAGGATTCCAATTTTACTGTGAAGTGTCTCTCTCTCCCCAGCCAGAAAAAAGCAGAGAGATGGGAAAATAGGCAAAAGTGAGTGAAAAGAAGTCAACATTTACAACTTTCAAACCCATCGCTTAAAACAGACATTTACTATACATTTGAGACAAATAATATAAAAACTGTATGAAAATACTACATTTTCTCTTAGTTTGATTTAGCAGAACTATTGTTTAACTTTGCTTTACCAAAGCCAGTAACCTTATATTGAATTAGGTGATAGATATCAAGGTACAGGCCCTCTTTCTTATTTGTACAGGATGAAATATGAAATAAATTTGTTTCCCTTCATTAGCTGTCAGCTGAAAAACCTCAACAGAGTAATAATTTTTTTGTGACTGGGCTACAAATGCATGGAATTTCACTCACTTCTATAGGTTTCATGTGTGAATTTGTGGTGGGAATCCTGTTGATTGAAATGTAATTGCAGACATAAGTAAACATCATTAAACTGATACAAAAGTTGATAAAAAAAACCCACCATGAAAACACTATATTGCTCTTTGGACAGAAAAAAGACACAAGGGTTGATATTGTACCAGGAATACAAAAGCTTTTATTGACCTAAAAGGGGGTGGGTGGGTGACATCAACTTAAAAAGAGGAGAAGTCAGCTTCACTATTTCCACATATTTGGGTGAAATTGCAGGGTACTTGTGCCAATATTTTGCCTTAATCACCCCCTAGCATGGACTCTGGTGATACATAAGAAATTTCCTAATTGTATTAGGCCTTTTATTTCTATTTTGTCTTCTTTCATGCATCCTTTAAATTCCTTGGATGAACTAGGATTTAATTTATTGAAGGGCATGATCCGTGTATCTACTAGTTAATTAGATATGGCTTTGAAAAGAATGATGTAACATGTTAGTAGCAGTTGGTGTACCCTTGCATTTTATCCTTTCAAGATTGGAGTAGTACTGCCAATTTTTCCTAAATCCAGGGTATAGGTCTTTCATGCATACATAAAAAAGCCAGATGACGGGTCATTGAGAAGAAAGCGAAGTTGGCAGAAATACAGAGACTTAGTGTGGACAGGGGAGATATTTGTTCCAATTTAGCAAAACTAATATTTTCCAATTCTCTAATGATTTGAAATGCAGCTGCAACATACTGGTATTTGGCATTTTATGATGAAAGATGTACGATATTTTGCCCCATTTTTTAAATTTGAGCTTTATTCATTATTGCACTTTGCTGCTTCCATCTCTTTTTCTACCTGGTGTAGTAATGCTGTGATGTAATCTAGGTGAGTCGTGAAAGTCCCAATTCAATTTTCAGCTTTAATTTGGAACAATATTAAAACTATATGAATGATGAATGTCATTCAATTATTAGCTGACGACTATCAGAACGTTTTCTGGTATCAAACATTACAATTTTAATCATCATGCTAAAAGCTTCCAATATGAAACATTAAAAAAAAATTCAAAATGCTAAAAGCTTCCAGTTATCAATCACTACAATTTTAGTCATCATGCTAAAAGCTTCCAATATCAAAGTATCAATTTTAGTCATCATCATGCTAATAGCTTCCAATATCAAACATTACAATTTTATTCAAAATGCTAAAAGTTTCCAGTTATCAATCACTACAATTTTAGTCATCATCATGCTCAAAGCTTCCAATATCAAACATTACAGTTTTAGTCATCATACCAAAAGCTTTCTGGTATCAAACATTACAATTTTAGTCATCATGCTAAAAGCTTCTAGTATCAAACATTACAATTTTAGTCATCATGCTAAAAGCTTCTAGTATCAAACATTACAATTTTAGTCATCATGCTAAAAGCTTCTAGTATCAAACATTACAATTTTAGTCATCATGCTAAAAGCTTCTAGTATCAAACATTACAATTTTAGTCATCATGCTAAAAGCTTCTAGTATCAAACATTACAATTTTAGTCATCATGCTAAAAGCTTCTGGTATCAAACATTACAATTTTAGTCATCATGCTAAAAGCTTACAGTATTAAACACTACAATTTTAGTCATCATCATGCTCAAAGGTTCCAATATCAAACATTACAGTTTTAGTCATCATACCAAAAGCTTTCTGGTATCAAACATTACAATTTTAGTCATCATGATGCTAAAAGATTCCAGTATCAAAGATTACAATTTTAGTCATCATGCTAAAAGCTTCGAGTATCAAACATTACAATTTTAGTCATCATGCTAAAAACTTCCAATATCAAACATTACAATTTTATTCAAAATGCTAAAAACTTCCAATATCAAACATTACAATTTTAGTCATCATGCTAAAAACTTCCAATATCAAACATTACAATTTTAGTCATCATGCTAAAAACTTCCAATATCAAACATTACAATTTTAGTCATCATGATGCTAAAAGATTCCAGTATCAAAGATTACAATTTTAGTCATCATGCTAAAAACTTCCAATATCAAACATTACAATTTTATTCATCATGCTAAAAATTTCCAATATCAAACATTACAATTTTAGTCATCATGCTCAAGCCTTCCAGTATCAAAGATTACAGTTTTAGTCATCATGCTAAAAACTTGTATCAAACATTACAGTTTTAGTCATCATGCTAAAAGCTTCCAATATCAAAGATTCTTATTACTTTAACAATTTAGCTCTTATTGGTTTACTTGCATAGAAATTGCACTTTATGATTTTACTCTACTCATTAAATGGACCAGTACAAATACATATATTACACAGAATATATTTAGGTTTTACTAAATGACATGTACTATAACATTATATATAGTCATGGAGCAATCAGTCATATATGGTCATATATTAATCAGTCATACAAGGTCTTATATCAATGAGTCATATATGATATGTCATTCAGTCATATATAGTCATAGATCAATCAGTCATATGTCAATTAGTCATATTTCAATCAGTCATATATGGTCATTTGTCAGTCAGTCATACACAGTCATATATCAGTCAGTCATATATAGTAATATGTCAATCAGTCATGTATGGTCATAGATCAATGAGTCATGTAGTCACATGTCAATCAATCATATATGGTCATATATCAGTCATATATGGTCATATATCAATCAGTCAAATATAGTCATATGTCAGTCCATCATATATGGTCATATATCAATCAGTGATATATAGTCACATGTCAAGCACTCATATATGGTCATATGTCAATCAGTCATATATGGTCATAGATCAATCAGTCATATATGGTCATAGATCAATCAGTCATATATGGTCATTGATCAATCAGTCATGTATGGTCATTGATCAATCAGTCATGTATGGTCATATATCAATCAGTCAAATATAGTCATATGTCAGTCCGTCATATATGGTCATATATCAGTCAGTCTTATATGGTCATAGATAAATCAGTAATATATTGTCATATGTCAATCAGTGATATATGGTTATATATCAGTCATATATGGTCATATATCAATCAGTCATATATAATCATATCAATCAGTCATATTTAGTCATATATCAATCAGTTGTATATAGGCCCAAAGAAATTCACTCCAGCTACGGTGCTTATTATTCATTCACAAACATCTTTCCCTTTAAATAAATATAATACTACATTGAGAAAGAAAGGGCTACTACAGCTGATGACTGATATGGATAGACAAATGCAGAATCACATCATCAGCATTTCTTTGTATGTTGAGGAGTAAAAGTTCTTGAAAAAGATGTACCATCATACATGTATTTTTATGGACACACTATTACCATGAATCTGAACAAGATTTTGCAATGTCACATTTGTAAATTTATAATGAAATTTTGAAATTTCAGCTGGAGTATTGAAAGCCAAGCAATATCTTCTAATTAAAAAACATGAGGAAAGTCGTCAGAAAGTTGACACTATTAATGTTGGTGGTGGAATTTCCCTGTGGCCCAACATGGAAAACATGAGACTGACTGGTCAGGAAGTAGCTCATCTAGCAGCAATGTGTGTTGGTCTTCTTCTTCTTGTGGGAACTCTTTTCTTCCAACTTCATGGTACTTTAGAAACTTATTTTAAGAGTCTTTTGTAAGAAAATATCATAAAAAGAGTTTCTAGGGATTTTAGAGAATCGTCATTAAAAGTTCTTTTGTAAATGCCATCATTATTTTAAACAAAGTGTGAGTTATATTATTATTTTAATCAGAGTGGGGAGTCCCAAGCAGATTTTGACACATTTCTGGTAGTTTGGGACTCTCTTTATGGGATCTAGAATCCCTGATACAGACTTCTCAAGTTAATTAAATGTTCATTATATTTACCTAATTTTGCCAAGACAATTCGGCATTTCTTTCCCGATAGTCATCAAAATAACAGGTAATGTACCTGTACTCTTGTGATTATAACTAGCTTAAGTGAGTCAGAATTTTGAACAATTGTACCATAAATTCACTGTAAAAACTGTCTATTTTTGGAAGCAATCAAAAAGTCGTGGCTATTTTT
Organism: Margaritifera margaritifera; assembly: GCA_029931535.1. Lineage (NCBI taxonomy): Eukaryota > Metazoa > Mollusca > Bivalvia > Unionida > Margaritiferidae > Margaritifera > Margaritifera margaritifera. Next base: position 579,906 of record JAQPZY010001381.1, on the reverse strand, counting down.
TCCTTAATTTTAATGTCAAATACCATATATACTTGTTTATAAGTCAAGTCCAACTGAGCACTGCACAGACCCAGATCTGCCGTCGCATAATGTGCGGGCAGATCTGGGTCTTGTTAGAAGTATTCAGTAGAGCAAACAACATAGACTCTGATATGCTGGTGCATTATGTGACAGCAGATCAGGGTCTATGTTGTTTGCAGTAGGACTTGACTTATGAGCAAATATATATGGTACATTTTTGCAAGTTTTTTATTACATGTAATAGACATTTAATAATTTAGCTTTACATCTTTTAGTTTAAGAGTGAAATTTTATCATAAAAATATTTCCAAGTTGAATTATTTTCCATTTCAAATTTGCTAGGATAATATTTTACTTTGTAGGAATTAAAAATAATTATTGTAACGAACTCATTTTTCAGGTTCAATTTTGTACATTCTGCTAGACTATTACATGGAGTTGTCCATCTTCCCGAGAAAACATCTTGTAGATGTCTCCACTTCACAAGAACATTTTGATGCCTCATTGTTAAAGTGGCATTCTGATTTCAGAAATTTGCTGGTAAGATAAGTTGAAAATAAAACTATCCAAAGTCTTATGGTTTAAGATTTTTGGAAAAAGCAAACACACACGTTTAAAAAAAAGAATAAAGAATTACTCCAAAATTACAAATGTAGTAAATTCAGATTTACTGGTAGACAGAATCAATATTAAATTGTGATGCAAGAAGCAATAATATTAGCACAATAAAAATACTGAATTTTAATTTTTAAACTCTTAAACAACTTACATTAAGTTTTAAATTTACAGTGATCACTTTACTTAGATACCAAAAGGATTTATTGAAATCATTTTTTGATACATCTGTGAATGTAACTTGTTATTTGATTGAATGTCAAAACCTGTCACAGTAATACCAAATTGAAAATGTTAGAAATAGTCTATTTTAACATAATAATGTACCATATAATGTAGTGACATAGAGAATTACATTCTTTTGTTGAGCCCAAGTTGGCAGAAAATGAGACACAGCAATTGTCGCTTTTCCAACAATGTCAACATCAAATGGTTTGTTATGGTTTTGTTTAAAGTTTGTTTTAGTTTAGGTTAGACTGGACTTTAAAAATCTGTTCTTATTGTTAGCATTATTTCAACCAAATCAGGGCTGTAAATGCTGAATAACCCAACGTCCAAGACTTGTTGATTTTTCAGTCACTAAAGATAAGAAATTTATTTTATGTTTGATAATTTGGACAATAACAATTTGCTGTTATTCTGATAAAAAGGCAACTAAAACAGCTAAATGAACAGGATAGTCTTTTTAAAAGCATAAATTGCATGCATATATAACAGCTCATAACACATAATAGACATAACAACAGCACATTGCTGTTCATAATATAGTACATAATAAGAAGTCATACCAACATATTTCAAATGCTTTTCTTAATCAGCATCATAGACATTAGAGACTGGAAATGAAGAAAATTATGAAGCTGAAAAATGGGGCAAGTGAAAAATTGGTAAGGACATGTCACTTTTCAAAAGTCACTTATCCTGGAGAAGTGGCTGGGAAATATTTTTGTACGGCCCTGAAAAGATTGCAAAATGTGTTTAACTGATATTGTATTTTAATATTAGGAATGCAAATCTGGTAAAAATCAATCAGAGACAGTAAAATAATCACAAAGATTCCAAAATCTTCCTATACAAACTGTAATCTCCTGATTAATGCCTATTTTCCACGTTCACTATCTCATGTTTATATGAGTAAATTGTCAGCATACTTTACCAAAACCTGCCTTGGAAGGAAGGAACATTCTGAGAGACTGAAGGCCAGGGAGGTCAAAGGTCAAAGTCATGGCAAATGTTTGAATTTTAGGTGCAGTCATTGATTGAACTTCTTGAATATTCAGAACCTGTTGTTGGCATGGATAAATTATTATCAGCCAAAAAGTTACCATGGAATATTTAAAAAAATTATTGGGATTAGGAGGGCAAGGGTTAAAGGTCAAGGTCACACTGGTCAGTTTCTTAAATTTATTTTGTGTAAAACAAATATAGTGTTACATGTCTGTGGATAGGCTTTAGACTTTGAATAAGATTCACCATATACGTGGATGGAGAATCCTTGGGGATGACAGATCAAGGTCACCAGGTGAAACATTTATAGCTTTTAAGGTAAATTGTTTGAAGTTTTATAAAGTTGATACATCTGTTTCCATGAACAAATTATTATTTTAGTTGTCACACAAACACAGGAGATGAAACACCTAGTAATGGGTATAGCATCAAAGATCAATGCTGTGGGGGTCATTTGGTAGTGTGTTACTACACTATAGCAATATTGTTACAGGTGAGACAATAAACTTTTGTATTTTTCTTATGTGCAAGTTTCAATTTCTTCACAAGTTTTCACAGGATTCAATTGCCTTTTCAGGACAGAATTCACCAGTCCCTGGATACAAGCAAAGTCCCTGTTAGCTATTTGCTATATATATGCACATATGCAGCTGGTTTAGGAACACTTATATACTATCTAGCAGATAACATGTTTTCCAGCAACAAGCTGTCTCCCAAGAGGATCAAGAAATGGTAATTTGGGTCGCAGTCGTGCAGATATACACACACACACAAACACTGGCATGGGATCACACACAAAGTCCTGGACAGTGCAGTAGTAACATACTCCATCTGCATCTCTGCAGTCCCATGGACAATCCTGGGAACTAGCATGTGTAAGGGTTAGGATTTGCTCATCTAAAGATTGTTGGCTTCCTTGAGGTACTCCTGTTTCCTAACTCACACAGGGAAACACCTCATACCAGCTACTGGGCTGTATTTAGTAGTGATATGCACTGTTTGTGTGGAAGACAACTGGATCATCCTGCCTAGTCTGTTCTCCTGTACATGTAGGAGTTTTTAACATTGTAACCCAATGCTTGCATCAAGTTGGCACTGCATTTAATGTTTCAGATTTTTAAATTGTACTTTTTATAGATTAACAAATAAACATTACTTACCGTTAGAATATGTGTATTCAGTCAGTATCATTGAATAAATATGTCTAAATACACACCAAACAAAATGACAGTCAAGGTAAATTATTTGGGTATCTAGCTTTTTCTAGTTTCTGTTTTCAAATTGCAGTTGACAAACTCTTTTGCGAGTCAAACAAAATTTGCATGGCTACCTCATGGTGATCTACCTCTCTCAACTGTTAGATTTTTGTCATCTTATGCCACTCACTAACCGTCCATACAGTACAACTGTTAGCCTCGTGTTACCTAAAGCTAACCTTACTGAATGCAGCCAAGGTGTGACACTAAGCCTCTCTGTCAAAAATATCAGGCATGTCACTGACTAATTAGGTGCTTATTTAGAAAACTAATAACCCCTACAGTCAGAGAGAACTGAAGCAGCTTGGTTGATCATTCCTTTATAAAACAACCTTTTTCTTTAATGTAAGTTGTTTGAACTTGCAATACTGAATGAAAATAATACAGATAAACCTGCCTTAAAGGTCACCTATACTAAGTAATTATCTTAAACAGTCATTTCTCTAGGTCCCTATTCTATTAAATTAGAAACCTAATTTAACATTTAAACCTAATAAAAGTATTGTGATGCATTTCTCTGTTGATAGAAGCATATAAAACCCTTAATTTAAATAATAAATGTATAAGCTGTCAGGTGTTATATTTGGATGAATATCCATGGAGCAAAATTACCATTTAACATTTTATATTTTGTTTTTCCTCTCAGGGTCTGCTTACTGACGGTGATAGGATCTTGGACGGTGTGTATGGCCTATCTACTAATGTGTGCTTACATGGTAGAAGTGAAGGTTGCTAAAAATGTGCATTTGTTGAGTGAAACTTTAGTAAGTATCAGGGAAATGAGAGATTCTTGATGTTATAGAAAGCATATCAAAATAACAATAATTATTATTATTATTATTATTATTATTATTATTCCGTCACCAACAGATACATATTTGCAAAACCTTTGTACCTTGAACCCTATTTCACATACACTTATCAAAATTGGTATGTGGATGCACCTCAGGAATCAACCATACCTAAAGTAAGTATGTGTTACATATTTACTACGCTTGAGTGACTTAGGTATTTTCATAGTTTTGTTTGGATCAATCTCTACATCTTGGACTCTATTTCAGCAACACTTATCCAATGTGTCATGTAGATGCATCTCAGGAAGAGTAAGTTAAAAAATACCTAAATAATGTCACTATGACCAATGTTTGAATGCCTGAAAGACATTCATAATAACCTCCATATCTTGGACCCTGTTTCACCTAAAATCATCAAGATTGGTATGAGATGCCTCACAAGAAGACTAACTCAACCATAACAGGGTAGATTACTGTGACCTTTTTTAAAAGTTGAATGACTTTTTGTACTTTTAGAGATTAATTTTTAACACCTGAAGAATCTTTGACCCTTTTTCACCTACACTCATCAGAATTAGTATGTGGATGTAGAATCTTTGACCCTATTTCACCTACACTCATCAGAATTAGTATGTGGATGTAGAATCTTTGACCTTATTTCATCTACACTCATCAGAATTAGTATGTGGATGTAGAATCTTTGACCTTATTTTACCTACACTCATCAGAATTAGTATGTGGATGTAGAATCTTTGACCCTATTTCACCTACACATCAGAATTAGTATGTGGATGTAGAATCTTTGACCTTATTTCACCTACACTCATCAGAATTAGTATGTGGATGTAGCCAAGGAAGAGTAACTCAACCATACAAAAAAAGATCACTGCAACTTTTTATGCTTGCATGATTTGGATTTTTAGAAGTTTGTTCGTAACACTGTCTAAATCTTAGACCCTGTGTCATCTACAGTCATTAGAATTGGTATGAAGAGACATTTTTTTGAAGAGTAAATCAACCTTACCAAAAGTAAGTCACTGGACCTACTTTATTGTTTTGTTCACTTTTTTATTGATTTTTTTTCTTCAGGTTTACAAATAATTAATGGTAAAAAAGTTAATAATCATTTTCTTAAGTACTAATAGTCTGCAAAATTGTAATAAGAATATAGTTCTAAGTACCAACAATTATAGGACAAAAAAATAATGATATTTTTTATGGATTAATTGTGTATTAAGAATTACACAAAATGCAGTACTCTTTGTCCATGATCAAATTTGTCAGTAATAGGCATTTGACCCAATATCTTTGACATAAAGCCCTACATGTATCAAACTTTATATACTGGTTCATCTTTACAAACATTATACATTGATGCATAAAGTAGGTCACTGACCTTTTCTTGCTTTAGTGACTTTGTCCCTGAAAATGTATTTTCAAGCTACATCTCTGTGTCTGACCCTCATCAAACTTTATATTTAGATGCATCTTCTGGTGTACTGTACTTTGTTTCCAAAATCTTTTGCTACAAGAGCAATATTAGGAGATCCTTGGCCATCTCATTTTCTTGATGGCCCATTAAATTTTCAAATGACCAATTGTTTTTCTTAATTTTGCATTGCTTTATAACGGAAAGTTGGCTGCTGGCCCATCACAAGAACCCACTGGTTTTCTGAGCTTAATAGATACCTGCATTGTCCTGTTGCCACACCTGGACAATGAGAGCACATGCCCTCTACACTTTGCTCTGCAACCCCATGAGCTTATGAGTTGGCTGTGTACAGTTGCAAGTGCCACTGTGACCACATCACTGGTTTGTTGACATAGTCATACAAGTGCCACTGTGACCACATCACTGGTTTGTTGACATAGTCATACAAGTGCCACTGTGACCACATCACTGGTTTGTTGACATAGTCATACAAGTGCCACTGTGACCACATCACTGGTTTGTTGACATAGTCATACAAGTGCCACTGTGACTACATCACTGGTTTGTTGACATAGTCATACAAGTGCATGGAAATACCCCACCTTATTTAAATGCTAGATCATCTTGTAACAGGATGAAACTGGGTGGAATTGGATCTAGTGAAAACACTTAACTCAAGCTGAAGATTGCTTCCATAAAGTAGACATTTCCCTGGCACGGCTCATATGCAATGCAATGATGCAGAGAAAAATAGCACTATAAGTATTATGGATGTAGTTAAGTCCACAGCTAGAGAACACGATGTAAAAGGGACACCATTGCTGGCACTATGTGCATGCTTCAGTGAGTGAACAGAAAGCAGTATTTCAAAATCACCTAGGTTAAAACCATGTACCATGTACATGGCAATGAAACCCATCAACATTTATAAAACCATAAACCATGGGTAATGCTGTACATGGCAATGAAACCCATCAACATTTATAAAACCATACACCATGGGTAATGCTATACATGGCAATGAAACCCATCAACGTTTATAAAACCATACACCATGGGTAATGGTGTACATGGCAATGAAACCCATCAACATTTATAAAACCATACACCATGGGCAATGCTATACATGGCAATGAAACCCATCAACATTTATAACCATACACCAAAGGGTAATGCTATACATGGCAATGAGACCTGTCAACATTTATAAAACCATACAGCATGTACATGGCAATGAAACCCATCGTTTATAAAACCATACACCATGGGTAATGGTGTACATGGCAATGAAACCCATCAACATTTATAAAACCATACACCATGGGTAATGCTATACATGGCAATGAAACCCATCAATATTTATAAAACCATACACCATGTACTTGGCAATGAAACCCATCGTTTACAAAACCATACACCATGGCTAATGGTTGTACATGGCAATGAAACCCATCAACATTTATAAAACCATACACCATGGGTAATGCTATACATGGCAATGAAACCCATCAACATTTATAAAACCATAAACCATGTACATGGCAATGAAACCCATCAACATTTATAAAACCATACACCATGGGTAATGCTATACATGGCAATAAAACCCATCAACATTTATAAAACCATACACCATGTACATGGCAATGAAACCCATCAACGTTTATAAAACCATACACCATGGGTAATGGTGTACATGGCAATGAAACCCATCAACATTTATAAAACCATACACCATGGGCAATGCTATACATGGCATTGAAACCCATCAACATTTATAACCATACACCAAAGGGTAATGCTATACATGGCAATGAGACCTGTCAACATTTATAAAACCATACACCATGTACATGGCAATGAAACCCATCAACATTTATAAAACCATAAACCATGGGTAATGCTGTAAATGGCAATGAAACCCATCAACATTTATAAAACCATGCACCATGGGTAATGCTATACATGGCAATGAAACCCATCAACATTTATAAAACCATAAACCATGTACATGGCAATGAAACCCATCAACATTTATAAAACCATACACCACGGGTAATGCTATACATGGCAATGAAACCCATCAATATTTATAAAACCATACACCATGTACATGGCAATGAAACCCATCGTTTATATAACCATACACCATGGGTAATGGTGTACATGGCAATGAAACCCATCAACATTTATAAAACCATACACCATGGGTAATGCTATACATGGCAAATAAACCCATCAACATTTATAAAACCATAAACCATGTACATGGCAATGAAACCCATCAACATTTATAAAACCATACACCATGGGTAATGCTATACATGGCAATAAAACCCATCAACATTTATAAAACCATACACCATGTACATGGCAATGAAACCCATCAACATTTATAAAACCATACGCCATGGGTAATGGTGTACATGGCAATGAAACCCATCAATATTTATAAAACCATACAACATGGGTAATACTGTACATGGCAATGAAACCCATCAACATTTATAAAACCATACACCATGGGTAATGCTATACATGGCAATGAAACCCATCAACATTTATAAAACCATACACCATGGGTAATGCCATACATGGCAATGAAACCCATCAATATTTATAAAACCATACACCATGTACATGGCAATGAAACCCATCAACATTTATAAAACCATACACCATGGGTAATGCTATACATGGCAATGAAACCCATCAATATTTATAAAACCATACACCATGTACATGGCAATGAAACCCATCGTTTATAAAACCATACACCATGGGTAATGGTGTACATGGCAATGAAATCCATCAACATTTATAAAACCATACACCATGGGTAATGCTATACATGGCAATGAAACCCATCAACATTTATAAAACCATAAACCATGTACATGGCAATGAAACCCATCAACATTTATAAAACCATACACCATGTACATGGCAATGAAACCCATCAACGTTTATAAAACCATACACCATGGGTAATGGTGTACATGGCAATGAAACCCATCAACATTTATAAAACCATACACCATGGGCAATGCTATACATGGCATTGAAACCCATCAACACTTATAACCATACACCAAAGGGTAATGCAATACATGGCAATGAGACCTGTCAACATTTATAAAACCATACACCATGTACATGGCAATGAAACCCATCAACATTTATAAAACCATAAACCATGGGTAATGCTGTAAATGGCAATGAAACCCATCAACATTTATAAAACCATACACCATGGGTAATGCTATACATGGCAATGAAACCCATCAACATTTATAAAACCATACACCATGGGTAATGCTATACATGGCAATGAAACCCATCAACATTTATAAAACCATAAACCATGTACATGGCATTGAAACCCATCAACATTTATAACCATACACCAAAGGGTAATGCTATACATGGCAATGAGACCTGTCAACATTTATAAAACCATACACCATGTACATGGCAATGAAACCCATCAACATTTATAAAACCATAAACCATGGGTAATGCTGTAAATGGCAATGAAACCCATCAACATTTATAAAACCATACACCATGGGTAATGCTATACATGGCAATGAAACCCATCAACATTTATAAAACCATACACCACGGGTAATGCTATACATGGCAATGAAACCCATCAATATTTATAAAACCATACACCATGTACATGGCAATGAAACCCATCGTTTATAAAACCATACACCATGGGTAATGGTGTACATGGCAATGAAACCCATCAACATTTATAAAACCATACACCATGGGTAATGCTATACATGGCAATGAAACCCATCAATATTTATAAAACCATACACCATGTACATGGCAATGAAACCCATCGTTTATATAACCATACACCATGGGTAATGGTGTACATGGCAATGAAACCCATCAACATTTATAAAACCATACACCATGGGTAATGCTATACATGGCAATGAAACCCATCAACATTTATAAAACCATAAACCATGTACATGGCAATGAAACCCATCAACATTTATAAAACCATACACCATGGGTAATGCTATACATTGCAATGAAACCCATCAATATTTATAAAACCATACACCATGTACATGGCAATGAAACCCATCGTTTATAAAACCATACACCATGGGTAATGGTGTACATGGCAATGAAACCCATCAACATTTATAAAACCATACACCATGGGTAATGCTATACATGGCAATGAAACCCATCAATATTTATAAAACCATACACCATGTACATGGCAATGAAACCCATTATTGTTTATATAACCATACACCATGGGTAATGGTGTACATGGCAATGAAACCCATCAACATTTATAAAACCATACACCATGGGTAATGCTATACATGGCAATGAAACCCATGAACATTTATAAAACCATACACCATGGGTAATGCTATACATGGCAATGAAACCCATCAACATTTATAAAACCATACACCACGGGTAATGCTATACATGGCAATGAAACCCATCAATATTTATAAAACCATACACCATGTACATGGCAATGAAACCCATCGTTTATAAAACCATACACCATGGGTAATGGTGTACATGGCAATGAAACCCATCAACATTTATAAAACCATACACCATGGGTAATGCTATACATGGCAATGAAACCCATCAATATTTATAAAACCATACACCATGTACATGGCAATGAAACCCATCGTTTATATAACCATACACCATGGGTAATGGTGTACATGGCAATGAAACCCATCAACATTTATAAAACCATACACCATGGGTAATGCTATACATGGCAATGAAACCCATCAACATTTATAAAACCATAAACCATGTACATGGCAATGAAACCCATCAACATTTATAAAACCATACACCATGGGTAATGCTATACATTGCAATGAAACCCATCAATATTTATAAAACCATACACCATGTACATGGCAATGAAACCCATCGTTTATAAAACCATACACCATGGGTAATGGTGTACATGGCAATGAAACCCATCAACATTTATAAAACCATACACCATGGGTAATGCTATACATGGCAATGAAACCCATCAATATTTATAAAACCATACACCATGTACATGGCAATGAAACCCATTATTGTTTATATAACCATACACCATGGGTAATGGTGTACATGGCAATGAAATGCCATCAACATTTATAAAACCATACACCATGGGTAATGCTATACATGGCAATGAAACCCATGAACATTTATAAAACCATAAACCATGTACATGGCAATGAAACCCATCAACATTTATAAAACCATACACCATGGGTAATGCTATACATGGCAATAAAACCTATCAACATTTATAAAACCATACACCATGTACATGGCAATGAAACCCATCAACATTTATAAAACCATACGCCATGGATAATGGTGTACATGGCAATGAAACCCATCAACATTTATAAAACCATACACCATGGGTAATACTGTACATGGCAATGAAACCCATCAACATTTATAAAACCATACACCATGGGTAATGCTATACATGGCAATGAAACCCATCAACATTTATAAAACCATAAACCATGGGTAATGCTATACATGGCAATGAAACCCATCAACATTTATAAAACCATACACCATGTACATGGCAATGAAACCCATCAACGTTTATAAAACCATACACCAAAGGGTAATGCTATACATGGCAATGAAACCCATCAACATTTATAAAACCATACACCATGTACATGGCAATGAAACCCATCAACATTTATAAAACCATACACCATGGGTAATGCTATAGATGGCAATGAAACCCATCAACATTTATGTTCATATATAACACAAAAGGTATTTTTGTGCACACAATTCCTTTATACACTTGCCTGACATTGTAGGTCCCCATTCCGGTTTCCCCTTTTTTTCTTGACTGGTGTACCTTTGTTCAAAATATTGTCATCACTATTCATTAGGAGAGCCACACAATCATGATATGCTATTTTCTCTGTTTTTAATTTCTGGTGAGAGAATGCAGGTTTAACTGCAGCATAATGTTATTCTGCTGATTCATGATAGCTTTTATTATGTTTCAGAATGTTCGAGTGTTTCAGTTTCTCTTTAAAATTTACTTTTGACACAAGTGGTTTCTCTTTAAAATTTAATTTTGACACAAGTGATCGGTATAAATACTGATTGCATCTGACTTTCTCATTCCATGTTGAACATCATTCTAGGGCTGGAAAAATATGAAAATTTCATACTTTCATAGAATTAAGATTGTTATGAAATTGTACAAAATTTCAAATATACTTATATCCAATTCTGGTCAAATTTCATATAATTGAACATGCCCAACAAAATTTTTACATGGTTCAGGCTGCTATGCATGTGATACTTTTAGCTTTGCATTCCAACCAATGGTTTAAGTCTCTGTATATTGATTACTGTTACATGTAAGTGTATGTATATTGATTACTGTTACATGGTTTAAGTCTGTATATATTGATTACTGTTACAGGCTGATGTGGTGCATACAAATTTCAACTGTGATAAATTCCAATCAGTGCTGCTCTACTGGAAGACAAGATCCCTGCCTCCCACAGGCTTGGGAACACTACATATACTAGGTGTGGCTGCAGTCCAAGATGTGATACATTATATCCAGTATTACAGTCTGCCTATTGTGACAATACTTGTCACCCCAATTCTCAAACTTATCACATCCCTTCTACAAGTTTATGCTGCTGGCACTAGAAGTTAGAATAATTCATTTTCTGTCAAATACATTAATGTATGTATGTATGTAGTAGCGTTTCACGGTACCTCAACACAATAGTGGATATATGGTGCCAACTAAAAGTAAAGTTCGAAAAATGTACACATGATGAATTGCACAAAACCGTTATGTCAATTCGTTACCCTATCACATTTATGTTAGGAATTTAACTTCCACTACCTCCTGAATCGAGCCCTCCCAAATAAGACTTAAGAAATTCGTCTTTCCCATCTATATAACACATAGACTATATAAATAGTATGTATGGGAAGAAACTCTTCTGAGATGACATAATAATTATCTCCTCTGTCTCCACTTGTTTTTCATTGTCATTGTAGTTATGCAGTGGCAACTATCTGCACAAAAAAATGCAATGAGTTCAAGGTGACAAAGGACACACATGAGACTTGTCTTGGGTGAATTAAGTGCACTTCTACCAACCCTTGCAGCACCTGTGCAAGCTAGTCAGATGAGACTTGGTCTTCATTGCTTTGGAAACTGTTCAAGGATAGTGAGAAGTGGACAAAATCTAAGTCATCTGATGCAGAAATTCTTAGCCATCGTCCCAATAGAGAATCTGGTGCTAGTATTGTTGGTGATGTATCTTTGGCCCCACCCCCTCCCAAGATTCCTTGGATTTTGCTTTCTGCTACAGTTACTTCCAGTCTACTGGAAGAAGAATGGGGAGCCATAGATGCGAACATGTTTCAATCTTCTCATTCTTTGTGTGTGTCTCAGATGAGAAGAATTATCCAAGAAACTATGTCACAGATGTTGGCATATGGGGATTTCCCATCTCGCCTGTCTTCTTTTGATTTGGAGACACCAGGAGAATATGCTCCTTCCCCTCAGCATCCCGTTGGGCAGAAGTCACCCTGCATACCAGAGTGGGGTCAGATTGCCTGTCAGACTTGGTTCATGGGATTTCCAACTGACCTCTTGGGAGCTCTCTGGCAGCTACACTCACCAATTATGACTTTTTGTGCCATTCTGGCTCATGAGATGTTTGTCCAGTTGACTGACCAACAGTTCCTAAGTTTGATCAGAGGTAAGTTGATAACAAATGGCCAGACTGCAAATGGGCTGACTGATTCGTTTTTCATAAGCTATTATGGGGATATGTCTGATAGGTCCATCTGCATCACTGTCCTACTCTAGGCTCCACCGGTTCTTTCAGCAACCCATACCTATCATCAGCCTGTTTAGTCAGAGGGCCTGCAGTTCACAGCATTTCCCATGGATATTCACTGACATGCTACATTTGATGATTCTACCTCTTCCCTTCCGATGGGCATGACATATGCAGATGTAGAAAGCTAACCAGACAAGGATAACCTGACCAGTGAAAATGGGCATAACCTTGATCAGATGCAAAACCCAGAGCCTACGATGTACAGGACTGAGTTCATTTTAATACAGCAATTGAAAAGATCTATAGAATCTTGTCCCCCAACAAATCCCACCCCCACCCCACCTCTTCCTGGCCTTCATTGAGTCAGGCATTCTGTCAGGGCATCAGTAGAGGGTAGATGACGACATTCTTCCTGTCTTCCATAGACTGTCTCACCTGGCCTTCATTGAGTCAGGCATTCTGTGTCAGGGCATCAGTAGATGGTAGATGATGACATTCTTCCTGTCTTCCATAGACTGTCTCACCTGGCCTTCATTGAGTCAGGCATTCTGTGTCAGGGCATCAGTAGATGGTAGATGATGACATTCTTCCTGTCTTCCATAGACTGTCTCACCTGGCCTTCATTGAGTCAGGCATTCTGTGTCAGGACATCAGTAGATGGTAGATGATGACATTCTTCCTGTCTTCCATAGACTGTCTCAATTCCTTAAGATTAATGATATTGCCAACTATTTGTTGGCAAAAATACTGGTCCTTGGTAAGTTCAAAGCCTTTATCATGGAAAGCAGAGGTGCCGACCAATCTGAATTTGATGGAATTATTCATATTTTTACCGTAAAATTATGCCATTACAATCATTTCTGCCAGATTCTGATTTTCCAATCAGATCGGATTTTATATAGGTGAACTGCAGCTTAAACACCAGTATATATAGATCATTGAAACACTTGTAATGTATAATTGCAATTCATTTGTGAAAGTGTACCTAATAGTTTGTACGTGCAGCACAAAAGCAACTAAATATTGACCAATCGAAGATTACGTCAGCTTAGTGCTTTGACTCACTTGAGAAAGTTCTAGAAGGCTCTTGAAACGAAAGGTGACAAGGGATATGCACGGCATCAACACTCAAAGAATACCATGCCTTTACAGTCTTTTCTTGGTGGACTTAAGCTTGGCACAAGGAAAAAACTGTATGAAGCACATTTAAACTAAAAATCACTCTGAAGCAGTAAGGCTTAATGCTTATAATAAATAGTCAAATAAAAATGTGAAGTATTCCTATGTTATGTTCAAGCTTTTAGCACTCGCATTCATATTTCATGTCGGTAGGGGTTGGCATATGTAGGAAAAACAGCTGTTGGCAACCTCCACCCGCTGGTATAAGACACATTTGGATTCTTATCATGTGAAAGTCCCAAACCTAGATAAGAATATAGCAGTGGTCAAAATGTCTGCTCCACTTTTCTACTAGGTGGAATATTGAATGTTCCAAGCAGCCTCTAAATTAGTTAGAAATATAGAGGTGACTTCATCTTTGTTGAACCTGGGATCACTATTTTCAAATTTAAAGAGAAAGCAGGTAATGAAAATGTGTGGGTGTCTACATGCTGCATTCCCAAAGTTGTTAATAGGGAAGCTCACCACACTATGGTGAATGCCCTGACCACCTCATATAATTATCTTGACTTGGTGAAATGAGATGTCTTCATACATTTATTGTCACTCTATTATTGAGGATGTTAGAAAGCTTACTGCACAGGAATTACCTCTCTAACTTGCCCTCCCTTCTCCTTCTTTCTGTCCACATCAGTCTCAGACCCAATGTCAAGATGACCTTTTCTAGGAGAAACAAACTGTTTCTAATCAGTGGTGGAACAAAGGAAAGAGGAAACCCAGTTTCTCCTCCACCATGCCTCTGAACAAACAACAGTGGCTTGTTGCCTCTGTCACCAATTGATAATATCCCAGTAGCTGCCAGGCTCCTTTTTCAACAGGCATGGATTGATCGGTTGCAATACAATGAATGGGTAATCCAAGTTACTTTGGATGAGTTAAGAATTTTCTTTTTTCATTTCCCTCTATTTCATCTTCTCCTTCTGTGATGAAAGTCCCAACTGACGCACATACATCAGTCCATGGACCTTCATCAAGATAGTTGACTGCGTCATCTACCACATCACATCAGCCTTGACAATGGCAATGGTGCATACCTGGATGACATGCAAAAATACATGGTAAGTTCAATTCTAATACAAGATA
Source organism: Margaritifera margaritifera (assembly GCA_029931535.1). NCBI lineage: Eukaryota > Metazoa > Mollusca > Bivalvia > Unionida > Margaritiferidae > Margaritifera > Margaritifera margaritifera. The sequence goes on along the minus strand of JAQPZY010001381.1, from coordinate 564,416 downwards.
TGAGTCAGATGCTTTCTCTCCTTTCCCAGCTGGGTTTTGTTTTGAACCGGGAAAAGTCAGACCAGTCTCCCTCTCAGTATTTCTTCCATTTAGGCATGGAGTTTCTGACTTGTTGCAATTTAGTATGTCTTCCCTCCAAGTTCATTGTGTGGATTGTCAAACTCAAGGAGTCAGTCTACAAGAAGATTTGAATTTCCACAAGATAGTTTCTACAGCTCCTCTGACTTTTCAGTATGATCACAGATCTTTTTCATCAAGGTTGGTTGTTCATTATGCAAATGTTTTTATTTGTTCAGTAGCACTCTATTTCTGGTTGCTTAAATTATCATATTCAGATCTCAGCTGAGATAAGGCACTTCCTGCTCCAGTGGAAACCCCTCAACTGGAAGTTATGGTCTGTATGGATGCCAGCAGGCAAGGCTGGGTGGGGTGCCCACCTTTTCCCTCGCTTTTTGACAGTTGGCAGCAGCTGGAGGCATGAGGAGAGGGTCATCACATAAATATCCTGGAAATAAAGGCCATAATCAATGCCTTTCAATCATGGTCCAATCTGTTTTGCAGAGGAGTTTCCCTCATTATGTCGGTTGATTCTGTGATAGTCAGTTGTCGGTATAAACATGGGGGAACCAAACTGCCAAAAATCTGTGTCCATGGTCTGTGATTTTCTTCATTGGTACTCCCTACATTGAACCACTGGTCAGATGAGGCACATTCTGGTCAGGCTGAGTGTACTTGCTGACTCTTTATCAAGATGTCAGATACTGCACACCAAGTGGTATGTCCACATGTCAGTATTCCATAGTAATTGCATTCTTTGAGGTCATCTGATGGTTGATCTTTTTGCAACCAGGTGAAATCACAAGCTTTTCCACCTCTATGTCTCCATTACTGGATCCAGAAGCCTTGACAGTGGATGCTATATCATTCAGCTGGGACTTATTCTTGGGTTATGCCTTACCACCCACAATGCTAATCCCCGAGTAATTCAGAAAATAAGGGATCCTACAAGGTGATTCTGGTTACCTCTCTCACATCAGACTAATCCTGGCTAATTTCTTTCTCAGGTTCATTGAAGAAAAAAATGTATAATGGATTACCTTTAGAAGATATCGCTCCTTGATTTCTGATACTTTCAGACATCATGGGAGAGCAGATGTAGACCATAACAAGGATCTCTAATTTACTGGCCAACTTGGACCTGAACCAGCCGCAGTTCTCAAAGTAGAATCTTTTGTGGGTTCCAGCCTAGATCATCTCCTCAAAATTGAAACGTACATATCCCCAGTAGGCTCGTGTATGTATGTATAACAAGCTTGATGCACTCTCCTGAATGTCATACGAGAAGACTAATGGAGGCAGAAACCTTTGTGACTCAGTGACTAGCATACTGGACTTGCAACTGAAAAGGTGTAGATTCAGATTATAACATCGGATCAGCCCAGGTCAACTACGATGGTGTGCCCTTGGACAAGGCACTTTACTCAAATTGTCACAGCACTAAATAACCTAGTAGTGTTGCTGCATCATAAAACACCGAATCAAATCCTTTGTCCAAGACCTTGCTGAAGCTGCAATCATACAAGGCCTGCTTTCTGATAGCCTTGGCTTCAGATTGACAGGTTAGTGAATTGCATGCTCTTTTGGTCAAAATGAATTATTTGCATTTCTGCTCAGATGGTTCGGTCATTTTAATGATGCAGCAGGAGTTTGTGACCAAGAATCGGCTACCATCCATGTGTAATCACAAAATTATCATTTACTCTATTTTGGCGCTTGACCCTTCTAAAGAGATGAAATTCCATGATCCAGTTTGGGCTTTGAAGAGCTACATTCAGTTCACTGAAAACATTCATCATGGCCATCATAGACTATTCCTCCCTGTAGAGGAGGAAAGCAGGACATTGCTTCCCAAGTTTGGACATCTTGGCTCAAGTTGGTTAGTTGTGCAACATGTTCAGAGATCTCACATGATCAGATACATCTCCTGAAGATGTCACCACGTATGATAAGAGCCCTGTGGTGACAAGGGAGGTAATTTTAATACTATTTCTAAATTTCTAAACAGTTTCTTCCCTAGAGACTGTTATTAAAGTCCGTATAGAATATAGATGGAGAATATAGAAAAACAAAATTTCATGTCTTTCTGATAAGGCTGGACTAGAAAGGTAGCTAAGCTAATTCCTAATGTATATGTGATCAGGCAAGTATTCTTGGAGAAATATGATTCATGATAAAAATGTCATATCTCCATTTGTGATACAGAAATAAGATTCATTATATTACAGGCTAATCTGAATACCCTATAAACTGTAAAAAGTCTTAACCTTTATTTTTTTGCCAGAACATGACAATTTTTGTCAAGTTCATGTTAGTGGAAAGCACAACAGCATTTACTTTTACAACAGCAATGTCAATTTCAACAGTTTGTTATGGTCTTGTTAAAGATTTCATTTGCATATATTTCCCAAACCCCTTTATAGATTCTCATCATACTTGGCATGAATCATTATGAAACTAAGACAATTCATTCGACGACATAGTTGCTCCTTTTACCTTGAGATCAAGGTCATGGTTATAGATAATTTGCATTAATGTTTTAGGTAAAGTTTGTTCATTTGCTTAATATATTTCCTAAACCCCTTGATTGCTTTCTTCATACTTGGGATAAATGATTATGAAGCTAAAACATTTTATTCTGCAACATGCTGGCTTGCCCCTTTTATCTTGGGGTCAAGTTCAGTCATAAAAAAGGTGCTAATGTTTTGATTCAGGTGTTTTAATTTGCTTACATTTCCTAAATCCATTTTCTTCATACTTGGCATGAATCATTATGAAGCTAAGACAATTAATCTATGAGATGGTTGCTTGCCCGTTTTACCGTGGGGTTAAGGTCACAGTCATAGAAATTTTGTGTTATGGTTTTGTTTAAGTTTTTACTTTTGTATATATTTCCTAAACTCCTTGATAGATTTTCATCATACCTGGCATAAATCATTATGAAGCAAAGAGAGTTCCTTCTATGACATGTTTGCTTACTCCCTTTTGACCTTGGAGTCAAGGTCACAGTCTGTGAATTTTTTTTGTTAAGGCTGTGTTTAAAGTTTTTTGTTTGCTTATATTTCCTAAACTCTTTGATGGATTTTCTTCATACTTGGGTTGAATCAATATGAACCTAAGACAATTTATTTTACATGCCTGCTAGCCCTTTTGACCTTGAGGTCTTGCGTATAAGTTTTTTCAATAGCTTATATTTCCCAAACCCCTTGATGGATTTTCTTCATACATTTAGTGAGTCATTATGAAACTAAGACGATTCATTTTTTTACATGCTCACTCAATCTTTTGACTTTGGGGTTGACATGCAGGCCTTGACCTTGTTTAATAATTGATTCTTACAATCCTGATATGTCTGGTAATGCATTTACAGTATTTCTGTACATTTTTGGACAGCAAAATATAATAATGTGCTACCTGTGAAGTAGACAATAGGCCCAAGTGGAGCTGATATTGTTCATCTGGCTTACATTTAACTAACAGTTTACCATTTCACTAAGCAGGCTTTTGAAGTATTGTAAGAATGCAGCCCATATCAAATATCTTCAAAACTGTATATCATGTTGACTTTTGCCTATTTCAATACATCCTAATAAAATTTCTTTCTAAAGATAACGGCATTATTAATATGCATTGTCTCTTACTCATAATGAAAGTCATCCAAGATCTTGATGATATAAGCCCATTTACCAAGTTTTAAAGAAATTGGATGAGAAATATAGTATCTAGATCTAGAACGTTAATAAGCTCAGCCAATCAGATGCAAGGTATCTCATTAATATGCACAGATCTCGCTTAGTAAAGAATCTGTCTTGACAATGATAATAAAAGCTTATTTACCAAAGTGGAACAAAATCAGATTGGAATTCAGTCTCCAGAGTGGTAACAAGCTTATCCAAGCAGATTCAAGATTAGGTTATTAACATGCATATCTCTTGCTGATACACAAACTCATCCAGCATCTTGATAATCTAAGACTAAGACTATTTAACAAATTTGATAAAAATCTGATCAGAATTATAGTACTAGACTGTTCACAAGCTCAGTCAGTCAGATGCAAGGTCATGTCATTATTTTACATGAATTTCACTCATAATCATACTCAATCAAGATCTTAATGACAATGGCCTATTTACCATGTTTGAGCAAAATTTGATAAAAAATACAGTCTATGGTTTTTTTATTTAAAAAAAAGCATATCAGATGCAAAATCACGTCATAAATATGCATAGGTTTCGATATAAGCCTATGTACACTGCTCCCTTGATAACTCGCGCCCGGATAACTCGCGAACCCGCTTATAACGCGGACCAGATGTGGATCCCGTTTTTTTTAAACTAGAAAATTTATTTTAAAAAAAGAAGAAAAAAAAATTGACCCTATTTGTTGAAGGTAAAAAAAATCGTGATCAAAATTTAGTAAATGAAACCTTAATATATCGCTCATTTTATCGTCAAAACCAGTGGTTAGTACCCAGAAATTTGAATCATCATCATGAAATTTTCAACTTTTAATAAGAAGTCAAATATTTTGTTCAATTTTTTTTCCAAACAACATTCTCAGTACACTATAAATAACAATATTCGACGAAATTTCGATCAATGAATACGTCACTAAAGCCTACTGGTGGCAACACTTTAAAAATAAATACCAATTAAATAAGTTTTGTCAAGTGAAATATGTGTTTTAGTTCTATCTTTTAATTCGGTTTCAGTGTAATCATCATAAATGCAATAAGCCCTCTTGTATTCAAATGTGAAAATTAAAATTCAACCGACCCAACTATCGCCGCGAGCGTTTCCGTGAGAATCTAATTATGTGCCGACCTTTTTTTTTGTTTTTATCTCCGACTTGCGGAAGTATATGTTGTGTTGTTACACTCAATTAATAGCAGACCTGCTTTGTATTATCACGTTAATTACGTCTTTTGTATCAAATCAAACAAAGGGAGTGGAGTGGAATAACAGAAAAGTTAAAAGGCGTGCAAATCCTGCCTGCGTAAGAGCTAGCGGTCACGGCCATGGGTCAGGTCAACTCATTTCAATTGATCAATCGAACACTGTTATAAATATTATTATGTAAGTAATATAATTAAACTACCTTAAATTAGCCTACTCATTCACAAATGTAATCAAAGATAGTTAGACAACCAAGCCAAATGAGTACTTGGAGAATAAAAGCTTTGTTTTACAGATGCGGTTCATTACGGAGAAGCGAGTTCCATAGTTTGTATTGAACTTTCTAACATGCTACTCAGGGATTTCCTCAAGGATGAGACGACGTTTCACTGTTACTTGATATGAAACCACGGCATCCATATTTTACTAATGGAACAATAAATAAATCGAGGTTCGATGTTTCACTAAATAAATGTCAATAGTTTTTGAAAAAAGGAATCTTGTTTAGTTGTGAATCAACAACAACAAAAAGCGGTGACGTAATACACAATGTATCGCGTACACGTGTTGTTCAAACCACTTGGACTAATGTTGTTAACGATCTTTCAGAGGTTCGTTATCTTGAAAATAAAGGTAATTTATACAGAAAAGCAAACAACTACATTAGAAAAAGCTCTTTATTGACAATTATTCCCAATGTAATTATAAAACGAGTATTCCGCCATTAAACAGCTCCGTTACCCACCCCCACCCCCACTGTGGTTTTCTCGATGTCCAGCGGGGATGGCATCCCTTTCTTAATTTTTTTGAGGTCCCTCGGTAACTCGCGCCCTCGCTTATAGTGCGGTCTATGTTTTTGGACCCCGTTGTGTGCGAGTTATCGAGGGAGCGGTGTACTAAGTTTTGTTAAAATCAGGTCAGAAATACAGTCACTTAAGTGGTAGGAAGCTCAGCTTATCTTGATGATATAAGCCTTTTTACCAAGCTTGATAAAATTAATATCAGAAATAGCGTCACTAAGGTGTTGACAAGTTTAGCGAGTCAGATGCAAAATCACCTCATTAATATGCACGAATCTTGCTCATAGTTATAGTCATCCAAGAACTTGATGATTTAAGCCTATTTACTAAGTCTGATCAAAATTGGACCAGAAATACAGTCTCTAGAGTTGTAACACGCTCAGACAATAACATGTAAATGTAAGATCACCTCATTAATATGCATGCATGCTGCTCATTATTGAATTCATGTGAGATCTTGATCATACAAGTCTGTATTCCAAGTTTGATCACAATGATCAAAAATATGACTTCCAGAGTGGTAACAAGTTTAACTAATCAGATAACACCTCAATAATATGCATGGATATTGCTCGTTATCTAACCCAACCAATATCTTGAAGATATTAGCCCATATTCCAGGTTTAATCTAAATCAGACCAGAAATGTGGACTCCAGAGAGGTAACAAGTAATTATTGATGGATGGACAACACACAATAGACTTGGAACCATACCGTAAGCTCACTCAGCCTTAAGGCCAGGTGAGCTAAAATGGCCCATTTTTATATCTGTATGTGTTGGGTAATGAATGAAAAACAGACATTATTTTCACTACTACCAATCTCTGCTATATATTTAGTGATCGTGAAAATCTACACAACTCCGATTTCATCACTGTGTAAAAAAGAAATGAGATAGTAAATATGAATTTCTGAATGTATTATGATTTTGAAGGCCTTTAAGACAGAAAAATGCAAGTATATTTGGTATAGAAAGTAAAATACATGTATATGATTGTCAGTCTTAAGAAAAACCAATAATAGGCTCATTAGGGGCAGCTATTAATATATAATCAGTATTACAAGCGTGATTAATTATGTTAACATTATTTTTAAAAACATGTCTCCATTATCAATTGTTACTCTTTTCTTTTTTTACTTTTTTACGTATTCTTTCTCTTTTAACTTTACTTGTTTGACAAGTAAATAACTGGTTAATTAGATATATGACAATAACCACCCTTAATCCATTGTGCATAATACTGCCAACAAGGATAATCTTTTGTTTTCTTATGAACAAGATTCCTTTGAATTCACTAATCCATACAGGCCCTTTGATGTAATGTCTAACGAGATAAAATCCTGAACGTTAATTACAATTTAGATATTTATAATCAAAATCATGACTTGTTACACCCGATGAACAACACAGTTTGTTGTTGTAGGCCTGAACACTGTAATTTATTGGTTTTGGAAGAAAAAAAATCAACTTGAAGGTCATGAGATAAAGACATCGTGGCAAATCTTTCATGCCATGTGACACAAAGGATATAAAATTATTTTAGTTATTGGTAAGTTCATGTTCGCATTAAATATTTCCTGCTAAGTCAGTGCAAGTATTTTCTTAGATACCTAATGTATGTAATCATGGCCAGTTGAAGCAAACTTCATCTCTGTTTAATTACCAATGCAGTGACTTGTATTATTGCTTGCAATTTATCTCTAATACGTGTAGTATTTATTTATATTATATGCAGGAGTCAAGCCAGACTTGAATTTTAGGGAGAAGTGACTTCTCCTTTTGGACAGAATAAGGAGAAGTGAGAGCTAAACAGGGAGAAGTGATTGCAAATCAAGAAATGCAATCTGTGTGTGTGTGTGTGTGCTTTGGGTTCTCTTATTTTATTGTGCATATTTGAATTTAACATTGGTTTTAAGCAATAATTTTTCTTCAAGCAGAAAAATTCTCTGCTGTATGTATATCATAAACATGTAAGTGTATAAATGTATCATATTCTTATGCAGATTATTCATACTTGAAAGTGTGTATGTATGGATGGAGAGATATATGCAATGTATTTTGGCCATATGACTTCAAATAAGCATAGCAGAAACTATACATTCTATTTAATTTTAACTGATAAGAGTACCTAGATTACAGTATTGTTAACTACAAATCAGTAAAAATGTTTATTAATCAACTGCCACTTAAACAATCAATTTAATTTTGTTTTAGTTTCTAATCCACCAGAAAGTGACAGTCAAAAACATTTCCAAACTATTTTGAAACAACCCCTATAATATTTACATGAGAGCAGATGCACAGGTGTCTTCACACGATAGTGTTCATCCATTCAAACCATAGTGGTCACTGACGTTACAGAGGAGTAACCTGAATGTTACAGATGAGTAACCTAAACTTGAACTACATGTTTAGTGAGTTAATTCAAAATTAAATGTGAATCTTTTGGACTGTCAATTTTTGGTGAATTTTTAAAAAGTAAAAAATTACATTGCTTCTTCTAGTGACAATTGATTAGCTATTTATACCTATTTGTAATTACAATAATCTAATCTTGGTACTCCTATCAGTTAGAATTAATTACAATGTGTAGTTTCTAATGTGCTCATGCAAAGTCATATGACCAAAATACATATTGTCAAGACAAAGAAGGCACACGAACCTTAAGTAACGGACTGACCATTTAATGGGGGGAAGGTCTGGGATTTTCTTTTGAGACGATATACATTTATTTTTCATTTACCTCACGATAATTTTTTTTTTGTTTTTACTAATATAATAGATATAATAGGGATGGGTGGGTCCCAATAAATCAGAGAAAGAATTTTTTTTTCTCAAGATATTTGATAGAATTTATTATTTTTTGAAATTCCATGCCCCCCCCCCCCCCTTATTTAAATGGCCAGTCCCTAACATGGCCATATTTGGAAGTGTGTCCATGTATTTCCTGTTGATGATACTTGTACATTCCATTAATGAATACTGTTTTAATGGTAAATCAGCTATTAAAACACGTGTGAATGTGTAAGAATTTGTTTTGTTGGTCTATTGATATTAACACCTGCCAAGGTGCAATACATTTTGCCTGGGCTACAAGACTGGAACTACTAGCCTGGGTTGAGGGAGCATCTCAAAGCTAGAAACTACTGTCACTCAGTGTACATCTAAAAAATCACAAAGCGAAGTCATTTTTGCTTTCCTAATAGAAGAAAATAAAAGCTTGCATTTTTTCAGCAATTTAGTCGCCCACTTCGCCTGGCAGCATTACCCCCGACATATATTTATCGGTAAATAAGCAATGATACAGTCCCTTGTGATTACTGGCAAATACACAAAGACTAAATTTAAAATGAGACACCAGGTGTGCTTATATTCTGTCAGAAAACATGTTAAGGAGGTAAAATATATTTTAAACATCATCTGAAAATTACAAGGCAAAAAAAAATTATTTTGCCTAATAATATTTGGTATCCAAAAACATACAAAAAATACAGTATATATCTTTGCATAGTTTTCACAGTTGTTTTTATATGTAACAGACGGAAATCCATCATATCGATTGCAATAAGAAGTTTAATTTTGAAATTGTTTCCCTGGAGAAAAAAGCACAGGATTAGCTAAAAAGAAAAGATAAACTGATAAAACGGTTATGCAAAAATTTAAGTTCTTAATACCATTTAATAAATATTGAAAATCATTTGAATCCATCCTATGTAAGAGGTGTCACAACTGAGATGGTCCATCCTAAGACGCATTATTAATACCCTATCTAAATCATAAAATGTCTTATAAAAAGAATAGATTAAATGCATATGCCCCTTTTTCTAGTAGATATTTTGATTCAGTCCAAGAAAAAAAATTGGTTAAATAGATCATTATGAACTTTGTGTAACATTTACCTTTCTAGATATATATATACCTGACATTTGGGATTTTCTTAATCCTAATCTAATCGGTTGAGTTAATACGTTACCTCTCCATTTAGGTAACTTACATTAGTCATATATTTGTAACTGATAGCTGTTTCTTCTTTAATATTCAAAAGAGAGAGCCTGCTTCTGGCCATAATGCTCAAACTGAATTAATGTTCATCCTGTTGAATACCAACGAACCCATTGAGATGTCTGAGTGAATTTTTAATATATATACATTGTGTTAACCCTAGAGCTGGTTCGATATCATCAATAATCATGATATTTACTCTGGTGATAGTCAGGGCCGTCTTAAGGGGCGGGCGATATGGGCAACTGCCATTTAGTGGAGTTTGCGAACTTTTTCCGACTGAGGGGGATGAAGGCGACGCTGGCCCAGGACTCTGTTTCACCTAGCTCAAACTAGCGATGGCCCTGCCGATATTGTATCACCATACAGATTCAAACTATCGATACAGGATGATAATAGAATGAAACAAACTAAATAATATGAACTGTCCAAAAATAAACATTTTCTTGTCAATATTTTATCTCTTTAATGAAGTAAACAACAAGAGCCCCTATTAATAAATTAATCCCTTTATGGATTTCTGCTTGGAGTTATTTTATGTTTTTTTCTAATTAATTTTTTGCAATTTGTTCTCCTAAAATTGTAACTCTTAATCTTTTTTAAATTTTAACTTGTAATAGGCACTACATAGCCAGTATTGCACTGACATACTGTTAAACCAACCAACCAACTTACCTACCTACCTACTGTGACAGGGCATAAAAGACATAAAACAAAAGAAACTTTCTTTTCTATGATTTCAGTATAGAGGTATTCTAATGAGTTGATAAAAACCATATATTAATGTTGTTTTTGTAATATTTGTTTTCCAAATCATTCTTAAAATCTGTTTAAGGAGCTGTTATCATTGTTCATCTATAGAAGTCAGATTTAACTGGGTGAAAGTCGCAGGCTTTGATTATCCTTGGAGAAACAGTCATTAGTACATTCATAGTTCATGCATCAGTAATTACCTTGAGTAGCTACTACAGATCAAGCATCACATGAAAATCATGAAGCATGCAGTCCACTCATCTAATTCCTGTACTCATTCACAAGTACAATACAGAATTGGGTCACAGTGACCTTCTTTGGTTGTAAGGGTGTAGTACTAACAAATGCATCCAATTATCAAGTTTCATGGTTGAAACATAATCAGCACTCATTAAATGAACTTTAAACATGAAATGTCATAAAAAGTCACTGAAGCATGATATATGGGTCACAGAGAGCTCTTTTTGCAAAAAGAATGTAGAACTTATCAGGAGATTCTAGATATAGCAGCATGTCTAGAGCGTACCAAAACCTATTTTGTCATATTTTGAACCTAAGCCGTTAAGCCAGTAAAATGTGAAATGTAGGTTACAGTGAATCTACTTTTATTTTAAGGGTGTGGTACTAACAGAGATGCATACAGTCATCTAGTAGCAATTATTGAGTAAATGAAGACAATCCAATTTTTTTAAATTTGCATGTATAGAAAAACTGAATAACTTGTCAATAACAATTGAAGGAGATTGGAAATTACCACTTCACTATATTACCAGTACACAGTTAACTATGTAAATAATAATAAGAAGAATGTACACAACCAAATACATTCATTAGTGGAACAATTTGACTTTTTAGATGTCTGGAGAGAGAATAACTCTACTCTTAGAAGATATAGTTCGAAAGGCCTTTTTAAAAAACATTTTATATATCAGATCTTCAAACATATTTAACAAGTTCTAACATTTACATCTGTTACAAATCTGATAATTCTCCTATTTCCATTTAATTTAAATTCAATAACCAAGTAAGAGGACAAGGTATATGGAAATTTAATAATAGCCTTTTAATTAACCTTGAATTTTAAGATAGCCTTAAAAGTTGTATATTCGTTACTATTAATCCAAATAAATCAATAATTGTAATAATAATCAAAATACAATTAATTTTAACAGAATCATCAATTGCCAATATTAATCCAAATATCTGTTGCAGAATATCAAAAGTTTGATGATTATTACGTTAATCAAGGGCCATAACTCTGTCAAAACTTATGGAAAATACTGAATAAGAAACTAAACTGAGATACTACTTGAATGCATCCACATACAGTGAAACCCCGCTATAACGCACCCCGCTATAATGCGAATTCGGATATAACGCGATCGTGGTGTGGCTTCCAAAATTTCGTGTATTCATTCGCACATGAAATTTTTTTTTTCAAAGTACGATAAATATTGTATAAAATGTGTATGTTACAGTATCCTTTTGGGGAAGAGATCGCGGATTTTTTTTTTTTTTTAAGTACGAGAAATAGTGTATAAAAAGTTTATTATCATTTTGGGGAAGAGATCACGTATGAATTCGATCGAGGCGTGACTTCTGAAATTTAACAATTTCACCAATTTCTTGAAGTTTTATGCCAAAATAAACATTATCGGAAATGTTACTTATTACTGATCCATGAGTAAAGTCGGTAAGTCTTCTCTGTGTTTGTCTTCAATTCATTCTGTATACACATATTGCTCAAACAATAGCCGACATGTTTTTCTTCTTTAACTGCATACACAACGGAGCATAAGACAATGTTGTGGTTGATAAAAGATTCTCACGATTTAATAAACATCAAAAAACGTAAGCCGCCAACACGTGCGCTGGACTTCAATTCATCCTGTATACAATCATTGCGCAAACAATAGCCGACTTACGTTTCTTCTTTAACTGCATACACAACCAAGCACCAGACAATGCGGTGTTGATCAAAGATTGTCATATGTGGGTGCTTATGTAGAGACTGAACTTGGGCGGCAAGATCAAAGATTGTCATATGTGGGTGCTTATGTAGGGACTGAGCTTGGGCGGCAAGATCACAGGGAGTTCAAATAACCACTCTGTTACTTGGCACTGAACATACTCGTGGCTCAATCAAAGGGTTGTCATGTAGGAAAACAAAGACGGATCGATATCAGATAGTAAACGGTGTTGATACCCTATTCATGCTATACATTATACGTGTATACGTTGTTCTCTGAATAAAATAATATATAGTAAAACCCCGCAATAACACGACCCCGCTTTTTCCGCGATAGAATTTTATGGACCCCAAATATCGCGTTATAGCGGGGTTTCACTGTACTTCATTTGGATGCAATTGACAATTGGTAGGGTGTTAACAGGATTTTGGTGCATTTTACATGGAAAAAGGTGCCATAACTATGTCAAATATTGACTGAAATCACTGGTTGTCAAACTTGTTTCAGTGCTTGTTAAGAATGGTCTTCATATTAAAATTGGTTCAAATCAAATAAGAACAATTTAACATTTCACAGTTTACATTGAAAAGGGCATAAACTCTGTCCAGTTTCAATGGAAATCACTGCTTATCACACATACAAAATCTTCAACCCAAATTTGGTTGAAATACAATTTTAAAAAATGTAGTTTTATAATGCATGTTGCATGATAACAGATTCTGCTGGTTACCACACTTGCCTGAGAACTTGTACACTAGAGTATCAATTAAAATTATATAAGAAATGTGGACTTTAGGCATGAGTCCGTACAGGCAATTTGTATATGTGCAACACGTCGCTAATAGAATAGCAAGAACACTGAAAACCCAACATGTGTCGGATATGTATATACATCTCACAAACCCCACAGTAAGAGTTTTCCAAATGGCAACAGTGTGAGTAAGTACCTAGCTCTTCCTTTTAATCATGTTTACTATTTGTACTAGTCCATGAATCATGTTAGTCCTATTATTTCTATAAAAAAAGTCCTATATTTTAGACAATTTTCATATAATTCCTATATGAGATTTTTTCAACCTTTAGGTTTTTGGTTATGCCAACTCTCTGTTCAGTTCTGTTATGTTATCTGATAATGCTTCATCAGCTATGTAAGCTGATGGACTTGAAAATTGAAAACTCTTTGCAAAAGAATGTCTAATTGTATGCCTTGTTTGTAATGAATGCAAGGCATGGGGACATGCAAGGGGAGGAAGAGTCTGTCATCTTGTGTTGGTTCTGTGGTGTATGTTTTTCTTTTTTGCTTTGTATTTTATGAAAAAAGTCCCATAATTGTCCAATATTTAAAGTATGAAATTCCTTTTTTCCCCTTTATTTTTTGCACTAAAAGAGAATATGATCCATGCTAGTTTAAAAATTCCAAGAAGGCCATGGCCTGCATGTCAAGCTTGCAATCAAAGCATCACTTTAAAACACATGACATCGACTCCAAGGTAAAAAGAGTGAGTGAGCATATCGTATGGATTGTCTTAGTTTCATCCAAAGTATGAAGAAATCCATTAAGGGTTTAGGAAATATAAGCAAATAAAAAAACTTCAACCTAAACCTTAATGCAAATCTTTCTACGACTCTGACCTCGATGCCAAGGTCATAGGGGCAACCATGTATGTTGAAAATGAAGTTTCTTAGTTTCATATGATTCATGCCAAGTATAATGAGAATTTATAAAAGGTCTGAGGAAATATAAGCGAATGAAAAACTTTAACCAAAACCTTAATGCAAATTTTCTGTCTGTGATCACGACTCCAAGGAAAAAGGGGCAAGTGAGCGTGTTGTAGAATGAATTGTCTTAGTTTCATAAGGATTCATGCCAAATATGATGAGAATCCATCAAGAAGTTTAGGAAATATATGCAAATGAAAAACTTACCCCAAAATCTTAACTGTTCGTGCTGATGGTGGCAGAAAAGTGACTGCTATGACACACTTCCCATTAACCTAAACTTGACAAAAACATTAAAAAAATGTGGAATTAAATGTGCATGAAGCATGCCATATTCTCGAAATGCCTATCAAAGCTGAACATGACATGAAACTGACCACATATTTGGGAAGAATTGGGAAGAAATAACAAAATTTCCTTTGTTATAGAGGCTGCCTTGAGAAAATTCTAATTTTTCTGTTGTTGCTGTTCTATTTGCTCACTAAAATCCAATTTATTGCGCATGCTAACTCTCAACAGTACATGTATTATCATGGTAGTTATACTTATTGAATGAGAGAGTAGTAACAATACTGTTTGCATTGAAATAATGCTGTAACTCAAAACAAGAGCCCCTAATAGGCCTGATATTGCTTACAAGGGTAACTGATATACATGTATATAAGCTTGTGAACGTAAATTCATACAAGTAGTTAAACTGTGGAGCAGAAAGTAAAGTTTGGAGTACTTAGTTGCCACATTGTCTATTAGGCATAAAAAAATAATATGCATTTTTCTGGTTTCATCCTAAAAACAAAAATTTCTTTTTTACTCATTTTTTCCCTCCATCTACCGATGTCAGTATTACTCGACAAAACATTATATGATAGATATACACTCTCTATGTAATCATTTAAATAATTTGCGTTTCATATAACTTGATGTAAATTTGAACTTACCACAATTAGCAAACAGCACAGAGGTACCCATTACTGAAACATGCTTTCAAGTTTATGTCAAAAGCGAAAAAAAATATTGGGTGAAATAGTAAGTGTCTTAATGAGTATCAGGTCTAACACTGTTACCTCTGAATGAATTGAAACAAAGTCTGGAATTCAGTTGTTGGGATTTTTAAAATAATTCCTTTGTTTGTGGACAGAAAATTGGAGGGTCCAGATATTTGGATTAATATTGGTAATTAAATTATGAAGAGTTTTAGGAGAAAATATTGGGTTATTATTGTTTTTTGTTTTTAATTGAAAGCTAAAATACAAAATATAAATTTAAAATGTGCGATTAATGGCATTTAATATATAAAATATCGTAAAATAATGCATATACATGTAATAACATAAAAACAATAAATATTTGAGACATTTTAATATGCAGACCTAGAATTTAGCAAACATTTCCTTGTAGCCAGAAGGACTAGTAGATTGAGGAATTTACCAGTCCTGCTGTATCTTTACCAGTCCATGTTAAATTTCTACTGTATATTTTTCTTCAAATTCAAATTACAGATTATTCAATTTAATCCCTATGGTGTATTATTTTTCTAATTTGAATAGCTTGTTTTGTTGAAATTAAAGAATCATGCATTATAAAAATTATTTATAAAATCTGTTTAAATTTTTTTCTGCAAGGGGAAGAATACAGCATAACCCCAAACCTGTGATTCTCAATAGTTCTCATCATGGGTTACTCACCTTGCTTTAATATGCAAACTAGTAACTAGTGTTTTTTTTTTATTTCAATGAAAGGTGGCCATATTTGTTGGTGGATCAGCATCATTTGTACAGACTTGAAAGCCCTCTATGCTATGATGCTTTCTGTCAGATTTGGTCAGATTCTGTTGAGCGTTTTTGTTTATGTGTTTTAAAGGATTTTCTAATATTAGCAACAGAGGCCATATTTGAAGGCACATGAAAGGTCTTCCTGCCAGGGTGCTTTCAGTCAAATTTGATCAAAATATTCTGTTGTGCTATTTAAAATGTTTTTTCTTATTGTTAGTACTGGTGGCCATATTTGATGGCATGTTGGCATCATTTGTACAAATTTGAAAGCTCTTTATGCCTCGATACCAAATTTGGTCAAAATTGGTAAAGTGCTTTTTAAGAAAAGTTTAAAACGGCAATTGTTGATGGATGCATTTTGCAGGGCTATGCCATAAAAAGCTCATATTGATAGTTACTGAACTCTTTTGAGAACTTGGTGAGATGTACCATCTGAGAAAATATGGTTGACTTGAGAGTTTTAAATGAGGAAATATTGAAGACCTTCTGGCCAAAATGTCCTTGCAACTTTGCAAAAAACTGAAAGGTGATTTCATTGGTCAAAACATTAACTGCTATACGACAATGTCAAAAAATACCCAATTAAATATTAATTTATAATTAATACTATTGGGAGAAAAAAACAAAGCTGTTTAAGTGGCATCATTCAAGTATTCTTCTAATATATATCCACAATCTAGGTTTAATAAAAGTCTATTCATACTTGTATCATGCTCATATGCCAGTACTGCTAAAAAGCTAAGACCTTAGACCTTACAATCAATGTCAGAGTGCTGACTATCAACTTGTTCATTGGAATGCAACTGAATACAAAGTCTGGTAAAAATTCACTTGTATATATAAATGTCACTGTTCACAAATTCAACAAAGTAAAAAAATGCAAACAATGACCTCTGACTTTACCACAAGGTTAATTAAGTCTGGTTTTCAAAAACTCCTTCATAATATTGCATTTATGTTCGTGGTCATATCTGCACCATTTTCATTCAGAACCAATTAAATATTGCAAGAAGTGTTTTAGTGAAAATCAAATCTCATTGCCACCATTCATGCATGAGGGCTAGTAATGACAAGATTTTTTAGAATGTACCTATGGTGCCATGTTAGAGGTCAGATCGGGACACAATTTTGGAGGTTAGATCAGCATCATTTAAAAAAAAGAACGACTATATATTGCACAAATTTAATTTTATTTTTTGATGATGGAATGGTCATTCAGGAAAATTTGCAATTGCAAGAATTTTCTCAGTTAGGCAAGGCACATTGGCATCATTTTTATTAAGGACCAACAAAATATAGTGAGAAGTATTTTAGTGAAAAACCCCTTGTCAATACAACAATCCCTTCAAGAAGTAGTGATAACAAAATTTTCAAGATGACTGCTATTGATAAGTACCATTTTTATTTAGGACCATCAAGACGTCATAAGAAGTCTTTAACTGAAAACCCAGTGTCCATATGACCATCTGCAGCAATAACAAGATTTTCAAAATGGCTACCATGGTGGGCATATTGGAGGTGTGATCAGCACCATTTTCATTTATAACCAACTATAATCATCATAAGTCTTCCATATCACTAAGATTGTCAATTCAGGAGAAGTGGCAATGACAAGATTTTCAAGATGACCATTATGGCCATGAAACTGGAGGTCTGATTAGCACCATTTTCATTTAGGACCAACTAGACATCACAAGTTTTTTGTTGTTGTGAAAACACAATGGCAAGGAGTAGTGATTAATTTTTTTAAGGATGTCAGATAAGCATCATTTTGATTTACAACCAACTAGACATCATAAGAAGCCTTTTAGTGAAAACCCTGTGTCGATAGGTCCATCCAGTCCGGAGTAATGATAAGATTTCCAAGATGGCCACTTTGGTGGCAATATTGGATGTCCAAGTTGCACTATTTTCACTCAGGACCAACTAAACATGCAAAGTCTTTTAGTGAAAACACCATGTTAATACAACCATCCTTTCAGAAAGAGTAGCCATAACAATATTTTCATAACCCTGTGCCTACATGACCATCCATTCAGAAGGAGTAGCAATAATGAGATTTCAAAAAGGCCACCATGTCAGCCAAATTGGACATCCAAGGGCGCCATTTCCATTAGGACCAACCTGACTTTGGGTTGTATGTGAGTGTAAAGTTTCATGGCAATCCTCCCAGTAATTTAGGAGGAGTTGTGATAAAAAAACTGGTGCTGACAGATGGACAACAGGCCATCATATAAGCTCTTCTGGTCTTTGACCAGTACAGCTAAAATGATTAAACTTCTCATGAGATCTTTAATTTATTATCGAGGACCACAAAAAAATAATCACTTCTAAAAAAAAACATTCTTCCAAAGAGTTACTGTGATTTTTGGACTTTAGTGCCGTTAAATATAGGCCATACATGGCGGCCAGTATATTTGGTGGAAAAAGAGCCTGGGAAGAACCACTAACCCACGGAAAGCTACTGGCAAGCTTTCTCACATGCCCACATTGGTCAAGCCAAGACTCAAACCCATGCTGACAGAGGTGAGATGTGAGTGATCTGTAACGTTGAACGCCTTAGACCACTCACCCACTCAGGGTCCCTCTGCCAAAGAGACTTGTATGGCAGTTTTAGGAGGATTTGGTTGACAATATATATGATGATGTCTTGGAAAGCACAGTATAAAATGCTCTGTGTAACATGCTCTCTGCACTTCTGAAGAATGGAGTTCCATCCTGGTTCCAGCACATGCTAGAATATCTACCAGGGTCTGTTATTTCCAATATGTTCTTCAATTCCCTTCACCTCAATGACCATAGTGAAAAATCACCCGAGTCATTTAGAGAACACAATATAAGTTGCTAGAAGTTGTATAACATGCATAACATAAATAAAGTTTAAAAATCACAATATTGTATAGCATATACCATATGAATATTTAATTTCATCTGATACTATGAAAAGTGGTCGGTTTATGCAAATCTGGTCATTTAATGGGTCCCTCCTAAGGTCATGCAGGTTTTGAAAGATTTGGTATAATAAATTAAAATAGATTTGGTATAATAAATAAATGTACACAAGGAAGGTAAATATTGATGTTAATGAGAACTTGAGAACTGTTGTGGTAAGAGGGTTGGTGCTTGACAAAAAGGATCATTGTCATTTACTGGCAATAAACAAGTGCCCCAACATCTTAAAATATTACGATTATTAGTTTGTAATGAATAAAATAAAAAAATTATGAAAAAATATCTTTATTCAAAATACAACAAGCCCAAATATCAATACCTTAAGTCATATAATATAAGTGATTAAAATCATGATCAAATGCAACTAACTGAAAGTACAGGTTTTGCAACATACATTTAATTTGTGTGCATGTTTACAAACCAATATAACAAGACATAAGCAAGAATCTACAAGTATTGATGTCTGTAGTACAATCACTATAAATCCTGCTAATTACCAAAGTGGAATTTACAGTTCATTGTTCTTTATTTTCCCTGTCAAGCAGAGGTAATGTTTCACTTCCAAAGACATGACTTTTCAACACCAATTCGAGTCCATGGCTTCCATGCATTTCAAATGAACTTTTGGCATTACTTGTTTCCACCATAAACCCACAAAGCAGCAATAACTTCACCATCCTCTTAGACATTCTCCTCTACCACTACCCATCTCTACAGCACCACCTCCTTCGGCTGGATCAAATTTTATAACCACTCTGCATACTGACATAAAATCCCAAACCACACCCCAGTATTTGAAATGTTAGAATCCACATATTGATTGGCAGGATACAAAGTTCTATCATGAGCATCAAATAAAAAATTATACGAACAATATTGCAAACATTATTCCAATAATGTTCATCTCCCTACACAATGGGTTTAGTTGCAATGAGTTCTTTATCCCTTCATTTTTCTCTTCTTCCATAACATCATAATACTTGTTCTGAGATGAGATTAGCTTCACTGAAAATAATCTCCTTTATAAATATAATTTGTTTGTCATGAATGTTTTTTTATTTAACCTGGGAGGTGGGGGGCTATATACCTCGAGTATTAAGAACTACATTACCAAGGTAATAGTTAATCACCATGAAGATAAAAGATAAATGAAACTGTCTGAGTAATATAAAAAACAATACCTCTACATCATCTGTTTTATTACATAGCTTGAATGTCATGCTTAATCTTTGATTTAAAGTAATGTTTCAGGCATATAATGCAGTACTCCAATAATTCTGGTGGTTATCCAATGATACATCTACAGATAGACAGACACCGTCTCCCATGTCCTTAACCTTCTGCTCTTCAGTTCCACCCTTTAAACTTGTATGCAGATCACTAACGTATCTCATTAAAACTGTCATTCTACATTAATGTTCAACATTTTAATGCCAATTTCATCCTAGATGTCAATTATTAAGTCTTTTCTATCAATTTTTCAATAAAAAAAACATAAAATACAAAGTACAAGCTCTTGAGAAAGGTGGCCATATCTATCAGAAGGTTACAGTATTTTACCAATCACTTTACACATACACCTTACAGATACTGCCTGGTCCTAATGTTTGCTTTTTTTTATAAAAAAATCTGGTCTAAAGATAACTGTAGTACCCTGAAAATAAAATTAGAATAAACTACCATCAGTCTTATGTTAATCCTCTTCGTTATCATGAGAATGTACTTGACTTGGACTTTGGTTGTTTTCATCTACAATCTCAATCTGTACAAGTCCACTCATAAAAGCATAAACAACCATAGCAGTAAAGGCAAATATTCCAGCAAGAATCTTGTTTCGTCTGGTGTGGGGAAACTCTGAGGAATCTGCCTGGGCCTTTGCCTCTTTTTGTTTCAGTTTTTTCTTTTCCTCCATTTCTGAAAAAAAGTGGAATTAACATCTACTGAACTACACGACTTTGTTTGACACTGATCACAATTTTGTTTTACAAGAACGGTTCATCTTTTCTATCCTCTTGATCTTTTTTGTTAATTGTATATAGGATTTAACAATTTATAAAAATAGCAGTCAGAAGAATGGCTGATCCCCCCAACCAACCATAGCTATTACAAATGTCAAATGAACACAATTTACATCAAATGACCTTGATCTATTATGATTTGACCTGATATTGTTATGAATAACAAAGTCAAAATCTGAACTCCAGTCACCTTGAGGTTTTCAGTTTTGACCCTCCAAGAAATGGAAAACTCTCCATGCTATTTACCTGAAAAGTTTGTGTGTATAAATTAGTGGAGCAACCTTGACCTTACATCTAAATCCCCTTTGGGAAAAGCACTTAGCTCCCATTTCCTCAACATGATATAGCTAATAATGTCCTCAAAGTGCGATTAAAAAAACAAAAAAAACGTAAGACAGCACAGTTTTTCTAATATAGATAAAAACAAAATGTCAATCCCAGTAGGTGAAAGACATGTAAATGTACCTTAACTTTCTTTACACTGTGAGAGTTGTAGAGCAAACAAGTTACTTTCAATGGTACTCCAACAAGCCCACAGCAGAACCATATCTGAGTGAAAACCAACAAATTTTTGGTAAAGTTATGCTTCAGAAACCAAAATCAGGAGTAAAGTCAATCAAGGGACATAACTTCTGTAAATATTGTCAATGAATACAGGGAATCAAACACATTCAGGTTCTCATCAATTTAAAGTCCCATACCAAATTTGGGGGTGTAATACCTGTAAATATCTTGTGGTGGAATGCTGAAAATTGAACTCTATCAAGGTTTCATCTATATAAAACAACACATTAACTTTGGTTGACAAGAAAGAAACCTCAGTAAAATTATGCTACGGAAACCAAAATCAGGAGGACAGGCAATCAGGGGGAATAACTTCTGTATGTGATGTTACAGAATGCTGGAAATAAAACCTATTCAAGGCTTCATCAATATAAAGTTGCATACTAAATTTAATTAAAATCCAACAAACCCTGGTAAAGTTATGCTGTAGAAACCATAGTCACGAAAATGGGCAATAAGGGGACATAACTCCTGTGAGTGATATCATGGAACACTCGAAATCGTGCTCATTCAAAGTCTCATCAATACAAACCTGCATGCCAAATTTAATCGAAATCTAGCTAATGTTGGTAAAGCTGTGCTGTGGAAACCAAAGTCAGCAAGATGGGCAATCATGGGAGGCATAACTCAGTCAAGATATCATCAATATAGAGCTGAAGGCTAACAATCCTTGGGAAAGTTAAGACATGGAATTGAAACTTTACTTGGAGGGTGGATAGGCAATCTGGGACCATAACTCCTGTAAATGACAGAGAAGTCTGAAAATTCAACTCTTTCGAGGTCTTAAAAGTATAAAGCTATATACCAAATTTGGTTAAAATCCAATAATTCCCACTGAAGTCATCTTGTGGAAAATAAATTGTTGACAGACAACAGACAGATGGCCATGATTACTAGGGGCTCCACTCATTTCGTCAAGTGGGGCCCTAATTATAATAATACACTCTAATTGAATAAAAAAAACGTTTGGTTGTTTTTTTGAGTTGGTCTTTTCTAATTCCTCAAATTTACACACTATAGCCAATTGTTTCCCATGCACAACACTGAAACTGTATCATACCTTCCGGAGTTGGAGGGAAGAAGCGGTGAAGTATTCTATTACAAAATCTACACAAATTATCACAAGCACGGAGATGGTTCTGTAACTGACTACCAGAGAGAGGTGCCTTCAGAATTGGAGCTAGGTAACCAAACACAATGGCATCTAATGAGGAGGGTCTGAAAAACAAAGAGCAAGCAATGCTATACTTTTTACACCCATAAGACATACATCGGGAAAAGAGAAAATAGAACTGGATTTTTTTTTCTCTCAAAACTCTGAAAACTGAAGAATTGCAACAAAGTACAATGAGGTTTCTACAGAACACTATTTGGTCCCCTTCAAATAATGCAATGATGTACATGTATATTGTACAACTTTCAAAACAATAAAAAGTTTCTAAACAGAATCTTACATAAATGACGCTAAAACCCACACACCTATCTTCTAAAAAAAACCAAATAAGGATTTTTGACTGTTGTGAGTAGTCAGAAGGGTGCTTTTAATTCATTATGTTGTCTCACACATCTACTGAACAAAGACTCCACAGCATAATCAAAATAAAAACAAGCCCACCTGGTGTGCATTAGTTAATAATTAACTTTAAATATCCAGCATGTACAATCATAAAAATGTTTTACAATGTATTAGGTCTGTAAAGACTTTATGAAATTACTGTGCAATGTCGGACTGTGTAATATCATGGTCAAAAGGATAAAGGCCCCCCCCCCCCCTTAAGTCAAGCTAACTTTTTTTCTCTGCTAAAGACTATTGTTTAATGATGAAAAAATAAATAAAATAAAATGGTCATCCAACTGATGGACCCATATTTTTTGTATGCATGAATCCAGAAACAGGTATTATTTTTGTTAGGCCTCGTGAGGTGAGACAAAAGTTTAAGTACTAGACACTATGCAGTTGCATCTAGAAATCAAGGGCAAAGCCATGTGTTCCCGAACTATTTATTTACCATACATATGCACTTATAAGTACAAGACAATGCAATTACATCCAGAAATAAGAGCAAAGCCATATGTTTCTGAACTTTTATTTACCATATATACTCACTTATAAGTCAAGTCCAACAGCAAACGACATAGACCCAGATCTGCTGCCACATATGTACCAGCAGTTCAGGGTCTATTTTGTTGGTTATACTGATTATTTCTAGCCAATTGCATAGACCCAGATCTGCCGGCGCATTATGCGACAGCAGATCTGGGTATGTGTAATTTGCAGTTGGACTTGACTTTTATTCATTTTCATCTCACTGCCAAAAGCAGGTACAGTCAAACCTGTCCTAACAACCACCTTTACTCAGCGGTCACCTTTTCACTACGTCCATTCTAATTTCCACCTTTCAAATTTACAATATAAATGTCCTGTAAGTAACAGTCACCTGCCATCAGTGGCCAGGTGTTTCTTAACCAAACAATGGTTTCTCCCTGCCTTAAGCAGTCACTGGTGCATATCTACAGTGATTGCTCAGTCAATGCAAACTAAATTGTTGCTTTGTGAGGAAGGCAGTTTTTATCATTAGGGTTGAGGGTCAAAGCAATTTGGTTGCTGAAAAGTTGTGTTATTGCAGCAGATATGGAAGTCGCCTTTTGTGACAGTGTGACACATATAGTTCAATATCTTGATCTATTTGCCCATGCAAATTAAAGCTACCTTTGAAGAAAAAATGTCTTCTTTGAGAAGAGATACGAGTTACAACCCTTTTTATTAGGGTCAGGGGTCATTCAATATTGAACACGTTTGTAAAGACAGGCTAAGTTTCGGTTCATGGGTCACAAGGAACAGCCATATACAGCTTCTTTTGATTTCCTATTCATCACAGCCTTCTCACATAAGCCGATTATCTTTGGATCATATGTAAGCTGTCAATCAGTAGAGACATTATTGCTTTGTCATGGTGCACAAAACAAACTAAGGTCGGTGATTATTTGAAGTCAGCGATGTTTTAATTTATAGGATGGATTAAAGTGAGCAGGACACAGTAATCATGTGTGGAACATAAATCTGGCAGAGAACAACATATACACATATTTTATGATTTTGTTGAATAGTGCACATAAAACAATCTTGATATGGAATAATAATAATAACAATAATAATAATAATAATAATAATAATAAACATTTCCAGTAATTATACTAAGTTTGATTTCTCTAACTTAAATCTACAAGAAAAGTGATTTCTATAACACTACAAACCCAGGCAAAATTGCAGCGGAGCAGACTAAAAGCAGGGCCAATGTTATTATAGTATTCATGTACACCCCACCAAAACACTTTGTACCCACCTACCGATTTTAAAAACAAAAAGCATCACAGATATAACAAATGCACAAAACTTAGTCATTTAATTTGTCAATTTATAATTTCTAACCTGCACTATCGATTTTCCATTCAACAAATGTTTTTCAATCTTTTGCTGTAAATCCACTCTATCTAAGCTTCAACTCCACTTTTTCTCCCTTACCTACTTTAATACATTTATTGCTGCGAGACTGCTGCTTTTTCACAGAAAATCCAGAATTTTAGCAGAGGAATGCACGTATGCACACAACAACCCAATATTGCTGCTGATCTTGTGATACATTACTATCATGATAATGTGGTTTAAATAAATATGACACATGTATGTATCACAACAGATACAGTGTGCTAATTTATGTCACACCTTTAATGGACAAAAATGTGAGACATAACAATGTTGATATAATCTTCAGCACTGGCATGAACACAATGTCCAAGTTTTTGTGCAAGTCAATGTTAAAGTTTCTGTCCAATCCCTTAACTCCCAAAAAGGCAAGGTTCCATGGAACCCTTGATTTTTTGTAAATTTTTTTACTTGCTTGATCTTGTCATCAGAATTTGCTACTAGTTTGGCACTTGCTCTCTAAACAACTGTATAAATATATTTTACTGTTGTAACCTGCTGCTACCAGATAAAATATGAAAACTTAAACCAGTCTGAGAATTCAGTAGTTTCTTCTATCTGTACGTATAATTTATCATACAATTTTATAACTGAAATTTAACCTGACAATGTACTCTCTTTGGGAGTACTATTACATTACCTTGTTGTTTTGTGGTTATTGTGATATGGAGGTCATGACATGTATCACTATGAAAGTCTATATTCTCTATATATATCCATATCGCGATAATTCTAATGCACAAGCTGAAACACTTGGTCCATGCACATTACCAAACTGACCATTAAGCTTGCCTACAATAATGATAGCCCCTTTGCATGACTTGGAATGTAACAAATCCTATAGTATTTATCTAAATTAGTCTCCCTTTTCAGCATTCTTCAAATGTGGGGTGTATTTTGAGTGAAGTTCTAGGTTTACTAATTCTGAGGCCAAAACACAAGTGGCTTTCAATTTTATTAAGAAGCTGTAATTATAACTATTAAATTAAAATTAGGAAAAGTAGCTATCTTGCATACACAGTCTCAACTTGTGAAAATTTGTCAAAATGTGAATTTTTTAAACTGTATATGAACTCTTATAGAAAAGAACATGCAGTAAAACTTGTCTTCAGGAACAACCCTTTTGCTAACAAAAAGTGGTTTCTCAAGACAGATGGTCTCGCATAACAGGTTTGTGCAAGATGATCACTTTTCAAACGTCAAAATTTAACAGGGCTTAAAAAAAGAGAAATACCCACAATTACTGTATCATGGGAAAGTCTATTCTAAGTTAGAAGAACTTGTGCCTAACCCTTTTGCTTTCCTAATATATGCAACTAAATATGTTTAAAACCAATTACTGTATATGCATTTTATTCTTTATTCATTTTTTAGTTCTTGTTAAAATATTGCATTCAATTCATCTCAATATTTTATATAGTAAAAAAGATTTACATCTATCATAAAACATTCAGATTTATATATGAAGATTATGTATACATATACTTAGTGTTTCCCACAGGCCATTTATTGTTACGCCATAATGTTTTATTCCTGCACCTGGCTGTTTTTTTTCTCTGTGCCTAACTGTTTTTTACATCCCACTGGGCCTTTTTTTAAACAACTGGCCCTTTTTTTGAAACTGCAAAATGCCCATTTTAGTGTCTTTTTAACAAAAACAGTTGCTTATGTACTTGATATAATTTCTACGATTATAAGTGGCATAGGTCTTTGTTTCAACTGCTCGCAGCAGTGTGTCCACTCACTTAACAACATCTGACATGCCGGTGAGTAGATACGATTAAAGGAATTATCTTTCCAACTTGAACAGCTTTTTTTGTGTCTCACTAACAAAAACAGTCACTTATGGGCTCGATATATTTTTCTATGATTGTAAGTGGAAATACATCTGTGCCCAAGTGGATTAACACCACATGATGATGCATAAAGGAGGACTTTGCTTATTTCAACTGCTCGCAGCATTGTGTCCACTCATTGAACAGCGTTCTGCATGCCAGTGAGTAGATATGATTAAAGGGATTATCTTTTCCGACTTGAATTCTCTTTGTGGATGATGGTTTGGACTTGTCAAATTTCTTTATTCTAAATGACTTGCCGATTATTGCCCATTCATCGGAGAAGTTACAACTATAATGGCAGTGATTAGGCACTATTTATATTTTACAACATGTATAGACTGTCATCTGTCAAACTGCATGAACACATAAGCTATTTTATGAACATTTTCAATTCTTATAACATGAATGTATAAATCATAATGAAATGTATGACTTGATTTCTTATAGTTAAAGCTTTGTATGCTATTTATAAATGTATGACCTGACTTATTATAGTTAAAGCTTTGTATGCTATTTATAAATGTATGACTTGAGTTCTTATTAGTTAAAGCTTTGTATGCTATTTATAAATGTATGACTCGAGTTCTTATTGTTAAAGCTTTGTATGCTATTTATAAATGTATGACTTGATTTCTTATAGTTAAAGCTTTGTATGCTATTTATAAATGTATGACCTGACTTATTATAGTTAAAGCTTTGTATGCTATTTATAAATGTATGACTCGAGTTCTTATTGTTAAAGCTTTGTATGCTATTTATAAATGTATGACTTGACTTATTATAGTTAAAGCTTTGTATGCTATTTATAAATGTATGACCTGACTTATTATAGTTAAAGCTTTGTATGCTATTTATAAATGTATGACTCGAGTTCTTATTGTTAAAGCTTTGTATGCTATTTATAAATGTATGACTTGACTTATTATAGTTAAAGCTTTGTATGCTATTTATAAATGTATGACCTGACTTATTATAGTTAAAGCTTTGTATGCTATTTATAAATGTATGACTCGAGTTCTTATTGTTAAAGCTTTGTATGCTATTTATAAATGTATGACTTGAGTTCTTATTGTTAAAGCTTTGTATGCTATTTATAAATGTATGACCTGACTTATTATAGTTAAAGCTTTGTATGCTATTTATAAATGTATGACTCGAGTTCTTATTGTTAAAGCTTTGTATGCTATTTATAAATGTATGACTTGAGTTCTTATTGTTAAAGCTTTGTATGCTATTTATAAATGTATGACTTGAGTTTTTATTGTTAAAGCTTTGTATGCTATTTATAAATGTATGACTTGAGTTCTTATTGTTAAAGCTTTGTATGCCATTTATAAATGTATGACTTGACTTATTAGTTAAAGCTTTGTATGCTATTTATAAATGTATTAAAGATTATAAAAACTTGAACATGTTTATTGTGCTGACATTTTTATCCTAAAAGTATGTATTCAATTTAATCAATGAGTAACAACAACAACAACATCATAATAATAATAAACTGTTGTCAGTATTTTTGTTTATTATTATTATATTTTTTATTATAATCTGAACACTGCATTGCGATAAAAACGAGGCTGCCCTTCAAAATGCTAAAAGTATACTACATGTGCCCACTGTGTACTGAAGGTGCCTTCTGGAAAGGATGATTACCATGCCTTTTACAGATTCTGTGGGGAAACCCTAATACTAGCATATGAATCACAAAATTAACTAAGGCAATATTTATTTATCCTGTCTGTAAGTTACCTTCACATGTCCATACATTTTAAAGTTACTTCAAATGTAGCATAATAATTGCACAGTTAGATATGACAATACTTACTCATCCTGTGTATGAATTAGCGGTTTTGATTAGGCTTTGGGTAAATCTGGAATATATATGTACCAATGAATAAAATTTAAAAAAAAGCCCGAGTTATCCCATCCAGAAACAAAATAAATGTATTGAGACAAAAGCCAAAGGCTTAATTCACCAATGACATAGAGATATTAACTTGATAAACAAAGGGTGTAACCGACTGCACTACAGTGAACAGATAACAGCTTGGTGTGTGTTTTGATAACTGTAACATCAAAAAAGCAACAAACAACATGAACCTTTTACGATGAAATCAAAATCTGGAAAATGATAATCACTTATTAAAGACAAAGACAAAGATCTCATTCACATCAGGCATTACAGATTGACTCCTATGACAAACAACGTAACTCGACTGCTACAGTGAAGCCTTTTAAAAAGCTTTCTAATTATGACATTATAGGGGTCATGTGGTTTTTGCCCAAAGATAAAAAACAATTGAAACCACTGCATTGACTATGTACATCCTTGACTGCTCCCTTTGAAGAAGGAATAGTAAATCATAACAGGGATTTACATGACTTCGGTACAACTCTTGCGGTTAGTGGCATGTACTTTAGTCTGGTTTACGTTCTGTAGCATACAATGCTACTTGCATGACCAGTAGGTTTTTAAAAAATGGTAGCCAGACTCAACTTTTGTTTTGTTTAGAACAAACCCTCCTAAGCAGTCATGTTTACAAAGGATTAAATAAAAAGGTCAGAGTGTTTATCTACATTCTTGCGATGCAGCTCTTCACAGCAGTGTTGTTGAGAACAATCTGCACTTTTCCTGCAGACCCTCATAAGAGGTCATGGTTACAAAGGATTAAATAAAGGTCAGTGATGTTTAACTCTGTTTTTGCAATGAGGTCATTCATAGTAGTGTCATATTGCTTATTTTACATAAAAATCATGGTTGCTGGTCACATTCTGCAGGTGATCGCCTGTGACAATGCATTTATATAAGAAAATCAATCCATGCATTACAACTGTGGTCGTAAATGACAGGTGGTCATTCATAGCAAAGGTCGCTCAAAACAGGTTTTACTGTATTACTAATTTTCAACAGTGTACTAACCGCACCATAAAGTTAAAAAATATATATGGAGTTTATGGATTTGTACCATGACTTGAAGAGTACCGAAAGCAAAGTATCATGATAAATCAGGTAAAAGAAAATTTGCACACTGCTCTCAATTTATCACACTGTTAACAGCATCCATAAAATGACTGGTGTGTTAAGTGAGGCCACTTTTTGCTTATGTTCCAACATGGATTTGCATAACGGGGCACAAAAACACAAAAATAAGATATTTAATTATATGGAACCCAATTATAATTTATTCTAATTAGCCAAAAAATAAAATAAAAGTAAATAATAAAGATTTAAATGATTTAGTGGAATCCATGAATATAACTGTATTATAAGGGGTGAGGTATTCCAAGGGGCTTCAAAGTGCGGGCTCACAATAGTTTTTACTTGACATACACATATTTATTTGACACTGAGACTGACATATTACTTACAAATCCCCAAAGAAGAAATCTTGGTCTCCCAATTTATAAGACAAATTGTTCAAGCACTCTTTGGCTTCTCTTAAAACCTGAAAAAAGAAGAGATGACCTTGCATAAAATAAATTAGACCACAACCTCAAGATTATATGATCTACATAAAATAAAGCATCCAAGAAATTTCTGGCAACAAAGCATGTTCATGAGTTTTCCTCACACTCACAGACTTTATAAACATAGTAAAACCTGTATTTGGCAGATACCTCCATATAAGGACAATCTGCTCACAAAGGACAACATTCATTAACCCCTTTTCCTAATTTTACTTATACAAGACATATCTCATTAATAATGCACCTGTCCAAAATGGACAAAATCTTGTCTCTTAGGTGTCCTTTATAGGCAAATTTGACTAAGCAACCATGCCCAACCCATGCTTTATCATTCAAGAAACAGACCCCAACTTTAAACCTCTACATATGCATTACCAGAATTAAGATAACAATACCTATTCATTAACATAGCATTTTCTATGAAATCCCAGTGTAGCTGTCTCTGATTTACACCCAACTACAATGTGTATAATCCAGGTGTTACTAGTGGAGTTATGCCTAAGTAACACGGTTTAGTACAGTGTTCCAATTTGATTGATGTATGACCCCTGGAACCACTGTACCACCTGCTTGAGTCCTTAAAGGAATAAACTCTACTATTCAATCTGCTAATGGATAGTACCGACCTGTCAATCAAACCGGGCACATTAATTATGTTTGACCAATCAAAAATAGGCATCGAATTCGCTTCGTAGTTATGCGTTGCTATCCACCACATTTGCTCACAAACAAAAGACCATGCTTGATTACTTTCTTATTATATTGCGAGGTAATTTGAAAGATTACGCAGAAAATCACTGAAAATTTATCAGAACAATGGTTTACGATTTTGCTTGGGGCACATGCAATGCAGATTGTCATTATCCTGAACGGCTTCAAGGGGTTTTTTGTTGTAAATTTTCCCAAACCAAAAACCAACATGGAAAAATGTCTGCATTGGAAGTGATACATTTATTATAATCATATTTCATATAGAAATACACAAAGCTGTTTTAAAATAATGACATTATTTGTTGTGCTTGTGAACATTTTGAATACAATTTTAAGCTAATTGTATGCTGATGTTCCAATTGTATATCTTATTTCAGTCAAAATATTGCATGCAATAAAGAAAATATGTGTGTATACGTGTTGTTTATTTTTGTATTTTTATTACTTTGGATTGCTTTTGTTTTTTTTTAAATTAAACTTGGAATTTTGGAATCCTTGCAGATTTTGAAGGTTAAGCTCACAACATCAAAAACTTAATTAAAATGCTTAAACTTGGAATAAGTTGTAGAAGTTACATGCAACTTATAGATAGAAGGGAGATAACTCTTAAAATTTTTAGACTAACTTCTTGAAGTTATTTTATGAGGAATTTTTCAAGTTATACCACTGACTGATCAAGCAGAATTTATAAAAAAAACAAAAGAAGGTTAACAATATGGATATGTGCAGTGGACTGTTTACTTTCTACACATTATCATTAAATGATATTATTAATATAAATAATAGAATCTGTAATGCCAATAACAACTTCATGACATATAATTTAATAGCAAATATATCACATGATAGAGATTCTGATCATTTGTAATAAAAGATACTGAAGCTACAAATACCCAAATTAACTTTTTTGGTTGGCTGGTTGGTTTTAACGGCACTTTGAACACATTATTGGCTATATCATGCTTAGGAAATGGGAGTTAAGTGCCTTTTCCAAGGACACACTAAAGCAGCCAACCCAGACTGGCCTGGGTGGGTATTGAACCCATAACCTTTGGATTATGAGTTCTACGCTATACCAAACTTAGCTACTGCCACTCCCCCAAGTAAGAAAAAACTGCAAATAGATTAAACACTGATAAACAATTGTAACATTTATGCCTGTAATCAACAGAATGTCAAATTTGGCATTCGTAGCATCACACAAATATACCTACATCTATACAAGTTAAAACAGAACCAATTAATAAAAATGTTTGAGAGAATTCAAATGACACACGAGTCAGCAATACAAAGTCCGACTTTTCAATTTTTCATGTAGTACATATGTACATGGTAAAAGAGGCTACTAGCTCTAGTACTGCTTGTATATTGCAGCTGGAGTGGCTTCCTTTGAAGTAACAGTCCTAGGCAAAATATAAAAAAAGTGTCAACACGATGACTGACAGGCCATTCCTATTCCAAGTCTTGTGGCACCCTTTAAGTTGTGTTTACTATAAACATCACTCCCACGATGTACTTATTACATTTAACATGTTACATGTATTAGATGTGCAAGAGTTTTCAATCTCACCTTTATATTTTCCCCAATATAGTAATTTCATTACTTGAAAATTTTGAACCATCTTAATTGGAACAGTGTATATTGGTCCATGATCTCTTCTTGGATTAAAATGACTAGCTTACAGATTGAAAGTCTGTGGACACCTGTAAACTGTCATCTCAAACAAATTGGATATTTAATGAACAGCTGTTGTTTGCCAAAAGGGACATCATAGAATGGATGTGCTCTGCAACTTCTATGATTTTCCAGCTGGAAATGTCAACGCCACGAACAACCACTGCGAAAAGGTAAGGTTTAAAGTTGCATTTTTGGTTTTTATAAAAAATCTTGATTTTACTTGGAATATTTAGGTTTGATACTTATTATTTAATGTGGTCAAAAGAACAACCAAAGTTATCTTTGGGGTTACTGAAACTTTAATAACATAGAATGCTTGCAGTAATGCCTTTGATTCTATAGTTAAGCTCAGGTGAGAACAGACTTGTTACTTAGGTTAATCTGATTAGAACATGGTTTGCATACAGTTAAACAAGTGATTCAAGTTTGAAAAATAATTTAAACAACCAATTAACTAGTGGATCATATGAAAATGATTTGATAAGTGTTTATAGTGCTAATTATGCAGCTCAAGAAGGCAGAGGGGTGCATTGAAGGGGTAGAGGGGTGCACAGTGGAGGCAGAGGGGTAGGCATTTTGAGGGTCGGGGCAATGTGCGCCTCTATTTCTTTC
Organism: Margaritifera margaritifera; assembly: GCA_029931535.1. Taxonomy (NCBI): domain Eukaryota; kingdom Metazoa; phylum Mollusca; class Bivalvia; order Unionida; family Margaritiferidae; genus Margaritifera; species Margaritifera margaritifera. The sequence goes on along the minus strand of JAQPZY010001381.1, from coordinate 531,122 downwards.
TAGCTGGAACACTGGAAGGGGTCCCATGTACAGTGTCAACGATCTCCCACCTGCTCTCAAGTGCTGAATACAAGAAAAATCTACAACAGGCAAAACATAAGGCCTGAAAAAATGTTTCCAGTTTCATGCTCACAAAAAACTTGAGTTACTAAGTAAATTTGTATTTTACCCTTTTTTTATTCACCAATCGACAGTCCTTGCCAGAAAAACCAAACTAACTGTTAACATACTTTATCCCTTTTATGGCAGATGTAGTCAGTAATATTCCACAACCCAATATTATAGCTTGATATGGTTTCTACAGTCCTAATGAAATATTTTTCTTCTGTATGATCTTACTAGCTGGAGATTTAAAGCTGATTACAACTAGCACAACACACACAAGGTAGTCATTTTTGGATCATGCTGTAAAGTCTATGTCAATCAGATGCTTAAATGACTCTCCAATGAATGAAAAACACCTAATGATTGGGGTGCTTAATAGTATTACCCAGAATTTATTATTGAAACCAATCCAGACTGGTCACAACATTCAAAACTGCCAATGGTTTTTTAATAGAAACATGAGTACTGTAAACAGTACATTATATGCCTGCCATGTCAAGTTATTTTGTGGGAAACCAAATTTCGTCTTTTAGTCTTGGCAACCTTGACATTTGACCTAATAACCCAACTCTCAGTTGCAAGCATTCCACAAAGTTTGGTCATAGTTTGTGGCATAGGTCACGAGTTATTTTGTGGAAACTGTTTTCCATCTAGAAGACCCTGACCTTGACCTTTGATCTTTTAACCTCCAAATTAATAGGTGCCTTCCTTGTCTCAAATGCAAGCCATCGACAAAGTATAGTGAAGGCATGTGGTACAGTTTAGTTTGGTTTGGTTTGGTGTTTTGTGACACAGCAACACGTGGAAATAATTTAGTCCCAAGGCAAATGAAGTAAAATGCCTTGCCAAGGGACACACCATGGTAGGCAACCTGGACAGCTCTGATGGTAGAGTTTAAACCTGCACCCTTCTGCTAACAAGTCTGGCTCACTAACCATTGAGCCAGTGCAGCTGCACCATGTGGTACAAAACTTACCTTTTGATCCCAAAATCAATGAGGCCATCATTGGGTGACCTGTCATGGGATTCTTGCCCAAATGCCATTTACACATTCTCGGATATTCTTAGGTGTGCTCATCTGAAAATGCCCTAACAACTACAGTTAATCTTTAAACAACAAATATGGCACATCATTATGTTCCACCATCTTTGTTCTCGTCACTCTGATTTCAGAGGTGGTACAAGTTCTCAGCTTGAGAATGTCTGCAAACAATGTTCTTCTTGTTAGAGTAAGAAGAACAACGAGAACATTGTTTGTGTGTCAAGAACTGTCTCGTCCATAAGACGCCCTAGGCGTCTTTCTTATCTCAATGCAAGCCCATTTAGAGTTTGATCAAGGTATCTGATATGTAAGTCAATTTATTGTGTGGAAAGTTTTCTTTAATCAGTCCCTGTGACCTTGGCCTTTGACCTTTTAAGCTCAAAATCGCTAGGTTTCTCCCCTACCCCAAATGCAAGCTAAATACAAAATAAGGTAACAGTAGATGGTGGAGAACTTAAATTATTGCATGGAAACAAAATAGGGAATGGATGGCTAAACAGAGAGTTGATGTACAGACAGACAACATCAAACATAATATGCTCTGCCTTATATCGGGTATATAAAAATTGTCAAGCTATTTTTCTTTTAAGCCTCATAGTGCAACAGTCTTCTGGAAAACAAAGTTTGTACATTCTCACCTTGGCTTCCACTTCCCAGTCCTCTATATCAACACCTCCTTTCTGATGGTACACTCTGTATGAAGCATGTCTCTGCCACTTTCCAGGTACAAAGTAATTCTGTGGGAAGGGCGAGGCTTTGGCATACCATGGTCGGGTCAAATCAACATAAGTCTTACTATCAATCCACCAGGAATGCAACTGAAGAACAGGAAATTGTAAGATGATGTTGACCACAAATTTCAAACAGAACACTAAAAAACAAAACTAAAATCTAGTCTTAATCTAGTCTCAATCAATCAGACCTCTCATGTGGCTCCATGAGATTTTGGCTTTTCCAAAATCTCAAAAAGTGATTTGATTGGCTGCTAAGATGGAATGATGTAATATGTCACTGTGATAATGAGATGATGTCATGATTCAAATAACATTGTACAGATTCACTGGCTGATTAAACACACCTCATGCATCAGCCTCTGTTTACAAACTGATGTTGAACGACATCCTTTTAAGCTTACAACAGAATTTTACCTTGAATAATTGCAGAAAGTATGTGTAGATAAATTCTGAGATAGGGAGAAATGTTCTGTAGTTTCACTTCAATAAACATTGACCAAAGCACCTTCAATCAGTAATCTGTTGTTGAAAGCTAAATAAATATATGCACTTACGAATTAAACAAGTCATAAATTGTGCATAGCAATTGCATTTATTCCATGGATAATGCTGACTTGATGTTATTTTGAAATCCACCTGTTGGAAAAATACAGCCATCCATAAAAACTTGAATCAAATAAATCCCAAATTACATTCCAATGCTTGTAAAATCAAAATAATATAAATACACACTAACAAATAGTATTTTTAATGCTTGGTAATTATTTTAAATAAATATTATCCAGCAAAACTGATTCCTTGATCTCCAACCTCTACATGTGTGGGTGCACATTTTACTACTCCCCACTATGGAGGATTAGACACTATTTTCCCCGACAACAACTTGGAAGCTTGAAAGGATTTTGCTTTACATAAAAAGTGATATATTCTGTGAATGTTTTATGACGAAGATGTTTCATCTAAACTGTAACTAAAAATGATCTCAAGGAATGTCTCTTGCATCACTATCACTGCCTATAACATAATGAATAGTGAGGCTTAGTACACCCAAATTTCTATGAGTTTACTCTGATGTGACAAGGCCACATATCTAATAATAAGCCCAACCACTTTTTGAAAAATATACTAGACTAGTCCCCTGGTATGATTATCAGACATACAGTTGGTTTTAACAAGTATTTATTCCAACAAAAGCATACAAATATATATAAAATACACAGAGCTAATCTAAATACACCGCTCCCTCAATAACTCGTGCCAGGATAACTCGCGAACCTGCTTATAACCCAGGGTCAGGCATGGATCCCATTTTTTACACTAGAAAATACCAAAAAAGTGGCCCATATTTGTTGAACGTGAAAAAAAATTGCGATCAAAATTAGCAAATGAAACCCTGATATATCGCTCGTTTTATCGTCGAAAACAGTGGTTAGTACCTGGAAATTTGAATCAACATCATGAAATTTTCAACTTTTAATAAGAAGTCATATATTTTGTTCAATTTTATTTCCAAACAGCATTCTCAATACACTGTAAATAACAATATTCGATGAAATTTTGATCAATGATAATGTCACTAATGTCTTCTAGAGGCAACACTTTAAAAAATAAATACCGACTAAATAAGTTTTATCAAGTGAAATTTGTGTTTTAGTTCTATCTTTTTAATTTGGTTTCAGTGTAATCATCATAAATGCAATATGTCCTCTTGTATTAAAACGTGAAAAATACCATTCAACCATCACAGCTATGTCCTTGAGCATTTCCGTGAGATCCTAATTAAGTACAGACCATTTTTTTATCTCCGACTTGCGGCAGTATTTGTTGTGTTGTTACACTCAATTAAAAGCCGACCTGCTTTGTGTTATCATGTTAATTATGTCTATTGTATCAAATCAAACGAAGGCAGTGGAATAAAAGAAAAGTTAAAAGGTGTTCAAATCCTACCTGCGTAAGTGCTAGCGGTCACAGCCATGGGTCAGGTCAACTCATTTCAATTGATCAATTGAACACTGTTATAAATATTATTATGTAAGTAATATAAATAAACTACCTTAAATTAGCCTTCTAATGTGATCAAAGATAGTAAGGCAACCAAGCGAAATGAATACTTGGTGAATACAAAGTTTTGTTTCACAGATATGGTTCATTACAAAGAAGTGAGTTCCAGAGTTTGTATTGAACTTAAAATTTCTAAATTGCCACTTAGAGATTTCCTCAAGGATGAAAAGAAGTTTCACTATTACTTGCAATGAAATCACGGCATCCATATTTTATTAATAGAACTATAAAAAACTCAAGTTTCGACGTTGACGGTTGTTTCATGAAAAAATACACAATGTTTTCGCGTACACGTGTTGTTGAAACTGCTTGGACTAATGTTGTTAACGATCTTTCAACAACTAGATTAGAAAAAAGCTCTTTATTGACAATTATTCCCAATGCAATTATAAAACAAGCATTCAGCCATTAAACAGTCCTGTTACACCACCACCACCATTGCGGCTTTCTCTATGTTCAGCGGGGATAACATCCCCTTCTTAACTTTTTTGAGGTCCCTCTGTAACTTGCACCCTCGCTTATAGTGCAGACTATGTTTTTGGACCCCGTTGTGTGCATTATCGAGGGAGAGGTGTACTGAACTATTGAGAGCAGCAACAACTGAATCTAATTAAGAAAATATTCCACTGTCCAATGGATTTTAAAGACAGAAACTTGGTTTTTTTTTCATTAATGTCTGCCTGGTTGTCATTATGTGAGTGTTGGAACGTGTGTGTATGTATGTGGTGAGTGCTAAATCTATCAACCATTTTTTTTATAAGTATATTAAATGCTGAAAGAAAACATGTAATTTTCTTTTTTTTAAATCAAATTTGTATTTCCAATAATTTTGCATAAGTTTATATGAAAAAATAACTTATTCTCAACTGGACGTCGCTTTTTTTGGTCATGTGCACTGACACCCCTTGGTACCTAAATACACACTTTCTGAGTCCCCCCAAAAAACCTAGACTGTCTGGGAATATGGCAGGTATGCATTATACACCCGCCCTGTATTTAATAGTCCTCTGTGTATACACTAGTAGGGTATGGTTGACTCCGGAGATTATTTACCAATGGATCTCAATGATCGCAACCTTTGTTCACCATATGTGGTTTTGAAATAAACTGAATATCTTTTTTGTGCAGATACCATTATTTTCTCATCAGACTTACCATGACTGTGACCTCTGACCTTTAGACCCCAGAATCTATAGGTTTCTTTATTACTCTAAGTGCAAGCCACCAACAAAGTTTGGTCAAGGAACTTTCTCTAGAACTATGCTGCAAAACCAATTTTTCTTCGAGACACAATGACCTTGACCTTTGCCCTCAAAATGAATAGGCATCTTCCTGACCCCATGTGCAAGCAATACACAAAGTTTGGAAACTGTAGATGGTGGAGAATTTGAGTTATTATGTGGAAATCATTTGTCTTCTTTCACTCACAGTGACACTGACCTTTGACCATTTGATCCTGAAACTGATTGGGTTCTTCTTAACCCTAAAGTACAAGCCATCCACAAAGTTTGGTAATTGTTGATGGTCAAACTTGAATTATTGAACAGAATCATAACATAATGCACTCTGCAGGCATACAAAAAGTTCAAGAATATACTTTATGGCAAGAAAGCTATTGGAATAAAAATTTTGTTATTCATTATTTCATGAAATTAAAAATCTCTTGCTGCCTATTATGAATTGGTGGACGGCTGAAAATATTTGTTTTCCTCAAAAGACAATAGGGGACTACCTTCCAATAATAGTGTAACATCATCATTATGATATAAAGAATAATTTTAATATTTCCTAATGCAGTAAATAGTTGCAGAAAAGAAGATAATGAGGTACAGTCTCATGCAGAGCTCAAGTACATAAATATGAATTTGTAATATAATTAGATAAAAATCAAAATTAACAGAACATCCCCTTCTCAGTCTAGCAAGCAGGATTTGAGCTTGACTAGTGCTTATGTAGAAATATTTAAAAACATTATATAATTTACAATTTAAGTAATGTTTGAATATGTTGTGGGACAGAATTTGATATGGTCATGGAGACGATTCCACTTTCTGTTGATACAAAAGCACATTGATGCAAATTTGTTGTAAAAAAAGGAACCTGTACATTATTGTTATTTCTAAGTTGGTGATTGGTTATTTGGCTTGCATTGTTAGGAACTAAGATCCAAAGATAAGATGGGACAATATTATGAACCATTTGTTTTCCCTCATTCAATTTTATATTGGAGGGCCAGAATTGAAAAGAACAGATCCCAGTCTGACTCCTTAGTCACAGCCAACATATGGAATATTATCCACTTTTAACTTGGACCTAGACAACAAGACATAAGAGCTAGGTGGGAGGAGAGAATCTTTGCAATAGTAACAGGTAAGTATATTTTAATTACAGTAATAAATCATCTGCTACTACTGCATTGCTTAATTTACCAGTTAAGAAGAAGACTGGTATAGAAAACAACAGCACTTACCCTTATGGTTGAAGTGTTCACTACTGTAGGCTGGTAGAAGGTTGGGCCACATGCTGTGCTGTCACTCTAGGACCCAACAAAAATATGCCTTTGCTCTGGAGCACCAAAGATCGAAGGTAAAAGGCAAAGAAGGCAGTATGAGATTGCCAGAAGGCAGTTCTCATAACATCATCCAAAAAAGAGTGATTCAAATAGGCCCAAGATAAATCAATAGCCCCAACTTAATGGGATTTAATTCTCATGAAAGAAAGGTCTCTCTCAGTGGGGGACTGATAAGCTCTCTTGATAGTGAGGACAATCCATCTGGATATGGTGGCCTCCAAAATATCAGATGAACCCTTGAGAGGCAAAAAGAGATGATTCTGACCCTGTCTTCTCCCCACAGAGGAAGCCAAATAAAACATTAGAGCCCTAACTGGGCAAAGAAGCCTACCTTGATCATACCCAGAACAGCTACAACTGAGACTGGAGATCTCAACAGAAAGTGAAGTCACTGAAGGTAGCTATTCTTTTCCAGAAACCCTAGTTGGCAAAGAGGAGGAACTGAATCATAGTTACTGTTGAACTGTAAACAATCCTTTGCCAGTGACATGGCATGAAGCTCCCTCCTTCTCGCTGATGCTAAGGAGAGCAGGAAAACAGTCTTAAAGTTAAGGTTCTTGAAGGAAGCTTCACTCAGTTGTTTATAAGTGGTTTTGACAATGCCCAAAGAACACATGAAAGATTCTATCTAGGCATTAGTGAGCGAGCTACCGGTCTTTGAAGCTCAAAATACCTGATGAGATCAGAAAGCTGAGGGTCCAACCCAGTGGCGGAACCCCAAGAGAACTTGAGAGTCTTAGAAATGGCTGCCCTATAGCCCTTAGTAGTGGACACAAAATATTCTCTTTCCCCAAAAAGGAACAGAAGTCTGCAACCGCATTGCAAGTAGGACAGCTTGGATCAATGCATTTCCTACTGTACCAATTACAGAAGTTTCTCCACTTTGCATCGTAAACCCTGTATGTAGACTGCCTCGTAGCCTGGATGATGCAGTTGGCAACCTTGGTTGAAATATGATCAAGGAGAATTGATCACTTGAGATTAGCCAAGCGTGAAGGTGGAGAATCCGTGGACTGTTGTGGAGATACCCCCTCTGCTGCAACAGTAGATCCCTCCTCTGTGGTAGTCTCCTGGACTTGTCTACCAAAAGATCCACTAGGACAATGAACCACGACCACTGGGGCACAGGGGGGCTAACAGGATGAGCTGAAGTGGAGATCCTGACTTGGTGGAGCACCTGCAGAATTATTTTGAAAGGTGGGAAGGTGTATGTGTAAAGACAATTCCACTTCAGACATAAAGCTTCCACTGCCCAGGCACTCTGATTGGTACTGGAGAAACATAAAGAGCGAGCTTTTGTTCAGTCTCAAAAGAAACAAGTCCACTAAGGGTCTCCGCCATAGTTGGAAAAGTGAATTTGCTTCTGACTGGTGCAGAGCCAATTCCGTGAGGACAGACTGTCAGCTAAGATATTCCTTTTGTCTGGAATATTGTGCTCTTGGAGTTATCTCCTCTGAGGCTGCCTATCAGAGGAGGTCCCAGACTTCCACACAAACAGAAGGAGCATGTGTACCTCCCTGATGCCAGAGGTCAGATACTACTGATGGGTTGTCTGAGGCGACCATAACACAACAACACCCTACGAGGTTGACACACCCTTATAGGATTATGAACACTGCCCGCATTTTGATGTTGTTTATATGAAGGGTTGTTTCTTCCTTCCAAGACCAAAATCCCTGAAGAAACTAGCCCCTCTGGCTCCAGGTGAGCACTCCATCCCAAATCTGATGCATCGGTGTACAGAAAGGAGTCTGGTTTGTGGGCATGAATTGGGACCCAAGTCAGAAACTGGTCCAATGTAGCCACCAACACAGGTGGTGATGAAAGTCAGATCCCAGGGGGATGAGCTGAAGCAGGAACTGGAATGGGCACAAGCAAAGTCTCCCTAAGGGAACTAAGTCAGCAGCAGAGTACAGAGTTCCCAGGAGAGAGAGAGGTAAGGGCGAGTCCATAAAGTTTTGGCCAGATGATCCATTATGAGACAGGCTTTGGTCAATCCTGTCTGGAGGAACATGAACCCTCACAAGGTTGGTGAAGAAATGCATCCCCACATATATGAAGTTCTGAGAAGGGATGAGATCTGACTTCTCTAGGTTGGGGATAAGAATGAAAAGAGTCACCATTAACTAACAGAGGGATAGGTCCTTCAGAAGAGAATCTCTGAAGACATTGTGCATGAACCAGTCATTGAAATAGCGGAGGATGGGGATCCCTAAAGACCTCAAGTGGGCTGCTACTACCCCCATCACCCTGGTAAAGGCTCTGGGAGAGGAGGCAAGGCCAAATGGAAGAACTCAAAATTGAAATACCTCCTGGTCGAGACAAAAACTAGGGGTATTTTCTGCATGGCAGGAAAATGAGGATTTAAAGGTATGCATCCTGAAGATCGATGGAGACTGCCCAGTTGCTGGGCCTTATGGTGTTCCTGACTGAGGCAGTAGTCTCCATCTTGAATCATTCTTCCTGAAGAAATCAGTATGAGAGTAAATTTTTGCCTTTATTTGGACACCAGAAAGATCCAGGAATAGAAACCTGGAGTTTGGTCATTTTCTGCTCTCTTGACTATGCCTTCCACAGAAGGATGTGTACTTCTTCCCTTAATTGAACCAGTTAGGACTGGTGAAAGAAGATGGGGGTCTGTGATAGGGAGGGTGTTCCTGGAAACCATGCAGATATGCATTCTTTAAAGTGGAATGGACCCAACCCCTCAAAAGAGGGCTAGACAAGCACATACCGGGACACTTGGAAAAGGAAGACCCTGCAGGAAAGGGTGCAACTCCCCAGGGCCAATCCCCTCCCTCCATTGGGAAAGAGTGAGAAGCCTAAAGACTTTCTCTTAGGCCTCTCCAACTGCAGCACGTAGTGAACGACGGGTAGGAGGAAGCTCTGAACTCTGGCTGCTTGTGAGACTGTTGAGGCTGTGCCAGCTTGACGAATTTGGGAGAAAGGCTCATATAGTAGTCAAGGTGTGCACACTTTTCACCAGTTTTGATGGACCCGGAGTTGGTGCCAAAGACCTGTGTAGCTGGTCCCTCAAATCCTGTGACACTATGGAGGGGATGAGATCTCCGAAGAAAGTCTCCGCCTCAAGTGGTGCAGCCATTAAAAGGTTCTTGCTGTGATCCAGCAAGACCTTAGATGTCTTCAAAGAGACATCCCTGCTGCGGTGAAGAATTTCTGCCGAAAGCACCCTTGAAATGGAGAGCACATGACGCGATGTCTTTGCTATGGCCTCTAGCAAGCCTTGAAGTGCTGCTGGAGACAATGATTCCTACTTCAAGAGACTGAAGGAGGCCACCAAATGGAGATTGGCATGTGAGGCAATCATCACTAGGGTGTGGGTCGTAAGCTTTAAGGCCTCCAAGGTTTCTATCAGTAGGTGAGCCCAGGCCCCAGCCAATGTCCCAACTTGGAACGCACCAGAGTCCAAGGGGGTGGGCTTAAGGAGCCAAGCTGGAGATTGAACTCAATAGCTGGAGGCAGAGACCAGTGGCCTGAACGAAGAAGGTGGGGCAGACCACCCTTCTGCTGCCTGACAAATTCCTGGCCCTGGAAAAACTTGTGTAAGCTCCCAGACCATCACAGAGTGCAGGAGCAGCAGAAGATTCAGATGCGTGAAGGCCACAGAAAGCATCTCCAGACTGGAAAGAATCAGTGCCAGAAGGTTAAGGACACAAATCTGGGGAAAGATGGCAGCAAACTTTGTCCACCATCTTATCGAACTTCCCAATTTCCTCCTCCTCCAACACCTGACCCAACAGGTGTGAAAGAGTAGGGGACCCCAATGGAGCATAAAGAACCATCGCCACCGGTTCCTCAGGGAACTTGTTTGAGTCCATCATGATGGAAAGGACATAATCATTTTTTGAGCCCACTCCTGAGGTAAGACAGGACTGTCCCTCCCAGTATCTTTCCCAGGAGAGGGAGATCTTGAAATGGAGTTTCCATCATCCCATAACAGCTCATGGGGAGTGATGGGACTAACTCTACAAGATGTCTTCCCAGGCCAATGGGATTGCTGATCCCGTCTCGACTGTCTTGGAAGTGAGTGGCAGTCCCCCTCCTTTTTGTTCAACAAGACTGGAGGCGAAGAAGCAGGTCCATGGCCTGTAACATCCACCATACCTTGCAAAAAAGATATGGATGTCCATGATCTCATGGGGGGGGGACTTGCTCCCCTGTAAGGGGGGTCCCCACATCCCATAAGGATTAAACAGGAACATGGGGGGGGGGGTGCTGATCCAATCCCCATCCATAGCCAGGCAAGTACAATCCAACTCCCTGTCCCCATAGGAACCGGGAAGGGGGCAGTTTATCAATTCGATCCTTGTTCCCAGACTGATAATCAAAAACTGGTCCAGTGACAAAGATCTGACAGACAGCCCCCACATCAGATCTATCAGAATGAGATCGTTGCTCTTCCCCTCATGAAGGCATGATTTGCTTATCTCTGTCACCGGGATACCGACCATGAGAGGGCGCTGCTTGTCCATAACCGGGAGGCATAACTCGCTCTCAGGTGTTTTCCCTCCCCTGGGGCTGGGGGAGTTGACTTCATCAACACGGGGAGAGATCCAGACCCCTCTGGGAATGGAGGGGGTCATCCAGTGATTAGGAGGTAAAGGGCCCATCCTCCCTCTATCTGTGCAGCACCTTTCCACAAATCCCACACTTGATCTGACCAGAGACAACAAATTGGACATCTGTCTGTGCTTGCAAAATCAGTGCATGATAGGCAGGTGGGATGCATGTCCCACTGTGCCTTCCTGAACACACACTTACCCACACCCTGCAACATATTAAGCACTGAAAGAGAGAAAATCACAACAACAACAAAAATCCAGGAACTTAAACAGGGTAGGCAATACTTACTCTAGCATCGGAACTATAAAGAAGACTACAATTTACTGATGCACCGCTTGCTAAGAAAGGTGCAAAAACCCTACAAAATTAACAAAAAGAACACAGAAAACACTCAAATAAAGCAAGGACTGAGGAGATAAATACTCAATTGACACAAAAAGGTATGTGATTTACCTAAAAAGACATTTAAACATGACAATAATGGCGAATTTTGACGAGCGATCTGGCACACATGTGCCATACACATAGTCTAAGGAAAAAAGAGAGATATTCCATATGCTGGACACGACTAAAGAGTCAGACAGGGATCATGTTCTTTTAAATTCTGACCTTCCAATACTAATTGGAGGAGGGAAAAATTAGTTTGGAATGGGGACAAGGAGTCCTGGAAAAGGAAAGCAATGTAATAGTAGCAGGTATTGCACTACTGCAATTAAAGTTACAACTCTATGCTTATAGAGTCTAGTCGCTAGTTTTCCATCGAGTTTCCTTGAGGATTTTTTTCAGTTGAAGCAGATCCAGTGGCATCAGTAACAATGTGTCCTTCTGCAATTAGTATTTTCTCTACTTTCTCCATTTTGTAGATACTATAACTATCCCAAACAGAGTCAGTGTACTCTAAAGCAGATCTAATAAAAGCAAAATAAAATCTTTCCAACGATTTTCGATCTAAGTTGAATCCACATCTTTGCCAGACATTTTCTGCCATGCCTTTTTAGTTATTTCTGCTACATGAGTGTGTCATTGGCTGTTACTATCAAAAATAAACCAAGATGCTTGTGACATTCAACAACCTGAACTTGTATATTGTCCATCAATAAAGGTGGATAAAACTATGGAACACATTTTTTGCGAACAGTCATACTTTCAGCTTTTGTTATTGTTCAAATTTAACAACCACTGTCTTGTCCAGAGGTATTTTATTTAGATCATTATTAAGAATATTTGCAGCCATGACTGTATCTTCAACTCCAATATATAGGATGTATATTCTGCAAACAATATGATACAAGACTGAATGTCACTGATAATACATTACAGTGAAACCCCGCAATAACGCGATATTTGGGGTCCATAAAATTCTATCGCAGAAAAAGCGGGGTCGCATTATTGCAGGGTTTTACTATATTTTACTTTATTCAGAGAACAAACGTATACACGTCTAATGTATAGCATGAATAGGGTATCAACACCATTTATTATCTGATATCTATCTGTCTTTCCCACATGACAACCCTTTGTGTAGTGTCTGTCAAATTTGTTTAATAGCACGTATAATGCTTCCATTTTTATGCAAGTCCGAACGATCTGTATTAATATTTTTGTTTTGCTGTATAAACAGTGCTTGATGCAATAAAAGTTATGATTTAATTTGTATTTTCCTTTTCCATAAGTCAGATTTAATTCCCACATGATATTTCACGAGTTATCTGCCAGTGCACGTGGGCTGAAAAGCCCTTGACTTGTAAAGGCAGTACTCGCTCTGTTTTCAAGTTGACAATCCTTTTGATCATGCTGCAAATTTAATACTTGTTCAGTGCCAAGCAAAGTTCTACAACTTCCTGTGCATTTTTTACTTTAATCCCCTCTTTGTTTTCCCACGTGCCAACTCTTTGATTGAGCCGCGAGTTTGATACTTGTTCAGTGCCAAGTAACAGAGAGTGGTTATTTGAACTCCCTGTGATCTTGCCGCCCAAGCTCAGTCTCTACATAAGCACCCACATATGGCAATCTTTGATCAACCACCGCATTGTCTGGTGCTTGGTTGTGTATGCAGTTAAAGAAGAAACACAAGTCGGCTACTGTTTGAGCAATGATTGTATACATAATGAATTGAAGACAAACACAAAGAAGACTTACTGGCTTTAATCATGGATCAGTAATAAGTAACATTTCTGATAATGTTTATTTTGGCATAACACTTCAAGGAATTGGTGAAATTGTTAAATTTCTGAAGCCACGCCATGATCGAATTCATACGTGATCTCTTCCCCAAAATGATAATAAACTTTTTATACACTATTTCTTGTACTTAAAAAAAAATAAAAAATTCCGTGTACGAGAAAAATACATATAAAATTTCAGGAACCATGCCACAAACGTATTATACTCGAATTCATACGCGATTTCTTCCCCAAAATAATACTGTAATATACACATTTTATACACTATTTCTCGTACTTTGTTGTGCAAAAAGCAGTGATGTAATACACAGTGTTTTGCAGGTAGACAACAAGGTACATGTATGTGATGTGTGTTGAAACCTCTTTCTTTGAGTAATGTTAGTTTCACTGTATTATATATAATACAATATATTATATATATATATATATATATATATATATATATATATATATATATATATATATATATATATATATATATATATATATATATATATATATAAAAGAAATAATAGTGGACCTAATACAGAACCTGGGGAACACCTGATTTTATATCTTGACTACTAGACTACTATTTGATTCCAAGTAACTTTGAAACCATTTCAACAGTGATCCAGATGTGCCCACTTCTCTAAGTTTTTGATGTAATCCCTTATTCTATACCCTGCGAAAAGTTTTACTTACATCACAAAAATGGCTATTGTTGGGAAAGAAGCACAAGTGTCATCCACATTTGCTTCCTCACTAAAGTAAGTATTGAGCATGTGCTTTTTCTCTTCAGCAAAGAAAAAAATATATATTGTTCGACACCATTATTGATACTTACTTGATTTGGTTTGTATTAGAAATGGTTGCATTCCACCATGTCCTTGGACTGAGATCTCCTGTTGTAAATTATTGAGTTTAAAAAAAAAATGCTGTTCAATCAATGTCAAGGATATAATTAGATGTCACTTCGCTCATTCGAAATGGTCATTTGGATCATTTGACTTGAGCATCTCTGGATTAGCCATGTGACCATCAAGTGATGATTATCTCATCATGTGACTATTATCACATCTGAACTTGTCAGATTACAAAATGGATGGATTAATTGACAGTGTTCTCAGCAATTGGGTCATAATGTAAAACTGATAAATCCATGTTATAATCTGATACATTGATGAACCATGATAATAGTCACATGATGAGATATTCATCACATGCTCGAGTCACATGATCAAAACAACCATTTAGAATGAGTGAAGTCACATCTGATTAGTTCATTGATCTTGACTGAACAGCCAATTATCCGCCAATGTAGCCTAGTAATTCGAAATGGCAACAGGAGGTAGGGTTGTGTTATTCGACGTGGATTTACAGGTTGTCTAACATCGGATTTAATGCTGAAATATGCTGCACAGATTGCCAAAAGGCCCATTAACCAACCATCAACTCAAGAGGCTCGAGAAATATCAGTGTCTAAAAACAGTGTGCTGACGTGTTGCAGACAAATATGTCTGCAATAATTTCAATGTTTTATAAATAGATGAGACCAGACCTCAAACCACTCATCAATACCAATATATGTTTGGAGGCTGATCTATTATAACAGACAGATCACTAACATATATAAATATATGCATAATCAATTTTATTATATGCAATTATTGCAGATAGTTGTATAATAAGAATAGATAGGTGTGGTTGTGATCCATCTATTGGTCTAAAAAGGTATTTTGATAACTTCATGAAGGTTTGCACTGACCAGTACATGTGTATTAGTTTCATTAATGTATATGGAATTGCTGAAAAATAACATTTTAATTGTAAGTCGATAACTTAGGTAATGTGAATAGAAAATTATATCTTAGAGCTGTATAGCATTGACATTCTAACAGAAAGTGTTCAGCTGTTTCGATATGCTCATATAGCACCTACTGCTGGAAAGATGATTTAAGAATAAATCATTGTTTAAACTACTATATTTGGTTCTCAATCACGTATAATGGGCTTGAACCACCAGATCACCAATGTAATAATGAGTTCCATGTTTATCTCAATTCAGGTAAGCTTTGAAATTTTAAATAGATGGGTTACTTATTATTTATATTGGTAAAGGCAGAATTAATTTTGACACAAGCTTGTTCTACACAAAGGGGCTGAATAGTACCTGATAAAATAGTGGTGTAGGACACATTGGTAACAACACTGTCAAATTACATCTTGTAAGTATTTTGGAGCAAGACCATGGATCATTTTAAACAGCTGAATTAGTTTATGCAAACAATGTTGAGAATTCAGGCTCTCTGTTTCCTTGTAGTGTCCAGGACACACTCTTGGTAGCACCTGTTACTACTATTCTCACAGCTTCCAAATTTATTTTTCCAGCAATTGTTTTCCTTGCATAGCAAAGTTGTACCAGATATAATCAGCACAGTCAAACCAGGGAAGTATATCAGATTTACACATTCTTTCCAAGGGCAAATGATCCAATCTATATTTCAATTTCTTCAAAAGTACTAATTTTCTCCAAGGCCCTTGAGATAAATACTTAAACTGTACATGCCAAGAGTCATTACTACACAATATAAAATATCTAAATGTTTAAGTTGGGATACTTCTTGAATACCTTTGCTAGCAATCTGCATTATAGGATAATTATTTCGATTATGTTTTCATGTCACAAACATGGACTGTTTCATCTGGGACCAGAATATCTGAATTTAGAATTTCACCTCTCTCATTTGGATTTTCAATGTACAGTGGAGTATGATCAATGAAAAACCCAACTAATGATTGTATATTGTTTACAACATCATTATAGATACTTATAATAATAGTTGTAAGATCAATCCTTGAGGAACCCATCCGTTCATGTTTTGAAAAACTGAAAATCAGGAATGCAGAACAATCCACTGATTTCAAAATGATAAATAATTTTCTAACCTTGGCAGTAAACTACCTTAAATTTAAATATTTCTAAGCTTAATCATCAATTCTGAGTGCAAAACACAACCAAATTCTTAACTTATATCAAAGAAAAAGTTGTAACTTCCTTTCTCTGATCCAAAGCTAAGCAAATCGTTTTATAAACATCTAATAACTGATGGGTTGTCGAGTCACTGGGTTTAATGCCTGATTGATTTGGTACAATCAAACTGTGTTGAACAATATAATTATACAAATACACCTCTCCCTCAATAACTTGTGCACAACAGTGTCCAAAAACACAGACCGCACTGTAAGTGAGGGCGCGAGTTACCAAGAGACTTCTAAAAAATGAGGGTGGGGTGGGGGTGGCAGCGGATCTGTTTATTGAGTGCATACTTGTTTTATGATCACATTTGGAATAACTGTTAATAAACAGCTTTTTCTAATGAAATTGTTTGCTTTTGGTATAAATTTTCTTTTCTTTCAAGATAACCAATCTCAGAAAGATCGTAAAAAACATTACTCAAAGAGGTTTCAACACACATCACATTCATGTACCTTGTTGTCTACCTGCAAAACACTGTGTATTACATTACTGCTTTTTGCACAACAAAACAAGATTCCTTTTATAAAAAAAACTAGAGACATTTATTTCGTGAAACAACCGTCTATAATGAAACTCTATTTTTAAAAATTGTTTTAATAGTAAAATACTGATGCTGTGATTTCATTGCAAGTAATAGTGAAACTTCTGCTTATCCTTGAGCAAATATCTGAGTGCCAATTCAGAAATTTGAAGTTCACTACAAACTTTGGAACTCACTTATCCATAATGAACCGTATCTATGTAATAAAGCTTTGCATTCACAGAGTACTCCTTTCACTTGGTGGCCTTTCTATCTTTGATAACATATGTGAATGACTAAATAACTTAAGGTAGTTTAATTATATTACTTGCATAATAATATTTATAACAGTGTTCGAGTGGTCAATTGAAATGAGTTGACCTGACACACGACCATGACCGTTAACTCTTACCTCTTACACAGGAAGGATCTGCATGCCTTTTAACATTTCTTTTATTCAACCCCCTTTATTTGATTTGATACAAAAGTCATAATCAATGTGATAATACAAGCAGTTTTGCTTTTAATTGAGTGTAACAAACAATACAACAAATATGTCTGTCACAGAAATGCTCACAGATCCATGCCAGCCCCCTGCGTTATAATCAGGTTCACGAGTTATCTGTAAGCAAGCTATAGCGGGAGAGGTGTATTTACAGACTCACTTTTCAAATACATTTGACAAAATAGAAAGCAGCAATGCTGCTTTTTTGTTTTCAGTCACTGACAGGACCTGCTGATCAATGTTTCTACTCATAAAATCCCAATTACTGTTTTGCAGCAGTTGTGTACAAAACTCATGATTTCCCTAGTCATATTTCCATATTTTCCTAAAATAATAAATCAGTTTACAAAATATGAAACTCATCATTATAAAAAACAGTACAGTGATCACCGCAAAATACATTTAATACACCTTTCCTTGAAATATTCCAATTTTTGCTTACCAGAATTAGATTAATTAATGTTGCTGAATCTGGACTTTTCCTATCAGGTTCCTTTACAATCTGATCCAGATCAAATGATATCAGCATGTTGTTGATATTTCTACTATGTGCAGGAAGACACATGTTTTCAATAAAGTCACCTAATATTAAGATGTGTCCACATACCTGCCCAATCTGCTCAACTGACACTTCAACTTAGTTACAATCAGTAAACCTTGGCTGTTTGTAAAAAGTTCCCACCAGAAGAGATCTTTTACTAGTTTTATCCAGATTGCTTCTAAAATAGGTATTTGTAAATCAATTCTCTGAATAAAGAAAATATGATTTATAACATAAACTAACATGCCACCCCATGGCAATTTCTGTGAGCACGAATATGGGATTGAAAATTAGTAAAGCACTATTATTGACTAATTGGTCAAGCCATGTTTGACTGATCATTGTAAGATAACAAATTCCAAGTTCTACTGCAATGAAATAAATTTTGTTCAATAAACTGTGTGCAATTTATATGACACACTTTGAAATTCCTATTGTTAAAATTTTCATTACTTTATATGGGATGGGTCTGATCAACACTTTTGACAGATGACGATCATTTCAACCAATTTAATCTGAGTGCAGATCAAAGCGAAACAAAGTCACAAATTAAGACCTACTTCTGTTTCTTTCTTTGTTATTTTTCCTTGGATCATGGAAAACCTGAAGTAATATAGTTTTCACATATTTTATTGACAGACTTATTTGATCTTGAGTTTAACATTAGGATCAAAGTAATGTTTTCTTTGAAGGACACTCACCAAAGCAGGTTGTAACTTTTCACTTAGTAAGGCACAGAATGCTATGACATCAGCACTTTGCTTACTGGAAAGATTAAAGTCTGCTCCCAAACCCTGTGAATAAAATGGGCTCAATATTAAACTGAAATGGATATGTAGCAATACAAAATATATCTAAGCTCAAAAATTCAAATCTTATCTTAAAATCAAAGTATTAAGAATGCAGATGACTTGGAGAGTTCAGGTAATACTACATTAAACTGGATCAAAGGGATGAACATAACCTGCGAGATATTGATAATCATGTTTCTTTTTTATGATCATAAGAAAACACCAATATCCCTCTGAATACATATTATCTTAATTACAAATGTTTTAAGTCTTTTATTTTCTTTATCTTTTAATAAGAAAACTCACAAATTTCATAAAATATTTTGAGAAAATATTTAAGAAATTATCTTTGATAAGCACTATCTATTGAAATGATTCTGTATTGTCTGAAGTGCAACATAAAAGCTGTCAAAATATATCAAGGGAAGTAATCACTCTAATTAATCATTTCCTTTCTGGATCAGAATTTGAGTTACGTCAGAAGAACCAAATATAGAACGTGCCTTATTATTAGAAACAAAAACTATTGTTAGTAACAGAGAACAGACAGTGTGCCATTGGAATTGTAGGGGTGAAATTCCTCCAAACCAAAAAGACACGTGGAACAAGTTCCTCCACCCAATCCATAAGTGACATCTCTAAATTTTCAAATTATTACTCAAAAGGGCTGAAAATACAAAAACATATTCAGAATAAAAAATCTTTTCAAAATGTGAACAAATTAAAATGTTTTAATTTGCATTTCAGTATTTCACACTAAGTGTATTCTCATCCTATGAATCTTTTAAAGTATGAAGAAATCCAGCCCCTCTCCATCAAAGACACTAACCATAAGCATGATTATCAGGAATCCTAGCACCAATTTTTAAATCTAGGCAACCCATCTCGAATGCATAAAATGTTTGTTAAAATTAACAATACAATCATATTGCATCTTCATTTAAGCCATTAAATACCTGTACCGAATCAGTAATTAGGACTGAATCAGTAATTAAGGATCAAAGGAGAACAAGCAGAGTATCCACTACTCCAATTCCAGAACTGTGAATTCCTTCCACATTTTTCACCAAAACAATGTGCACAAACAGTAGTTTTCCTCATGAATTATTTGTATCTTTGCTGCCATTTTTCAACTATTATACAGTTTAATCGACTGGTTTCTTTTTGTCTATCTTGTTTTTACATTGAAAAAATATCTTCTCTGTACCAGTCTATCATACTGGTGCCAAAGTACTGTGTCCACCCAGAAAATTATTTTTTAAAATTTTATCCCATACAAAATTACGATTATCCGGGAGTTCAGCAATATAATTCAAAATGCGAAACTTTCACAAAGTATGTATCCAAATTCTGAAAAATCTGGAATGGTTGGCATCTCTGCTCCATATAGCCTAGTGAAAGAAGCTGATTTCCAAAGGTACATACTGTAAGATCTAGCAGAGCAACAAAATGAGTGGAATATATAGTTATATGACATAAAAAATCTGGTACATGTAAGCAAGTAGGTAAAATACTCTATTTGG
Source organism: Margaritifera margaritifera (assembly GCA_029931535.1). Taxonomy (NCBI): domain Eukaryota; kingdom Metazoa; phylum Mollusca; class Bivalvia; order Unionida; family Margaritiferidae; genus Margaritifera; species Margaritifera margaritifera. The sequence goes on along the minus strand of JAQPZY010001381.1, from coordinate 510,942 downwards.
TATTCATCAGAATGTATGAACATACCCTCAAATCTTGAAAATATAACAGTCTTGATAATAAAATCTTGACAATAAGACACCAATTTCTTACAGATGAAATATGACATGAAATGACGGTCTTGAAAATAAAATGCCCAATTTTAAGGCATGTATTCCTTATATACTGATACATGCTTGCATTTATTGTGGGTCCAGACAACATAAAAGCTAAAACTTCATCCACATGAAAGCAAAAAAAAAAAACAAACAAAAAAAACAATTCTTTTACAGTGAAAATCCCAGAGATTTTGTATTGACATATTAATGTATCACTAATATGATAATGTTCAATAAATTTTGTATCATTTCAGATTTGTAAAAGTATTCAGAAGAAAAAAAATAAGAAAAAAAATTGTGGAAATAACTTGCAGCTTCTTAAGGAAAATGATGATCATTAAGTAGCAGACTGTGAAATCAAAAAGGCAACCTTCACACATTTTACCAACCTGGTCAGATATAATTAAATACAAGATAAATGTTACTGCATCAAATCAAAGTACTTAATCCCTTTAAAGGAGTAATATTGTATCTAAAATAACGATATAAATATACATCTTTGGGAAAAAGAAAAGAAAAATGGATTATTTACCTAAAACACCTTTCCCATTTATATTCATTAAACACATTCAATTTTAAAAAGGATTTCTTGTGTTGTAGTGCATGACAAGTGGCCTGTTTAACTAGCTCTGAACAATTACATGACTTAAAATTTATCATATTTTTGCTCAGGGCATCACTCACATACATGTATATTTGCCCCAAGCTGTTTGGAGAAGATTTATAAACTAAAATATAATGTAATCTACTCTGACATTGACAATACTGAATTTAAATGCAAGTTTTAGAATGACCTTGTTTTGTCATTGTTTATCTGCCAAACTGATGACCCTGCATACTTATATTCATGCAATATAGTTACAGGAATGACAGTCCAAAAGTAAAATGAAGAACAGGAACAATCACAAGATGTCTATGATCATAGCATTAGCTGATTGGCATTCCTATATTCAAAATAAGCTAATTTACTTACAAAGCACTATTAGCTACAATGAAAAGAAACAATCTTTACATCTTTATATCTGCCATTAAAATTTACAAAGAACTCTTTTTTTAAAAAAATAATATTTAAAAATATTTAAGAATAAATACAGATTTTTGATCCACCTTTCAACTTAACAAATATGTTCTCACCTCTGACCTGAGATGGGCAAAAATATTTGAGACTTTTGTTTCCTGTGTTGTGCCATGTTTCATGATTGGCAAATATCCTGAAAGTAAAAACAACTTTTTAAATCCTTTTAAACAAATAATTATAAGAAGGATTTAAAAATAGTAAAGACAGCTTGCAGTGAAGCAACATAGTCTGTATGATTAAGTCAAATATTTGTCCTTTTTGAGATGTATGTACTACAATCCAAATGCTGTAAAAGGTGACGGAGTCATCGTTCAGGAGAGCTACAGGATGCAAATAGTTTCATATGATCAATTAAAGTGGCTCTAAATGTTAGAAACAAAGAATATACAAGGCTACCATGAACAAGACATTATGCACCTACCTCTATGTTGGCACTAGTAGTGCATGGTTGACTCTGGTGGTTATTGACCAACACATCTCAATGACCTTGGCCTTGATCATTAAAACTTATGAGCCAACTTACCCTTGGTCAAGGTATGTAGTCTTTAACTAAACTTTCTGTACAGAAACCATTGTTTTCTTATTACGTTTACCATGATCTTGACAGCTGACCTTTACTATAGGTTTCTTTCTTACCCAAAGTGCAAGCCATCTACAAAGGTTGGTAATGAAACTTACCCAAGAACAAATTTTTTTGTGCAAAACCCATTACTGAGTCACAATGACTTTAGCCTGTTTTGCACCCCACAAACAATAAGCATCTTTCTTACTTTTAGTGCAAGCCCTCCACAAATTTTGGTCAAATTATGTGGTTTTGAACTAAAACTATATTTTAGAAGTAAAGTTATTATGCAAAAACCATTTTTTGCCTTTCAGTAACAATGACCTTGACATTTGGACCCTAAAATCAACAGGATTTTTCTTATGCAAAGCGTAAGCTATTCACAAACTTTGGTGAAGGTTTGATAATAGTTGAAAATTTAAGTTTTTTTGCAGAAACTATTTTTCAGCCAGAAACCTTGCCCTTGGACCTTTTGATCCCAAATTTGAGTTTTCTTTTTTAGCCCAAAGACAAGAAATTAAAAAAGTTTGGTCCAAATCTATGAGGTAGAACTAATATTATTGAGTGGAACGTGTTTTTCTTCTTTCAGTCAGTGACCTTGACCTTGAACAAGTTTACAAAAGTTTATCGCCCAAAAATTTTATACAAACAATCTTGAACAGTTCTTAATGGATTTTAATGGCATTTTCAATGCTGTTCAATGTTAAAATGTCCTCTGTGTTTTTATTGTTTATTTGTAGACTCCAGTGCAACTTTTAAAGCACACAGTGTGCACTAATAAGTAAAATAAATACATGGATAAAAGGTACAAAATGTCAGCACAGGAATTTTTTAAAAAGGTGTTCCCAGGGGCTGATAATGGTCCCATCTCCTCCTGAACAAATATTTCAAAATCGTGCATTATTCCTGATTTTTATCTATCCTGAAAACAAATTCCCAATTGGTTTATTTTCCCCCAAAATGACAGGCCCAGGCTCTATTCTCAAATGATTCAGAAAATGTCTGACTGGTATCTGATACACATCAAGTAAAAAGGAAAAAAAAGAAACTAAGTTTGTAAAACAAGTATGCCCCCCACAGTGTAATGTTACTCAAGTGTTGTAAGAGTGTCTCCAATGATCAGCCCATACCCTGCTAGAACAAAATTTCTGAAAGTTTTTGTATGTGAAAATTATGTCCAATAATAGGCCCCCCCCCCCCCCCCCTTCAAGAAAATTAACCAAAACTGGCCCTTTGGGAGAAACACAGTATTTTAAAGACTTGTCATTGTAAAAAAGCACCTAATTAGTTCTTTGAAGATGTGGTCCAGAAAAGCTGAACATTGTGTCAGATGTTGTTTGGGCATAGCTCTCTGTAGGACTTTGAAAATGAAAGCCCATGACTTCATTTCTCCAAAAAAGTGAGTGTTCAGCATATAGAAAACTGTAGAACCAATTTTGAAAACTGAGTCCAGGACCAGAAATCAGAGGTCCTTGAAGCACTGACTGTCATCACAGGGGCTCTGTTGGGGCTGAAGATACAATTTAGGACTTTTCTGATCTGCAGGTGATACAACCAATCACAATGTTGAGGTGCTGTTTATACACACTGAATAATCATGCAGAGCCAATGACAGTCACGGAAAAGTTGTTCAGAATAGAAATGCTAAGAACTAGATACATCTGTAAACGTTTAAAAATTCTAAATCACAAGGGGCCATAGCCACATATACATGTGAAATTGTAACCAGGTCATCTACATACAACCATCATAGAGTGTGTACAATTTCTTGGCTCTACATGAAAATATTTGGTGCAATCATCCTGAAATGGATTTGGAACAAACCTGGAAAATTCTAAGTCACAAAGGTCAATAACTTTGTTAAAAAGTAGTGCCATACATGTGAAAATCTGAACTGGTCATCAACATATGACCGTCACAAAGTGTGTAACATTTCACGGCTCTACACAAGTTTTTCTGTGATCAGACTGAAACAAATTCTGGATGACAATGGACAATTCTAAGTTACAAAGGACCATAATTTCATTCAAACCAGAGTGTAACCAATGATTACATAGCTCACCTCTACTAACAGATCACAATACACAATGTATAGTCATTAATATGGAAAGTTTTCCACTGAATAAACCATTATTCCTACTTCCAACTGCCGTGTCACAAAGGGCTTTTCAAGTAGGGTAGACTGTATATAAGTCTAGCATGGATGAATAAATGCAATCATAAACACAAATGTAGGTCATGGAACTTGATAATTGGATGCATCTCTACTACTACAATGCACTTAAAACCAAAGAAGGTCTCTGTGACCTACATTTTATGCTTTACTAGGTCATAGAGACCTTCTTTGGTTTTAAGTGCATTGTAGTAGTAGAGATGCATCCAATTATCAAGTTCCATGACTGAAACATAAACATCACCCAAGAAATTAACTTTTTACACAAAATTTGAACAAAGTCACTGTGCATGAAATACAGGTCACAGAGAATTCTTTTGGCAAAAAGGATATAGAACTTGTCATGATACATCCATGTGCCAAGTTTCATGATTCTAGGTAGGATAGTATTCATATAACATGCCAAAAACTCATGTGGTCATGAGCTAAATTAAAAAACTTAACCAAAGCTAGTAAAAGATGAAATTTAGGTCACAATGAGCCTCTTTTGTTGTAAGACTGTGGTAGTAACAGAGATGCATATCATCAATTTTCTTGATTACAGCATGAACAATCATGAGAAATTAACACAAAATTTTACCCAAGCATATAAGATGGTCGATATTGAACTAGAACCGAAACCAAGGAGTAAGTGCTCATAAAGATGCATCCCCAAGTTTAATGATTTATATAGGATAGTATACATAGAGCTAGGCTAAAACTCAATGTGGCCATGAGCTAAATCCAACAACTTAACCTAAGACTGCAAAATGTGAAATATAGGTCACAGTGACCTTTTCTGGTATAGGTGTGGTACAAAGATAGATGTAAAAAGTCACCTAGTTTAAGAAGTACAGCAATAACAGTAAAAATGTCAAATTGAACCAAAGTAATTGAAATGTGAAATATGGGTTGACTTGCTTTTAAGATGAGGGTGTAGTACTTATCAAGATGTGTCCTCTTGCCACATTTCATGATTCCAGATATATCAGTATTATGCATTATATAAAACACCAGTAAAATGTTAAATGTAGGTCACAATGACCTTTTGTTGTAAAAATGTGGTACTTACAGTGATGCATACAATCACCTAGTTTGATGATTCTGGTATAAACAATGCTTGGGACTGAAAACAAAGTATGGAAGCATGAAATGTAGGTGTCAGTGACCTACTTCTGTGATAAGGGTATAGTACTCATCAAAATACCCCCCCTCACCACATTTCATGAATCTTAGTATAATAGTATGCATACAGTGTGCTAAAAGAACCTATTGGGCTTTGATCTAAACCCCAAAAGCTGTGTAAAATGTAGGTCACTGTAATTTTTGAGTGCTAAGGGTCTGGTACTAACAGAGATGCATAAAATCATCCTGTTTGATGATTCTAGCATAAATAAAGCTTGAGAAATAGACCTAAAACACACAATTTTACCAAAGTCAGTGAAGCATGAAATACAGGTCAGTGACCTACTTGTGTGATGAGGGTGTAGTATTCATCAAGGTGCATCTTCTCACAAAGTTTTAGGAATTTAGGTGTAACAGTATATATCTACAGGGTGCTAAAATCCTTTTTGGTCATAAGCTAAATACAACAACTTAACCCAAGCCAGTAAAATGTGAAATGTAGGTCACTGTGACATTCTTTTGTGGTATGGGTGTGGTACTAACAGAGATGCATACAATCATCTAGTTTGATAATTCTAGCATAAACAGAGCTTGAGAAATAAACTTAAAACACAACATTTAACCAAAGTCAGTGATGCATGAAATATGGGTCACAGAGACCTACGATTGTGATGAGAGTGTAGCACTATGCATTCCCTCACCAAGCTTCATGAATCTAGGTATAATAGTATATATAGGCCAAAGTGGCCTTTGTAGACAGGTGACCTCTGAAGGCAGGTTCAGCTCTCAAACTTGGTTCATGACAAATACATGTACTATGCACCGAATAGCATTAGCATTATTATTAGTAGTAGTAGTATGCTATCAAAATATATATATTTAGTTTAGCTATTTTGCAAACAGAAAAATAACAAAATAATAAAATAAAAAGTTCCACTTAATCCATCATGTGCATTTAATCATTTCTTATCAATAGAAACAGTACCTAAATAAAATTACTAATTGACAGCTTACCTGTGATTGTCAAACACAGGACTGACTTTTTGTTAGGCCAGCTGGTATAATTAGAAATGAAAACAGGTGTTCACACTTTAAACAATTTATGGATTAAGCAGTTGCTCAAACTCACCGAGATCAAAAGACAGTCGACTTTTGTCAGAAACCTTTGATGATTAGGGAATGATTAGAAGGCTCCTGTGGCTATTGTTAGTAGCATATAAACCATAAGGGATATCACAAATGCAGTGTACATGTATCTCTACTCATTTGGTGTCATTGTACGTAATCTCTTACACTCCAGATTAACGTTGTTCTCAAAATCGGCCATAATATCTCGCTCACACTTAATAATCCATTGGATCTGAGTTCGCCTGACCCATTTCTGCTGCAACTACATGACTACTTTGTCCACTATCCAGCAAATGAATTGCTTCGATTCTCTCATGTAAGGGCAAAAACTGCCTTGCTTTCGAACTGAGATATGAAATGCTGGGAGCAGTCACTGCTGATGCACTCCAGTGACCACTTAAGGCAGGGTGAAACCAGTATTTGGTTAGGAAACACCTGGCTGCTGACCGCTGAAAGCAGGTTACTGTTAAATACAGGGCATTTATATAACAGATTTTCTGGGGGGAAATCAGAATGACCGTTGTGACCAGGTGACTGCTGAACACAGGTGACCGTCAGGACAAGTTTCACTGTGTGTGTGTGTGTGTGCGTGTGTATATATATATATATATATATATATATATATATATATATATATATATATATATATATATATATATATATATATATATATATATATATATATATAAGGGTACTAAAACCTATTGGGTCATAGAGATGCATACAATCATATAGTTTGATGATTCTAGCATGAACAGAGCTTGAGAAATATACTTAAAACAACATTTAACCAAAGTCAATGAAGAATGAAATACAGTTCACAGTGACATACTTTTGTGATGAGGGGGTAGTACTCATCAAGATGCATCCCCTCACTAACTTTCATGAATATAGGTATAACCATGTGTGTGTATATATATATATATATATATATATATATATATATATATATATATATATATATATATATATATATATATATATATATATATATATATATATATATATATACACACACACACACACACACACATACAGGGTGTAAAAAACCTGGATGGTTACAAGCTAAATGCAAAACTTAACCCATGCCAGTAAGATGCAAAATTGAGGTCACTGTGACCTTTGTGTGGCAAGGGGGTGGCACTAATGAAGATACAACCATATAGTTTGATGATTTTATCATGAATAGAGCTTGAGAAATAAATGTAAGCTACAAAATTTAATCAAAGTGTGAAATATAGGTCATAGTGACCTGCATTTTGTATGGAGGGTGTAGTACTCATCAAAATGCATCCCCTCATCACGTTTCATGATTCCAGGTATAACAGTACTTATACAGTGTGCAGAAAACCTGAGCTAAATGCAAACACGTAACCAAGAATGTACAACTAATGTACATGTTTGTACCAATTTAGCCCCCTTCCCTGGGGGTAGGTGCTATGAAACCCACTCAAAACTGTTGCATAAGGCCTAGGAAGAAATAATGGCTGACATTTAATGAAGGTATACATATGTATATGCTTTCATCTGTGCGGACGTCTATGCCAATGCCTGGGTTAGTACAATAACTTACCTCTACCTCATAGAAGTGAGCTAAAAAAATATTATACATGTAATAATCTAATCAGACCCCGATCTACTTATAACCAGGATAAAGTGTGTCAGAGTTCATATGAAACTTATGAGAGGCATTGAGTCTAACATAAACCTATAAAGTAAACATATGTGCATGTTTAAATAAACATAGATATCTCAAAAGGAAGTCATGCACGAGATTATTAAAGAGGATAAATAGCATCTAAGATTTCATATATATGAATTTCTAACACATGACAGGTTTAATTAACTCCATTCACTTCTCACCTGAGGGAGACTTCCATGGGTTGTTAGTTGCCTTCACCTTCACTGGAACACCAGAAAATTTGCAATATGCCTGAAATAAAAAAAGATTTACAATCATCATACCATTTCTTGCATAGCATCATGCTGTAAAATAAATGGTGATATCAATAAAACAGTTCTATACAACAAGATAGTTGTTATGATACAATCTCGATTAACGTGGCTTTCAAAACTTCCACTTCGTAATGATTAAGCCATTCCCAAGTATGAAGAAAATCCATAATGGGGTTTAGAAAATGTAAGCAAACAAATAAACTTTAACCAAGACGTAAATGCAAATTATCAATGACTGATCTTGATGCTAAGGTCAAAGGAGCAAGATTGTATGTCAAAGGAATAATTGTTTCAGCAAACCGCTGATGATGATGACAGTGGAAAAGTGACTGCCATATCTCACTTTCCCACTAACGTGTCTCGACAACTGTCTAAGCACTTTGTCTTTCTTTAAATGAAAAAAGATGTTAAAAGTTCCTATTTGTGAATGCTCATTTCAAGCATTCCAATAGTCTGGGTGGGGTGGGGTGGGGGTGTTGTTAGCTCATTATTTCTTAAAGACAAGTTCTCAAAAAAACTGAGAATTGATCAATTTAATTTCTATCGAACCATCCATAGTGTCTCTCTAGACTGCACTCATGCACCTTTTATCACACAAAAATTCAAAAGGGCTCTGTAAACATCAGCAATGTGTCCTGGTACACAAATAAATAACCATTAATATTGTTTGCAAACTTGTATTATGTGTCCCCAATATTAGGAAAGTCCACTAAGTCATCAAGACCCTTGATTTTATCAATTCTGACCATGCAGCAAGCTTTTCATTGATCAGGATTATCTCATGCTTTGAGTGAGCTCTAAGCAGACAAATCATACAGAATTAGAGACTATCCAACTTTTTTCATGCTGAATATTAAATCAGTGAAGATGATAACAACTGATGTTCTGATAAAAATTCATGTACTGTGTATGTAGATGCCACGGAGGATGAATAAATTGAAACTAATGACGATGACATTGGGTGCATTGCCTCAACATTACCATCACTTTGAGTGAACATTTGGCTAATCAAGTGTAAAGAATGCACACTAAAATAGCCTAACCATACTTCTTATGATCCCAAATAAGCAAGCTACAGTAGATTAAATATGACTAAAATGAAACACAAGATTTCATTTTTTTTTTTACAACTGTGCAGCAATTTAAAAGAAAACATCCATGATAGAGTTATTCATAGGCACTATTTTATTTCAACTCTTAGCTGTAGAAAATAATTTAATAATTTAGTTGCAATGAAAAATACTACTATGAGATTAAAGTAATTTAATGTAAATTTTGATAATTTTGGTGATGTAATAAGCAAGCAACAAGTTTATAGTAGATGAAAAAATGATGAGGGCCCCATATATACTCAGAGGGCCCTAAGTGCCTCTTTCCTTGGAAAGCTGTAAAAAAAACAACAGTGCACCCACAATAGAGCCTATAATTATCTGTTGTGCTTGTCTTCAATGCATTGTGTTCAACTATTGTTCAATCCTGGGCAAACAATAGCTCATCAATGCTTGTTCAATCAATCAGCATACACAACTATGTACCTAACAATAGCAATGTTGAAACAAGCTTATCACCTGAATCAATGTATCTATGTAATTTGATTCAGGTGATTACTTATGTACCTAAGTAATTAAGTAATTGCAAATCATTAAAGGTATTCCCACAATGAAATGTTGTTACAATCATCAGGGTAACCGACATGTCAGCTTGTGAATGCAAATTCACATGTACTGAAGTTGTCCTGGGTAAAGAAAAGCTAAGAGCACATAGTTGCTACATTATCTATTAATGTTGGTGTCAGTTATAAGAAAAGCTAAGAGCACATAGTTGCTACATTTTCTATTAATGTTGGTGTCAGTTATAAGAAAAGCTAAGAACACATAGTTTCTACATTTTCTATTAATGTTGGTGTCAGTTATAAGAAAAGCTAAGAACACATAGTTTCTACATTTTCTATTAATGTTGGTGTCAGTTATAAGAAAAGCTAAGAACACATAGTTTCTACATTTTCTATTAATGTTGGTGTCAGTTATCTTCTTTACTATACCATAATATACAGGATCATTTTCTCTGTATAAAATGGACAAGTCATTTATACTGCCAGCACTGTCCCCTAGATCTCTTCCTGCCCCTGGAATTAGGCCCTGATTTATAACTTAGTAACTATTCATAGCCCTTTTCTTTCAACAATAAACACTTACTTGGCATTGCAAGGGTTTTTTCTTCTTCTTAGTAACTAAATTTGGTAGTGCTTATAGAGTTATTTTTTTATTTTCAAAGCTAAAAATGCAAAGTATACATTTAAAATAATTTGTGTGCAATGGCACTCAATATATGAAATGCCTTAAAATAATGCACAGAACATGATAATAATAACAACAGATATTTTAGGCACTTTAATATTGCAATATCAGCAACTGTCAAACTCTATTTAACTCAATACATATGTCAAACTCTATTTAATCAATATTCAATGCTTTCAAATGTGGTAAAGTTTTAGCAACAATTCTGCAAAATAAATGCACAACTTTGAACATGGTTATGTTGGTCTTAAAGCAAAATCTTTTTGTTGCACATAAATATGTACAGAAATTCTGATATTTAAATACATTTATTGGTACATCAGACACATTTAGTTCTTCATCCTAGAGGTTATATTGGATTATTAGTAAATTCCTACACAGCTTTTTAAATTGGTAAAAACCTTTTCATCATTAAGATTGTGACAAGTCAATGTTATTTTACAAACAAGTCATTATAAATATAATTATATTATCAAATTATTATTAATTTATCAACATGTTATATTGTTCTTCTATATTTTTTCAGTTTAAATCACAGATCATTCATGATAATCCCCAACATGTACATATTTTGTTATTTATTATAATTTGTTCTATTTAATTGTATACATCCTGTTTTCTAAAATAATTTTTTGTGGTCTGTTTTAATTTAATTTCAGCAGGGAAGAACAATATACAACCCCAAACCTGTTATTCTATATAACCCTTATCATAGGTTATTTCCCTTGCTTTCCTCTAATAAAAACGCATGTAATTGCATGCACTGTACAATGTGAGTGTATGGTTTAAATACAAAATGACTGGAATCAAATATCTTGACATTACACAGGTGCTATAAACAGTAAATCTAACTCAGCCAAAGTCTTGATGATTTAAGCTTGCATACCAAATCTGACAAAAAATCTTATCAGAAATTAGGCCTCTAAACAAGTTCAACCAATCAGATGCAAGATCACCTCATTAATATGCATAGCTGTTGCTCACAATTTAACTAATCCGAGATCTTAATGATATAAGCTTATGTGGCAAATCTGATCAAAGTCTGTTCAGAAATCAGGCCTCTATCGAGTTCACAAGTTCAACCAATCAGAGGCAAGATCATCTCATTAATATGCATCAAACTCCTCTGAGATCTAGATCATACAAACTTACATTGCAGGTTTGAAAAAATTATGTTCAGAAATATGGTTCCTAGAGTGTTCACAAGCTTGGCCATTCAGATGCAAGACCACCTTGTTATTATGCATGGATGTCACTCATAATTGATCTCATCCAAGATCTTAAATATATAAACTTAAAATCTGATCAGAAATATGGCCTCTAGACCATTCATAAGCTCAGCAAATCAAATAGATCACCTCATTGATATGCGTGGATGTCACTCATAATCAAATTCGTCACAGATTTTGATATAAAAACTTACACAGCAACTCCAACTGAAATCTGATCTGAAATGATGCCGTCTGAGTGTTACCAAACAAATGTTGGCAGACAAACGGACAGTAGACAATGAACAACGGATGCAGGGCTATAGCATAAGCTTACTTGGTCTCTGGCCAGGCAAACTAACAAGACAGTAGTAATGTGGCAAACATGTGCAATGAACAAGTTCTGTACATTAAGAAGCCTTTTTTTCCATGTTTTATCTGAACAGTTACAAGCAGTGTAGCCCAGCATGAAGTAATATTCAAATGGGGGCACAAGGGGGGCTTGCTATATGTTGGTGGCAGCATCAAAACGCAAAATCACAGAAGGAATTAATTTCAGATTTAAATTTGTAGTGAAAAAGAAATTAATTTTTTTATATTTAGACAATTCATTGTTTTCAAGTTCAATACAACTGAGGTCAACTGAAATAACTTCAGCTGCTTGTACCTTGACCTTTTGACCCTTAAATCAAGACACAGCTGCCTCTAAGCAAGCATAATCAGCCTATCAAGTCTGATGCGACTGGCATAAAGAAACACGAATTGTCAGGTGGAAATCCCAAATCAACATGCAGGCAGTGACCTTGACCACTGACCTTTAAATCCCATGGCATGGTCTTTGACCTTGAGCCTGATATCATGGATAGAAAATCAAATTATTTTCTGATACTACCACATCTTAAGTCTGGTTTAATCCATAATAAGTATTATATTTTTAATTAAAAAAAAACAATTTACTGAACTGACATTTTTAAAGTTCTTCTTCAGATATATCCACAAACTGGGTTTGATAAAAATATATTCATAAATATTTGTGCTATCATGGCCACATGGCATCCAACAACCCCACCCCCACCCCTCAAGTCAAGATCTTTGACCTTGAAATCAATGTCAGAGTGTAGTTTTTAACTATGTGCAATGAAAAACAGGGCAATACAAAATCTGGTCATAATTCCTTCGTACATGTACAAGTCACTGTGTTCATAAGCTCATTGAAGTACAAAAATGCAAGCAGTGACCTTTGACTTTACCCCAAGGTACAGTATGTCTGTTTTTCAAATTGATCACAATACTGAGGTAAATTTTGTAGTCAGATCTGTGCCATTGTTATTCAGGACTAATTACAAAATTGCATTAAGTGTCTCAGCTATTTAGTTAAAACCCCATGTTGATGCCAATATTCATTCAAGAGGAGTAGTGAGAATATTTTGAGGTAGCCAATATGGTTGTCATGTTCAAGGTCAGATCAGCAACATTTTCATTCAGGACCAGATATATATTGCATTGACACTGGGGCACTAAACATGTTTTTAGTGAAAACTCCATGACAAGACAACCACCTCTTCAGAAGTAACCATGATCTTTTTTCAAGATGACTGCCCAGGCATCCATTTTAAATGTTATATCCAAATCATTAAAGGATGAGCATGTATCAATGTGCCAAGCCCATCACTGACAAAACTGGGGGTGTGATTAGGTGATAAACTCATGTCAATACAACCATCCATTCATAAAGAGTAACCCTAAGAGTTTCATGATGGCTGCTGTGGTGGCCATATTCTGAGGCCATATTTGCACCATTTTCCTTCAGGACCAACCGAATATCATAACAGGTCTTGTAGTTAAAACACAATGTCACTGCAACCATACCGTATTTACCGTATATCTTGGGACACCGTATATCTTGGGACACCATAAATTTATTTTTAAAGTAATTATTTTGTGCACTGTATGTTCTGGGACAGATCGTTTTTTTCGAGTCGTAAGTTGTGGGACACCTTTTGAATCATAATATCGATAGCTTAGCTGGTAAAAAAATGCACTCAAACTTATATTTTATTACATAAATAAAATAAAAACCGCTGTCAGTGTTGTTTGTTTACACTTTTCTTCTTAACTGCAAACTTTTGAAGAACAAATTTTGATAAATATATGGGCAATATAGGAGACTAGATGTTTGCACTACGTACAAAATACGTGCAAGTCGGAGCAACCTGTACTTGTATTATAATTTGTTTTACTGTATAAACACTGTTTGATGCATTAAAAGTTTTGAGTTGATTTATATTTGCCTTTTTCATAAGCCAGATCTAATTCCCAAGTAATATTTCCTCAGTTATCTGCCAGTGCAAACCCTTTAGCTTGTAAAGGCAGCCTCACTTTGTTTTCCCAACCCTTTGATCGAGCTCACTTTGTTTTCGTAACCCTTTGATCGAGCCGCAAAGTTGATACTTGTTCATTGTTCAGTGCCAAGTAGAGTCCTATATTAAGCTGACAGAATTTATTTGAACTTCCTGTGATCATGCCGCACAATTGACGCCGGTTCAGTGAATACTGCTAAAAAGAAATCAAAGCCGGCTTCCCTTGCTCGGCCGACTTTGTATATAAAAAATCTGCACACTTAAAAGAATCCAAAGTCGGCTTCCAGGGTCTGCTTGCTTACTACAAACTTATCCATCACGGCTGAGATGTATAATGTGGTTTATTTTGTTTTATTTGTATTCCCCTTTATATATGCTAAAATAGTACGGTAACAATGAATGTGAGGAGTCACTTTTATTGTAACAATGTGTGATAAGTTTTCCATTCAAACTGTTCCATTGTTTCAATTTATTTTCGAAATTGCTGTGAATACCGGTAAAAAGAAACCAGACTCGGCTTCCCTAGGTCGGCCTACTCTGTATATAAAAAATCTGCATGCTTGAAAGAATCCAAAGTCGGCTTCCGGGGTCGGCTTGCTTTGTAATAAAATAATCTTTGTATTTGATAGCCGAAGTCTCTACCAGGTGTGTTTATTCACCACCCAAGCATCTATTGTTTGCCACCTGTCATTATAATTGATGTTTGCAGGGTAAATACATGGGTGCAACATCATACACAGCATTAATTGTCTTTAAGAATTTTTTTTTGTACAAGGGTAACCCATGCTAGCAAAAATGTTGTCATTTTCACTCACAGTTAATGTATTTACTAATAATGATTTTTATTTGCGAAATATTATTACATTGTTAACCTGGATATAATACACTCTTGGTTATTTTGCACCATACACCGGATCATGCGTGAATTGCTGATGCCTTCAAGCAATCGGTTATTTCTCGGTCTCTCTCTCTTTCTATTGTTTGTGATTTTGCTGGATCCAATTTTCAGTTTGATAATATACCGGTATTCAAACTTCTTAGGACAGCCAAACATGATTTGTTTATCTATATTCACGTCAATAAAATAATGTGTCAATGTTGTTACCGGACATAATCTATACACACGACCGGTACTCTACATTACCAGACCATGTCGTGTTAGTGGATACGTTAGTGATAGTGGATACGTTTGTGTCTTTTATACATAAATTGCTTATGAAGAACAAAAAAGAGGAATAAAAAAGAACAGTACAAGGTTAGTTTCTTTCAGTTTATTATCAAATAAACGTTAAATTTACCTACCTTATTGTAACATGAAGTGCTGGGGGGGGGGGGCAGCAAATTAAACACAATTTGTTTCGGTTCTTAAGTTCTGGGACATATGATCTAGTTGGAAAAAAGTTTAACCATAAGTTATGGGACAGGAAAAAAATCATTTATTTTATCTTGTCCCAAGATATGCGGTAAATACGGTATGTTCAGGAGTTTTAGTGATGACAAGTTTTTTTTAAAAATGGCAGCAATGTTTGCTGTCAGATTGGCACCATTTGCATTTAGGACACTTTACATCATAAGAAGTCTTTTAATGAAAACCTTATGTTGATTTTGCCGTCCATTTGGAACTGAAGCACCAAGATTTTCAAGATGAACGCCAAGGTGGCCTTATTGGATGTTTAAGGGACAGTATTTTCATTTAGGTCCAACTAAATGTCAGGATAAAAATGCATGCCAAGTAGTTAAGGAAGAAACTACAGTAGAACAAGTCTTGAAAGACCAATCCTTCTGCAAAAAATAATGGTCTCTCAAGACAAGTGGTCTCTCATGACAGGTAATAACACTATATAATCAATAAATCTGTGCATGGAGTACCTGGTCTCTCAAGACAGGTGGTCTCTCATAGCAGGGGTCTCTCAAGACAAGTTTAACTGTACAAACAACTGAACTATGATGGATACAGGACCATCACATAAGCTCATACAACTGGCCATTGACCACATTGGGTAAAATTACAGTGCCAAAAACAAAAGTGGGCATATTGTTCACCTGGCTTACATACAAACCTGCAACCTTCTCAGTAACATAGTCTATATTTTTCCCCCAAGCTAGACCAATTTTCAGTATGGTGTAACGAGATGTCATGTACTGCTATTGTCAAATTGGAAAGCATATATTTTAAAAGTTGTGATCTATTGCAGCAAAGGCAATATTATGTTCATGTAAAGTTCAGAAAGTACATTTAGACCTTATTGGTCTCCAGATCAGTTTCAGAACTGCAGTTTTAAATCCATGTAGGTCAATAGCTTCTTGCTTGATCTCTCCACTTGACATTATCCTCGCTTTTTCTCAATTACACATGGCAGCGGCAATCATCGCTCCCAATACTCAAATCAACACAACAAGATGTCCAATAAACAAAATTGTTGCCTTTCCTGCTGTTTGTCCCAAAAATATTAACATTCCTTTTTATACTTCTGTACTGACTGACTGAACTTTTTAAAAGTGTGATTGTCCCTTTCACCATCAACACCTTTTCTTTTACTAGACAACATTTCTAGATAATGCTATAAGCAAAAGCTGAATAATGCAGGCATTT
Organism: Margaritifera margaritifera; assembly: GCA_029931535.1. NCBI lineage: Eukaryota > Metazoa > Mollusca > Bivalvia > Unionida > Margaritiferidae > Margaritifera > Margaritifera margaritifera. The sequence continues at coordinate 494,387 of JAQPZY010001381.1, read as the reverse complement.
TGCATGAAAAACTTCTGCAGATTAAAGCGTCTGAGGTAAGCCTGTAAAGATAGTCTGATATCCTGACCATCTCCACTGAATCTAATATGAAAATCCGAATCCAGACCAAACAGAGAGAAGCCAATATCCAGATTTGACCACAATAGGGTTATTTCAGTAAGACTTACAGTCAAATCGTAAGAGTTGGCAGGTCTGTAACTTAACATTTGGCCCTTTTGCTCAGTAGGTTTACGTACGTAGTATTTAAGAGCACAAGCTATGTAAACTATCTCCCAAACTTTATATCATGTTGATTTTACAAATATTACTATATCCTGATAAAATTCTTTTTAAAGATAAAGGCATACCGTAATGACGGTAAGTCTTGGGACACCCTTAATTATTTTCAAAAGTATTTTTTTTATGACCTATACAAGTTGGGACACGAAGTTAAAGCAATTTTTTCATGTACTATAAGTCTTGGGACACCTAAAACAATTTTTTTTCCTACTGATCAATCGGCGTATTTTATCGATCGTAGCCTAATGTAAAATGAACATGACTTCATGGTTTTTAAGGGACTCTCATTATGAATTATTACATGGAAATATTATAAATTATTATAATTTGTTTGAAGAGTCAATAAATACAGTAGGACCCCGCTATAGCACGCTTCATTATAGCACGAATTCGGATATAACACGATCATGGCATGGCTCCCGAAATTTCATCTATTTTTTCGTACATGAAAAAAAAAATTTTTCTTCAAAGTACGAAAAATAATGTGTAAAAAATTAATTATCATTTTGGGGAAGAGATCGTGTATGAATTTGGATATAATACGATCGAGGCATGGCTACCGAGATTTTACAATAATTTCACCAATTTCTTGAACTACAACAAAGTTTTATGCCAAAATAAACAAGAGTTTGATTTCATAATTTGGCAAGCTGTATTGTATTCTTGAAGAAAAAGTGTCTTATGATTGCATCTTTCTTTATATGAATAAAGATGCTGAACATTTCTATTTGTGAATGTTCATTTCAAATGTGTCAGTAGTCAATCACTGCACTTTGATCTTAGTTTACTTTTGAAAGATGTCAGCTCATTTTAAAGCTGATAAGTCTTAATCTTATTATTACTGATACATGAACAATAAAGTCATTAAGTCTTCTTTGTGTTTGTCTTCAATACATTCTGTGTACAACCGTTGCTCAAACAATAGCCGACATATGTTTGCTCATTCAACTGCATACACAGCCAAGCACCAAACAATGCGGTGGTTGATAAAAGATATGCACCTGAATTGATAAATTAATTAATTTAAGTCATTGACAATCATCAAAGTCAATCTCAAAGCTAAAGGTTGTTCAAACCATGTGGCAGTGATTTATAAAACATCAAAAAAAAAAAAAAAAAAGGCGCCAACACGCACACGTGGCTTGGCGGTGTTGTTAGACAATCGCCACGCAATCAGTTGACCAGTGAATAATATTGTACATTCCCTATCAAAATGACCCCATTGTTGATTAACAATTATTCTTGCTATAGTCGTTCAGACAAATAGGTGTCAGAGCTTTAATTAGTAGTTATTTACAATGGATAAGTGTACATGGAAACGTTAAGCTTTTACTGTTAAAGAAAAGCTTCAAGCCATGGACAGGATTAAGTCTGGTTTTTCCACAAGTCAGATTTAATTCCCAAGTGATATTTCCCAAGTTATCTGCCAGTGCACGTCGGCCGATAAGCCTTTGGCTTGTAAAAGCACTCACTTTGTTTTCAAGTTGTTTGCCCACGTGACAACCCTTTGATCAAGCCGCTAGTCTGATACTTGTTCAGTGCCAAGCAACAGAGGGTGGTTATTTGAACTCCCTGTGATCTTGCCGCACAATTGACACGTGTCCAGTTGCATTCTTTAATAGATTTATGACTTTATGATCAAAGTGTTACTTGCAGAGCCCAAGCTCAGTCTCTACATAAGCACCAGCATACGACAGTAAAGCTGAGGAATCGGAGTCAGACATGATTTACGATGACTAGACGACGATGTAGGATTTCAGAACTTTATCAGACAATGATATTATAATTCTGTGTGCATATTTTCGATGGAATTATTATGGACTCACTCCTACGCATGTCATGAGATCGGTTGGTGAGTACACGTGTTGATCCTTTAACTATTCATGCTATACAATAGACTTGTACATATAAATGTACCAATGCATGGTTCTCTGAATAAAGTAAAATATTATATGTGCAATCTCTGTTTTCACTGCATGTGTATTTCTCGTTTAATATGCATTGATTTAAGATGGTAACTGTGCCAATGAAGCACGTTGTTTTGAGCCCACAATTTACCCCCCCCCCCCCATTTTTTTGGTGCATGCATCATTTTCTTCAGCTATATGACTTGGTTTTGTCTAGGTTGGTTATAGCACGGTTCGGGACATAGCACAATCTCGTTTTTTGGACCCCGACCATCGTGTTATAGCGGGGTCCTACTGTATATTGAATTTTTCTCTGTTTTCTTATTATTTCAACCAAATTAAAATATATATAATTTAATCAGACGATGACAAGAATAGAGCATTAGCAGTATGTTATACCTATTCAACAATAACTTCTAACTTTTGTGCTCTAGTTTACTATTTTCAGTTTATGCATTATTGCATTAAAATTGTCGAAAGTCACTTTCCCCCTGAAAATGGAAATACCTAATTCATTAAAATGTGATACCAGTATTACAACAACGAAAATAGTGTTTATTTCAACTCTCGCATTTATTGTGCGCATGTTTACATCATGGCGTCACGTGCACATTGAAGATTTTACTTGTGATGAATGAAGTACATACATTTGATTTTAATCATAGGCACCACTGCACTAAACTTAAATAATATCTCTAAAATACGATAAAGAAGTTTAAGAAATAATGCTTTTAAAATAAAAACTCAGTGGTAGTTTGCTTTGATGTAAGCAACCTTAAATAAGTTCATGTTTACTCAGCTACGGTAATCGTGCTAATATTATGCAGTAGAAGCCAATTACACATCAAAGTACCAGCATTGCCACCGGACAAAATTCCTCTTTACCCAAGCCAATTTCAGGGTTGTAACAATTAACTGGCCTGGATTGCTGTCAGAAAACAAAAGACAAATCCGCCAATTATAAACAAAGGAGACCCCAAAACAACCAGCTTGCCAAAATCAAAAGTGGAATGAATAATGTGTGGAAAATTATCATTTTGTGAAGCCGAAACATAAAACTAAAATGGATCAATGATGCTCTCAATCCATCTATATGCAGAATTTTAACATATGTTACAATCATTCTTTCTCGCTTACAAGTCTACCTTTTTTACTTAAAATTCGATTCATGCAGAGTAGGGGTCGTCTTATAAGCGTGACATAAAAAAAAATGATAAATCTTAGGGTAATCTTGGAAAGTCTAAATGTTTGCAGTACATAAAAATACTGTCAATTCATATATTTTTACGTTTTCATACCACTATTCCTATGCAGTAATGCATATATGGTATGCACTGTGTTTATCCATTTCATGACAGTATTCATTACACAATACATGTATCTACAGTTATTTGGATTTTAAGAATTTGAAAATATTACCGGTAAATTAAATACTACCTACCGCAAAATAAAGTGTTCGTCAATGTTTAAGTGGGCGTTTAGTAGTAAGTATATTGATTCGATTTTCGTGCCAGTTCGAACAACCTGTATTTGTATTAATATTTGTGTTTTGCTGTATAAAGACTGCTTGATGCAATAAAAGTTTTGATTTAATTTGTTTTTTCCTTTTCCACAAGTCAGATTTAATTCCCAAGTTATATTTCCCAAGTTATCTGCCAGTGCACATGGGCTGATAAGCCTTTGGCTTGTAAAGGCACTCACTTTGTTTTCAAGTTGACAATCCATTTGATCGAGCCGCGAATCTACTACTTTGTTCAGTGCTAAGTAGAGTTCTACAACTTCCTGTGCATATACTTTGACCTTAATCCCTTAGCTTGTAAAGGCACCACACTCTATGTTTTCCCATGTGACAACCCTTTGATCAAGCCGCGAGTTTGATACTTGTTCAGTGCCAAGTAACAGGGTGGTTATTTGAACTCCGTGTGATCTTGCCGTACAATTGACATGTGTTCAGTCGCATCCTTTAATAGCTTTCTGACATTATGATCAAAGTGTTACTTACAGAGCCCAAGCTCAGTCTCTGCATAAGTACCCATATATGACAGTAAAGCCGAGGAATCGGAGTTGGACGAGATTTACGATGACTAGACGACGACGATTTATAATGACTAGACGACGATGTAGGATTTCAGAACTTTATCAGGCAATGAGGATTCATTCTTGGACTTTGTACCAGATGAGATTAGATAGTGACATTTATCGGATACCGTGAATATAAAAAAAAGTGGACTTGACTTTCAGTTTATTTGTACAATATGTGGAATTAACATATTACGGGATATTGTGAATCCGATCATTCTGATCTTCTATTTTTATACCAGTATGTGACCTATAATTGAATTCGTGGATTTATCATATAAATGGATTTAAAACGTCAAGCATTATGGATTTCAAAAGACTTTATTACACAAAGATGGACAAATTGTAAGTTGTCAATTTATTTGTGACATATTTCACTCAATAATATAATTGTATTTTACACTGGTTTTGTCTTTATTTTTCTGATCTATCCAGTTTGGCTTGTTTATATTTCCAAAGTGCATTTCTGACTCTCTAAGAAGTCACCCCTTCGGACGGATCTGATTTGCAAAATACACCCCGACTTATAGGAGGGTCAAAGAGAAATTCACTTTTTGCAGCCATAAAAAGGGGGGTTGACTTATAATCGAATATATACGGTATATGACAGTTATTTAAATTTATGCTGGTTATGTGCTTTATATAATTGAATACGCGTGCCTTTTCATATAAATTACATCACTTTGTAGGATCGCTTATACCACTGAAAAACAGTAACTCGTAAATCCAAATAAATGAAATAGCAATGAACGTGTAAATGTAATTTGGAAGATTGCGATTTGGTAAAAACGATGAATAAAGCAAAATGTGCATTGAATATTTTTGAAATAAACAAGGATATAAGTGACGCCAAGTACGATTTGCACTGTGTAAGACTGTACACTATAGTATAGGTTTCACGTTAAATATAAGCGGCCAGTGAATTGTGAAGTCTTTATTTACCTTTATTTTAAATCATGTTGGAGAAATCGGAAAATATGCATATGCAAAATAATAACATAAAACAATCATAGTAGTTTATAACAGTTTATTGACATGGTAATTGAACGAGCTGGTCGCTGCTGTGTGACGTATGGCGATCTTCCCAATTTTGTCTTTATATTTTTTTGTGTCTACAAGTTTTGGGACACAGAAAATTTTATATATTTTACATGCATACAAGTCTTAGGACACGAAAACAAATAATTATTTTTTCGTGTCCCAAGACTTACCATCATTACGGTAATTAATATGCAAAGTCTATTACTCATGATCAAAGTCAACCAAGATCTTGATCATACAAACCCATTTACCAAAATTTATGAAAAATATAGTCTTCAGATCTAAAAAGGTAACAAGCACTTCCAATCATACGCAGGGTATCTCATTAATATGTGCAGCTCTCACGTATTATAGAACTTATGACAATGATAATATAAACTTAAGGTGGAACAACAACAAAAATTGGAATTTGGTCTCAATATTTGTAACAAGCTCAGCCAATTATATACAAGATTACTGCATTAACACGTGCAGATCTTGTTCATAATCAAACTCATCCAACATCTTGATAATATATGACAATTTAACAAAAGCTTGATCAAAATTTGATCAGAAATATAGTTCCAATACTGTTGACAGGCTGAGCTAATCAGATGCAAGATCATTTCATCAATATGCATGAATTTCACTCCGAGTCTTAATCATACCCAACTGAGATCTTAATGACACATGTAGGACTATTTACCAAGTTTGATCCAAATCCTATCAAAAATACATTCTCTAGAGAGGTAAAAAGAAACCTTGGCCAATCAGATGCAAGATCACCCTAATATATATGCATCAGTCTCACTATTAATACAAATCATCCAACATCTTTACAATATTAGCTTATCTGCAAAGTCTGATTAAAACTGGGTCACAAATACAGTCTGTCAAGAGGTAAGAAGCCCAGGCAATCATTTGCAAGATCACCTCATAAATTTATTCATTGTTGAAAGAGTTTTATAAACTCTCCAAATTCTTTGCGAGCTACCATTTTTCAGAGCGTGTCAAATTTTTTCTATTTCCGGAAGTATGTCTATGGTTTGTGCCCCTGAAATCAAGGCCATATGACGTAATATTGGAATGTGACAATTAGGTCAATGTGTAGAATATATTTCATTTCTTTCAACGCATATTGACTGCATTAAAACACTTATAAATAATGATGACAAAAATATAAAAGAAAAAAAAGATGCATTTTTTAATTGTTTTTTTCTCTCAATAAAATTATCATATTAAAGATACAGTAAATTTTTAAAAGATTTTTTTTTCTTCTCCTATTTCATAACAAAGATTTGTTTTCCTTGTATTAAAATATTTCAATTAAAAATTTCATACTGTATAGTTTTTCATCTGATTTATTTTTCTAACATGATATAAGTGCACGTTATAGTGACCACATTTTACATTGCCTTTCGTGGGTTTACATCTAATAAAAAGGTTAAGAAAACCAACATGTGAACAGCGGCCCTGGCGTGAACGACTAATGCTCACGCCAGGGCCACAAAGTTGAGGCGAAATTAGTCATTTTCATAGTGTTTTTACAATTTCATGAAATATTTCTTAATCAGCACTTACTGTCACTGTCAGCGAACGCTAGTGACCCAGTTGATGACGTTAGGATCCCAAAACAAGCGCGTGAGGTCGCGAGAAACTTTGCGCACGAATCAAGGATGAACACAAAGTCAGGTGATCGACGATACTATAAACTAACTTTTCTATGGATAAGAACGCCAACGTGTTGCATTGCAATATTTCTCCATAGTGTGACGGTACGAGATGTCAGTCAGCTGCGCTCGTCTTAGACATTGCCTTTCTCATATAATTGGGTGACCTTAGTTAATTCTGTCGTTTGTATTGACCTTATCGAAAATAGGTGCATGTCGAAAATATGAGCTACGAACTGTCCTCGTGTGATTCCTTGCAAACAGCACACCAAAAAATATTGTTGCGCACTTGTGTCGCAAGTGTTACAAAAACAGACAATATTTTGATCCTATTTCTCTTACTATGGCCGCAAGGCAATCTGAATCTACCGAGGGAAGGTCCCAATCTCCCTTCCATACTTCCAACACGAGCGCGTCGTCTGCCATTTTTGTCCACATGCGTATGAATTCAAAACTCCCCAATACAGATATTATTATCTAAAATCTGATCACATTTTGAAACCTTATTATTTTATGTTTATCATTAAAATATGAATAGATAAGAATAATGCATGTACTATTGAATCAATACAGATAGCATATTAGGAACTAATCTTATTTTCTGGACTACTTTTCTTCGTACATATTTTCTTTTCTACACTTCCGTATGCTGTTGGGTCCTATCTATTGATGGTGAGACGAAGCGAAAAACATGATACCAAAAACCCTCTTGGTGGGTTTGACTGTCATTGCCATTGCATATTTTTATGGCAGACTAGTGGAGGACCCTAAACGTTATCTAGATGAGATCGAGAAGAGTATTATTGACGCATGGAGTGAATATGTAACTCTGCCAAAAAGGCGGTTCCAGCGAGTTGCCGTTGGGTGAGACGAACGTGGCACGATATCAGTAGTCAGCTTCCGATACATTGTGAACTGTACCACACCTTCAATCTCCGAAAGTATTTACCTGACACATTCACAGTGTAGCTGAGAATTAAGTAGTCCTTAATTCCTTACAAATTTCAAACCATATCGTGCTCCGTCCGCGCAAACTTTTGTGATTCGGTAAAAGGAGTGCAGTATTAAATCTATGCAGTTTGTGGAAGGCGCAGCCTATTGTATATGATAAGCTGCAGGGTTGTTCTCTGATTCAGAGAATGTTGTCACTGGTTTTGTCTCCCAGTATTTTAATTGTAGGCATTATACACGTAGCAGTAGGTATTTTGCATTGTGTATACAACATATATGTACTGACGTTTTGTTTATACCTCTGCAAGAGTCTACATCAGAACCCTGAAGCTTGTCGTGTATATTCGACTACTACATCGCCTAAAAATCGCATGGATTTAACATTTCACTATATTTCCGTAAATTGCACGAGTTTGCACATCAGAGCAAGGTATGGTTTGAAATTTGTAAGGTATAAAGGGATTCATTAATTCTGAGCTAGCTCGTAATTGTGCCAGGTAAATAGATGGGATACAACTTATAATGGATAAGAAGCTGATTATAGACTATCTTTCTCTCAGACTAGACAATTATGTATTGCATTTTAAAGGACTATATTGGCTACCAGTTACACAGCTCCTACAATAACTCACGAACCCGCTTATAATGGACCCTATTTGTTAAACATGAAGAAAATCACGATCAAAATTGGTAAATTAAACCTTGATATATCACTCGTTTTATTGTCAAAAAAGAAGATTAGTACCCAGATATTTGAATCAACATGAAATTCTCAACTTTTAATAAGAAGTCATATATTTTGTTACATTTTCTTTCCAAACAACATTCTCAGTACACTGTAAATAACAATATTCTATGAAATTTTGATCGATGAAATTGTCACTAATGCTTACTGGTGGCAACACTTTAATAAATAAATACAAATTAAATAAGTTTTGTCAAGTGAAATTCATGTTTTAGTTTTATCTTTTAATTCAGTTTCAGTGTAATCATCTTAAATGCAATATGCCCTCTTCTATTCAAATGTAAATCTACCATCACAGCTATGTCCGCAAACATTTCTATGAGATCCTAATCAAGTGCAAATCTACCATCACAGCTATGTTCGCAAACATTTCTATGAGATCCTAATCAAGTGCTGACTGTGTTTTGATCTCCGACTTGCAGAAGTATTTGTTGTATTGTTACACTCGATTAAAAGCAGAACTGCTTTGTATTTTCACATTACCGTATTTGTTGGCCTATAAGTCGATGTGGATGTGGAGTATAAGTCTAATTTGCTGATGTCATAAATTTTCAATTCTTCATCCATATATAAGTCGATGTGGAGTATAGGATGAAGCCAGATCAACACCTTGGATTCATCTTTTTTGCTTGTAACTTCCAGTTTCATCAATATTAATGGTATCATTATGCTATTCCAGATTAATTGGGAAAATGATTAAGATGGTCAGTACATGTATTATTTATAGTTATTATTTATTGGTACATTGTACGCAATGATATGAACCCCTGTTGTCAAAAAGTTAAGCGCAACTTGTATTCTTACAGCAACAGTAACCTCATTATCAAAGTATATGTACAATAAAAAATAAAAGAACTCGATTAAGACTTGTTTGTTTTTAGTGAATGAGTGTCTGTGTGTGTGAGAAAAACTGCTCTGAATCCATACATTCTTACACACCGACATAGCATTGTTTCGTCTGTCTCTCACACACACACACACAGACACGCATTCACTAAAAAAAAACAAGTCTTAATCGAGTTCTTTTTTTTATTTGTAATTTTGTTCTTAAAAATCATATTTTATATTATATCAGTGTTAATCTCCTAAATGTCAAATGAAAATCATCTAATTCTTTTGTGAGGGAGAAAGGCGGTGTGCTAATGACTATTGAAGTCATGTAAATCTGTACTCATATTTTCACAATACATGCATTCCCCCCCTCCCCCCCCCAAATAGGTATGTTAAAAGTTTAAAATTCCCCATATTTGATGAGGAAGTTTCATATGCAGCCACTGTTTTAAAAAAATGTCTGATCAAATTGGTAAAACATGGTTCTCTTCAGATGCATGTCTAACTGAAGCAAATGTATCAACATTCAAGTCCCATTATTAGTGAAGATGTTCTTAGCTAAGTGTATATTAATATATATTACACAGATATCTATCTTTTTAAAAAATAAACCATAGGCTCAATTCACAACATAGAAAGAGAGAGATTTTGGATACTGAGATTTGGTAGTCTCATAAGTCATGAAATTTATGCCAAAACAAGAATATTTCTGTGTTGTGAGCGGTTGCTGAAAAGTGTGCTGCAGGACACCAAGTTACATCTAAAGGTGAATGTCATTATTTTAAATTAACCATGATTAGGAAAATATTTAAAATTAAACAGTGAGAATAACAGAGAAGGACTGAACAATTGGTGAATGAAAGGATTAAAGTCGGGGGCTAAAGGACTGGGTGCGTGTTGTCTTAACGTCACAAAAATAGAATATCAAAAATTTTGATTTCATTATTTGCTAAAGTTAACTGAAAATACCAATTACCAAATCCTCAAATTTCTGTATGCAGAATTGCCAAAAGACATGACTACATGACTGCACTTATTTTTACTAAAACTGAATAAAAGGTAAATAAAATTATCTGGGATATTGGACTGGATTTTTTTTTCATTCGCAGAATTAAAAAGTATACATGATTTGATGTACAGTGTATGTTTGGTTTGGTTTGGGGTTTTATGGCACAGCAGCACCTGAATTCAAGGCAGGGTTGGACTGGTGGTCTAGCAGCCCCCCACCCCTCCTAAATTGCTGACAATTTCTGGTGCTGAGGTAATCAGAGATGGTTCGCCTACTATTGTGTGTCTATGCACAAGGCAATTCACATATTTCTTTGCATAAGAAATGTGAACAAATTTAAATTTTAACATCGACAGTGATCCAGAGTACAGTAGCTTGTATAGCTACACCACTTTCCTACAAATAAATAAATAAAATAAACCAGATTATTGACTTAACTTGAGAGAGATATTTTGGATACTAAGGTCCGATAGTCCCAAAAGTCATAATTTATGCCAAAACAAGAAAATGCAAGCTAGCAAATTATAAATTTGGCAAATATTGCTGAAATTACTGGGCATCTCTCAAATAAGATTTGTGACCCTGATAATGTGAGGGCCTTCTTTTTGGTAAGTCAACATGGCAGCTAACCACATGATGGCAAATGCCCTAATGGCTTCCTGCAATCTTGATTTCCTGATTTCATAAGAAGAGAGACTCTTTTCCGATCTTCACTCGAACCTCACCATGCAGTGACACTGTTCTCTCTCTCTTTCAGTTCCCTCTAAGGCAGGTTTCACTGTTTTAATTCTGTAGATTAGGACAGTAAATTCTGCAAAAGCAAGGTTTGAAATTAAAGATTGATTTCATAGTAATCTAATTTTTGAAATTATATTTTCTTTTTAATCAAGTTTTTTAAAATATATATATATTTATATATACATTTCAGGATTAATTCTAACTTAGACCTGATTGTTCCTGCTTTACCTATGTTTGAGGCATTAGATGTCAAACCTGGCAGCAAGGAAAATCATCCAAGACTAGACTCCTTACAGTCATTACAGGAAACATTTCATCATTTTTTCTCTAAGGGCTCAGCCGCAGAGAGAGCCTTCACAAATAGCAATATTTTCAAGGAAATTGTAGAGGCAGCAGACTCCCTTCAGGAAAAACAGGCAAGCTAGGAGTTCTGATTACTTTCTTTTTTCTTTTGTCACATACTGAGACACCCCAACATTCAAACCTTCCCGTAATCCTGAGAGAAAAAGGGTGTTGTGCTTTGGGGCAGGGAGAACCACAGTAGCAGCAGTCACAGTATTCCATTTTTAATTACCGTATATCCTTGCATATAATCCAAGTCCAAATGCAAACAACATAGACCCTGATCTGCCATTGCATAATGTGCCGGCAGATCAGGGTCTATGTTGTTTGTTCTACTGATTAGTCCTTATAAACTCCATAGACCCAGATATGCCGGCGCATTATGCACCGGCAGATCTGGGTCTATGCAGTTTGCAGTTGGTATCAGATTATACACGAGTATATATGGTATATCACTGTTTAAGAGAGCTATAAAAGTGAGGGAGCTTCATACTGAGGGATGTCCCAAAAAGTCAGTGTCATAATAGAATGTGAAAACTCACAAATAGGGTGTGAAATGTGAATTTATAACCCAAAATCACATTATAATTAGTTCCCATTAGACAAGAAGTAAAATTAAGTGAAATAATTCAAGAAGCAAAAAAAAAAAAAATTCAAACAATTGAATGGAGCAGCACTATACTGAGGGGCCTTAAGGTTAGGGACTGTGTTATTTATTCTTTTTCCAAGGCTTTTGTAGAAATCAATTTTTTTTCTTCCTATATATTATTGCTATATTAATAATTTTCCAAGGCTTTTGTAGAAAATTTTGACCTACTTGGAGTGTATCTCTCCCAGCACACATAACGTGTCATTTTATATCCCCATTGGATAGACAACACACTTTCTATAATTTTTCTCACAATGTTTGCTAATGCCAATAGGAAATGCAGTCCCACCCTGCCCTGGTTGAACATGGTACCTTTAGTACCAGATGCTAGTGTGGTAACCTCCAGTCCACCACATCATCAAGTAGACCACCACCATCCTAATATGGAGATCCAGAAAAATATTTTATATAGTCCTTATACACCTACAGATTTCATTTATGAAATGTAGGTATTATGCAAATACAGTACATATCATAAGCAATTGTTTTCTTGATTCATGCAGTTTTGTGTGTTATGTTTTCTAGCATCTAAATGAGTATGGTTCAAATTCATTAATCATATACTTATCTGTAGTCTTAGGATTTGGGTTTTCCATTATTTATTTTCTTTATATTAGTGCATGAGTACTGGAACTGCATTAAAAAACTGTTAAACTGGATGATTTTGTTCCAAGGTGATACCCTTTTCCCCTGCATTTTCATTTTTTGTTTTGAAATGCTAGCTCATCTGATCAGGAAAATTCTAGACATAAAAGGTGTTCATATGGTGGTGACACATTTTTTATTAGGGAGGCCACCGAAAAGTCTCAGAAAACTGCTTAATACTTCAACATTTTGCAAACTTTTCCAGTTTGAAAATGAATATTGATAAAACCTGAGTGATTTAGTTCAGGAGTATGAAAGGTAGCAGTCTCTGATGTTGCCATGAAATTAATCTGAATTGTGATCGAGGCCAATTTACAGTGTTGGGGGTGAATTTTTCCACCAGCCTTCAAGAAATGATAAAATAAATTACAATTCTAAATTTAGAGACATTAAGAATGTACTTTTCCATTGGTCTTAAAGAAATCTAACACCTTTTGGAAATATTAAAGATATAAAAAGCATTAAAGAAACATTAGCAATGTCAAAAATTAACTATTTATTGTTGTCTTACCAATTCACAATATCCGTGTTATTAATGACAGTATAAATTGCATTCGAGGCAGATGAAATTATCTTTAATTCTACACTTGATCTGTTTTCTTTTCAGGTATAAAACAGTACTGCTCTGGGTATTTTGTCATACTCACAAAATTTTTAATTTATTTGATTTCTTTCAGTACTACATTGGTGGCAATGCAGCATTGATGGCCAGCAAAATAAAGTCTCTTTTCCCAGATGTTGAGGTATGATACTGATCACAGTGACAAGCATTTTACATTGCCCATTGTGTTTGATTGCCAGCATTTTATCTCATTATCTCATCTACATTACCCATTGTGTTCCATTACCAGCATTTTATCTCATCTATATTACCCATTGTGTTTGATTGCCAGCATTTATCTCATCTACATTATCCATTGTGTTTAATTACCAGCATTTTATCTCATCTATATTACCCATTGTGTTTGATTACTAGTATTCCATAACATCGTTTACAAAAGTTATGGCCACTGTAGAGATGATGCCAGGGCATGTGAGTGCGTAAATCAATCAAAATTTGCTCAAATTTGTGCTCTTTGAAAGCAATGATGCACAGAAACCCTTACAAATTAAGAATGTATTCTCCACAGTGTATAATTTTTATTTAACTATTAAGATAAATTGAATAAGTAAGAACCTAAAAAGAATTTAAAAAGTAAGTATATTTATTTGATCAAAATACCTCTGTCCATTCCAAAGTCTGCAGATGTACATTAATACAGAAGGATTATTGGAAATCCCACTAATTATTTGTAACAGAAACACGTGTGTTCTAGAGGGGTTCTACAGTTGATGCCCTTTTGTCGCATTTGCTCATGCATGAACTTTGGTCCATTTCCTGAAGGTGAAATCAAGCATGGCTGGGCAATAATTACTGATTATTTTCACCTTAAAGTCAGTGGTGTTGGGAATGTGCAAAGAGAAGAAAGTGAAGGATGTAGTGTAGTTACTTGCAAAACAGAGGATGATAATTCAAGTGAAGGATGTAGTGGACTTTCTTGCAAAATGGACGACAATAATTCAAAAACTGTGTCAGATGCTGGGTTAGATGAACCGCCAAAAAAAGAAACCTAAATATGAAGCAAAGTTTCAGAATTCTTGACTGTCTGAGTACAAATGGTTACAAAACAACATCAAGATGGGAGGTATGTTTTGTCATATTTGCAAAAGTTGTGGGAAAAATAACCCTTTTAAATCTGAAATCGCTTGTTTGAATATTAAGACATTGACTTTTACACGACACACCGAGTCACAAGATCATATACAGACATTAAAGGCTAATGTACCATATATACTCGTGTATAAGCCGGGTCTAAATGCAAACAACATAGACCCTGATCTGCCATCGCATAATGCACCAGCATATTAGGGTCTATGTTGTTTGTTCTACTGATTGGTCCTTACAGACTGCATAGACTCAGATCTGCTAGCATATTATGCGATGGCAGATCTGGGTCAGTGCAGTTGGTATTGGATTATACGTGAGTATATACGGTACTCTAGTATGAGTCTGGCATAGTAGTCAGCACTGATTCAAGAAAGTGAAACTTTGGCGAAGTTGATGGTAGTGAAAATTTTTATTTTTGAAGCCGAGATATCCAAGACACAATACTTAGGAGCTGTGGAAAATTGTATATAACAACCATAAAGAACAATTTTCCAACTTGTTCAAGCTGGTTAAGCTAGCTATGCTTATGCCCCTTCAGACAGCAGACTGTGAAACCTGGTTCTCAGCGCAGAACACTATTCATACACATAAGGAACAGATTAAGCCCAGAAACAATCAACAGATTAAAGCTTATACAGCTAGCAGGGACGTCTTTTGAGGATTTTTATTTCAAAAGAGCCCTCACAAAGTGGAGCAGGAAGAAAGAGAGACTGATAATTAAGTGTTAGGTAAATATTGAACTATGGTCGTTTCCTTCCCCCCTCCCCCCACCCCATTATTTTGGTGGGGGGGGGATTCCCCTTTAAATAAAATCCTGGCTGCATCTCTGTGAGGGAGCAATTCAGGAAAAATAGTCTCCCAAGTGCCTGTCATTTCGTACAAATATGAACAGTGAAGTTGACTTTGCCTTGTCTCAAGCTGACATAAGATTCCTGCTGAAAATTTACTCGAATCTTAAAGAACTGAATTAAAGTCCTTGCATTTGTAGCCCTGTCACAAGCAAGATATTACTCTTAAGGAGGTTTATAGGCTGATTGCAGGTAAAGGTAAACAAGTTTATTTTATATTTCATCCAGTGAAAGTAGGAAGAGAGGATTTATTTCTCAATAACTGTCACTTTGTAACCTATTTTTAAGGTTACTGTCTTTATCAAAAGCAATTTCCCATCCTCCTAAATTTGGTTTCTGCAGCATCACTATTCTAAGGACTTTTGGATTTCAACCAAATTTTGCAAGCATCTTTATTCTGATCTTGAGTGAGTTTGATTTCTAGCATTCTGTGGCATCATTTTTAGGAGTTGTAACCTCGGGGCTGAGCAAATTTTTTCTCATACACTTGTCCAGGACAGGTGGTTTCAGAAAATTCACTTGTCCCACATACCTTTTCACTTGTCCCAAAATTGTAATCACTTGTCAAGATTTGATGAGATGTATGCACTTTAATCCGTAGAAAGAACAAACAAAATAATGTACAACATATTTATTTCGTAGAAAAGAATTACATTTTTCAAAGACATAGGTTGATATTATACATTTTGTTAAGTCAGGTTTTCAGTTTTCCACTGTCCATGTATCTTGTATGCACTATTTTTTTGCTCCGATGCAGCATCATCAGTATTTTCATCAGCATCAATGGAAAGGAATTTACTGGAATTCAGACTTTCCCTAACTTCTTCTCTTAAGACTTGATCGATTTATAGAATGAAGTCTCTTGCTCTGAATCTGTTCTTATTATTAGCACTAAGTTCAACAGCATTCCTCTGGAGTGCACACATAATTTCCCTATCAGAAAATGGTTTTCCATAATGGGCTAGATTGCCTGTGTTGAAGAGAGCTCTCATTTTTTTCATTTCAGTCTCATTTAGTTTTGAAAGGGCCTTTCCTAGTGTAGTGTTAGCAACTATAACCTCAGGGATTTTTCTGCACATGCTGGCTAGTGTCATGCATATACATGTATTGTGTTGCAACAGGCCTTGTGAGGTCCAGAATTGTCATGAGACTTGATTGGTTCAATCCTGAATTTGTCAGTTCCATTGACAAATACACTGGTTGAATTTCCAACCTGTGCCAGTTTGGAATATTGTTTGCAATAACTGGAAAACATTTTTACAATGAATTCAAGCCAGGGATAACTATCAACCCAATGCGGCTGAAAATTTCTTATTTTTTGTTGGCATAGAGTCTGGCTTATGTCTCTCTGGAGAAACAGTTACTTTACACTCAGTGGCAAGTCTTACGTTTTACCCCTCCACTTTCAAATTAATTTTCATTCTTTGAATCTTCCTTATTAACTTCCTTGAGAAAATACTTTATAAACTCATTTTATCCACATGGTAAATATCGCCTTGGTTGACAACTACTTCTAAAGCAATCATAACATACATTTTGTCCTTTAAATATGAAGAGGCAGCTCCTTAATTATCGTAATTGTTTTACTTTAAAAGCAATATAAGACATGGAAGTTAATTCTCTGTATAATAAATTAAAAATTAAAGAATCATCACTGCCATTTAATCAGTTCAAAAAGGAAACTGACACTAATGGAGTGCCTTTCATTAATTTTATTGGATTGACTCACTGGATTGAAATCAAAGGGTGAGTCGTTTTGTTTACAAAATACAATGAAGCCATTTAAAACATTGCTAAGTAATCATTCCGGCTTTGTTTTGTTTCACGTATTTTGATCGGGCAATAATTTTGGTTGCTTAGTGCTATATGCAGTCAAGTGGTAATAGAACATGTGCACATGCATCAAGTTATCAATGACCACTGGTAGGTGTGATACCGGATGTAAATAAATACATAGAGGGGGGTAGAATCAGGCATTCAGTATGCCTGGAGGGCATGAATGGCCAGATAAAGGTAGATAAAGTGATTATGGCATGAAAATAAGCACTTCCTGACTTTTGTTAAAAAAGGAAAAAAGCACTTGTTCCAGACTAGTGACTTGGAAAATTTTACTTGCCCAACTTTGAAAATGAATAGACCAGGAAGTTGGGCAATGGATTTGCTCAGCCCTCAACCTGATTGTCCCAGCATTACTTTACCAAGAATATGTAGCATGCATCTTTTTTTAAAAATAGATCTCGAGTGAGTTTAATCTCTAGCATTCTGTGACATCATTTATAGGAATTATGACCCCAGATTGTCCCATCATTACTTTACCAAGAATATGTAGCATGCATATTTTTTTAAAAATAGATCGTGAGTGAGTTCAATCTCTAGCATTCTGTGACATCATTTATAGGAGTTATAACCTGGTTATCCCAGCATTACAGTGATCTTGGTTTATCTCTGCATTAAGCGCTCATTTTTCGCTGGCACTATTGCCTTTGGAGTCACATAACTTGGTGTGTAATTGCATCATGAGAAGTACTACAGCCATCAGTGAAAACTAGGTCACCATAAAATATATTTAATTGTTCAGTGATTTGTACTTGCAGTTGTGTTGAGCAGTTTCTCTAGATTATAGTTTGCATTTAGGTCATTTTCTCAGACACTATTACTCTTTGAGTCACATAAGTTGGTATTTACATGTGTCATGAGGAGTACTGCACATTTCGTTGAAAATTAGGTCACTGTGACCTATATTTCATGGTCCAGTGATTTTGGTTAACCATTGCATTTAGTTCATTTTTCTGATACTGTTGACTATGGAATCACATAACTTGGTATGTAATTGCATCATTTTAAGGATTTTATAATTTTTACCCTTATATTTTATTTTATATCCTTTTTCCATGTTTATGTTTATTTGAAAGGGTTAATGTTTCTAAATATGTTTTTTGCAATTCTTTATATTTACATTTGTATTACTTAACAGTAACTTGTAGTCTGTACCATATAGCCAGTATTGTGCTGACATGCCATTAGGCCCTATACATACATACATGCATACAGCCAATGGTGAAAACTAGGCCACTATGACCTATATTTCATGGTTCAATGATTTTGTGCTTTCCTTCACAGTTTGTTCAGTATCTCTATGTTAGGGTTTGTGGTTAGGTTATTTTCACAGGCACCATTGCTGGTAGTGTCACAAAAGTTGGTTTATTTTGATATGTCATTTCATGGGTTTATTTTGATGTGTCATTTCATGGGTTCAATGGAACCAACTTATTTTTAATAGCAGTAATTCAATACAACACCTGCTATTATTACATTGCTATCTCTTTTCCTGACTCTAGTGTCCAGTCCAAGGTGAAAATTCCCCTCCCCAGTTAGTAATTGGAGGACTAGAAAGAAAACAATGCTCCCCAATCCAATGCCTTAGTCTCTTCTGCTCATTCAGAATATCATCCTTCTTTTCCTTGGACTTGGGCACTCAAGATTTTGACTAATCTGTGTGTCTTCTGCCATCATTTTGATCAATCATAATCATTTTTGCATTGCAATTGACCTTTTATCCACAGTAATTGCTTTTAATTTCAATTATTCATGTCCCCGTTTGTCATTTTAGTTGAATTTGTTTATCTTGTGCACACTGAGTTAAGCAGCGCTACCATAAATTGATCCTATTGTAGGTACTAGTGTTAGGGTAGGTATTACCCTCTGCAATTTTGTAACGTTTGTTTTTGTTGTTTTGGCAATTTTCTTTCAACCTTTCAGCAATGCCACAAGAAAAAAAATAGCCATAAAAATACTTTGTGGGACACCCACCCCACCTGTTTTTCATGCACTTTGTGTGCATCCATGGATGGCTGTCCTTTCTGCGCATTATGGATAAATGAAGTGTGGGACTTAGCAGGAAGAAAGAAGCACCTTCTTCCTCTTCTTCACAGATGGACCCCCTCCATTCCAGGGATTAACCAATGGCACTTCCCGAGTGACGGAAGTCATCAACTCGCCTACCTGGGAGGGATCAGAGGCACTTTCTGGTACAAGGAAGAAACTGTCAAGCAAATCACATGGCATTACACAGTACAGTAAAGTTGCCAGAGCACTGATCCTGGGAGATATCAAGGGCACTTCCAGATTCAAAGAAGTCACCAACATCCCCAAGCAATATTTCGCCTTTCTGGCATATAGTGTGGTCTTGTCCTTGCTTATTAAACAGGTAAAGATCGTCGATTGTGTCAAGTTCCCGAGACTTCTTTCAACGATCTTCATCGCTTGACTGGTCCTTGACCAGGTTCTGGGCACGGGGTTGAGCCACTGGGCACCAGGCACAGGACACCAAGGAAAGTGACAGATACTGGGTACCAGGTCCAGGAACTGGGCATTTGGCATGAGTTACTAGGCAGGTAAAATACTGGCCACCAGGTATTCATTTTCACAAGTACCACACCATGTAGTTCCCTGACCAATACTGGGGAGCAACTTGCCTTCTCTAAGGAAAGGGACAGTGTCAGTACCCTCCCTTTCACTATGTTTCTGTTCAATCCCTACATGGCTTGGGGTCTCCCACCACCAGGTGAGGCTGAAACGTCCCATTTTCCCCTCCCTGTCTGCCTCCAGCTACGTCATTAAAGGGAAGAGATTTGGGACTGGCATTCATCTCCTGCATCAAGGTTTTACCAAGGCACTTATTTGAGGAGAGAGATGGGAACAGATAGTACTTTCTCACCCTGCCATTTCCGTCCCATGCCCTGTGTCCAAAACTTTCCGTATCTCTGGACACAAATTCTTTTTAGTCAGGAGATGCTCCCAGGGACACAGATAAAGCTGACCTTCTGTTGTTTCCCCACTTGACCATGGCAAGGGGTACAGCACATAAGCTGGCCCAAGGTCAAGAGGCAGCCGGACATCCGAGGGGTTGGTCAGTCCCCTCTGCCATCATGCAGACATTGGTTTCAGTGGGTAGTTACAGGGTTCACTCACCCTCTTAGCCACTTAATCCTCCTGGCCTGGATTCAGGAGTGTCTCAGGTAGAGATCTCCATGGGTACCTGGTCTCTTGCATCCCAGTTAGGAATAATAGGTAAGTATTAGATAATTAAAATTAGTTTTACACCCCAAACCTACATGTCTCATAAAAAAAAATGAATTTGCAGTATTCATGGTTTGAATTTGAACATACCACCATTGGCAGTATTTCTATTTTTAGGTTGGGGCTTTAAATTTGTGGTTTTAACAATCACAAAATCTATGAAAATTGGTACTCCATGTATAAAAAAGAATTTACAGTATCTCACAGGGCACTTTAACATACTCTTTGCAGATGAAGTATTGGCGGCTGAAAGCTAGTCTTTCAAGAACCCAGTTAATCTTGAATTACACTGTGGATCATACTTGAGCTTTTCTCATATAATATGTTAAAAGAGTTGAACAGTGTTAATTCTAGAAATGGCAAAGTGGGACCCAATGACCCCACCTGCTCAAAATGTGGAGTAATAAAAACAAATGGGGGTCGCAAATACCTTTACCTGTAATTGTATTGAAAAAATTCAAACACATATTATTATCACAGGACTTGTATCGTGGATTTATTCATTTCTGCAATAAATATTCACTCTTCCAGTAGTATGTGCATTGAAGCAGTTTTGTAGAGTCAGACTACAGCAAGGTTTTTTATAATTTCCTTGTCCGCTAAATTAACCATGTCGACTTTTGAGGTCACGGTTATTGTAGTTGACAAGGAAATTGTAGTAAACCATGCTATAGTATGACTCAACAATGACATTAAAAGTATATAATGCTGGAAAAGTGAATATTTATTGCAGAAATTGATAAATCCATAACCTGAGCACCTGTGATTATTATCAGCCTCTCCTGTCGCTAGCCTTCTGTACTGGAATTTGAATTCCTCCTGTACTGGAATTTGAATTCCTCATACTCGAGTAACCATTCACCTGTAGAATTTATTTTTGACATTTGAGTCTACACTTTTCCTCCCTGTACACTGCTTTGGAAATAAATGCAGCAGTGTTTTCATTGAAGATTTCATCTTTTATTCTTTACATGTTCTATCAATGATCTTGGATCATGTGCTCTTGATTAGTGCCCAAGCTAATCAAAATCAGTGAGACATTTCTGTCAGCCAATGAAATTGATCGACCTATGCTTCTTTGGCCATGAGCACTCTGTTCAGTAAGCTTGAGATATGCTTGAGTCATTCTACATTCAGCTGTAATGATCTTTTATCTTTATTTTCTTGTGTCTTTTATATATGTCCTGCGGTCGCCATGGAGGAATGTTTTTGTGCCAAAGATGACAAATCAGAGTCATTGGCACAAGGGCGCAGTGTAGAATGAACCCTAGTTAAAGAACATTTAATGCCATAAGCAGGTAATATTCCATGAAATTCAAAAACATGTCTGGTGAACTGGAGTTTGAGATTCTGTTTTTCACATCACTGAATGACACGTAACATTGCTATGTTCTATGAGACTGTGTGACAAGGATTTTTTTTATATCGGCACTTTTGCAGATATATTATGATAGATATGTCTGTCTATCAATGTTCATGCATCCATCCATCACTGTCTTCCTTGTAACTTGAACTCCATTGATCTACACCAATTAAGATCTTGTGATATTTGGTATGATGTTTTATGAGGATGAGAAGATGACACCATGACAATGAAGGTTTTGGATCATGGAAGCAGCCCTCAAGAGAGGTGGGCATGGAGGTCAAAGGTTTCATTTTCATAGCTAATATGGACATTTCCCATTATCCTAAACTCCATTTACACTGATTGAGGGTTGGTGCTTATATTTCGCATGAGGAGGATAAGTAGATGACAGCAAAGATTTTGGATCTTGGATGCAACCCCCCGGGAAGGAGGGTTTGGTGTTGAAGGTCACATTTTCATTAGTAATATGGAATCTTACTTGTAACCTGAACTCCATCTTTACCAATTGAGAGAGGGTGATCATATTTGGTATGATGTTTAAGTCGGATAAACTGATGACGATGAAGGTTTTAAATGCAGAATGCAGCCAGGGTGGGGTTTAAGTGTAGAGGGTGTGAAGAAAAAAAAGTTTTATTACTTGTGATAGCATCCATCTCTAGTGACATATTTTGATGACGACAATGATGATGATAAATATTAACATTTATGTGATAAATTTATATTTTATACATCTATTATATTTCAGCTTCAGCTGGTAGGCCCGATAGGTCCCAAGTTGTCGGAACTCTTTTCTCACTCCATCCAGATACCTGAGGAAAGCCACATTGAGGAGGATGAGGTCCATCTCATCATGGAATACAAGGTGGGAGAAAAATGGGGAGATACTACCTCCACCGTTGCAACACGTTTCATTACCAGTTTTGATGAGTCAAATTCAAAGATGACACATCTTGAGACATTCTTCTCAAGTCTGTCAAGTTTCGAGCCAGATTTGGTTATTATGTCAGGCCTACACTTGATGGAAGGAGAGAGAGAAGAGTTTTACTCTGGCAGATTAAAAGTGTTTAGAGCAGGACTTCATCACCTTAACCCAACTATTCCAGTACATCTTGAATTGGCTAGCATGGCAAATGGAGACTTGGTACAGGAAGTTTTCAGAGAGGTGAGTTGCAACTGATTAATCCTGTCACATCTGAAGATCTAAGTATTGAAATAAAGGGAGAAAGAGTAGGTGACATTTTTGAAATAAAAAAACTGAGATTTATTTACATTATTTTTTCATTAAATCATTATTTTTGTCATGGAAATTGTAATTCTTCTTTGTCTCAACTGCAAATCATAGGTAAGACATAGGTGTTGCCTCTCTGATGGTGTGGTTTTTTTGTCAACAGCATCAATGTTTAGTTGGATTTTAGCTCTACTGGTCATAAACCAAAAGAGCTTATGGTATGGTCTGTCGTCCATCCATCCGTTAACACAAGTTTGTTATCACTACTCCTAAACTACTTGGAGGATTGCCATGAAATTTTACCCACACATTCATCCCATAGTCTAGTTGGTCCTACATAAAAATGGCGTCAGTCAGTTATCCAGTATGGCCGCCACAGTGGCCATCTTGAAAATCATGTTATCGCTACTTTTCTTGAATGGATGGTCATATCAACATGGAGTTTTCACTTAAAGACTTCTTATGATCTCTAGTTGGTCCCAAATGAAAACGGTGCCAATCTTATGTCCAATATGGCCACCACAGCAGCCATCTAGAAGATCTTTTTATCGCTACTCATACTGAACGGAAAGTCACATTGATATGAGTTTTTTACCAAAAGACTTCTTATGATGTTTACTTGGTCCTAATGAAAATGGTGCTGATCTGGGGTCTAATATGGCTGGCAAAGTAGCTAACTTGAAAATCATGTTTTCACTACTTCTCCTCAATGAATGGTCATATCATGGGGTTTTCACTAAAAGACTTATCATAATATTTTGTTGGTCTTAAATTAAAATGGTGCTGATCTGATATATATGTGGCCATCTTGAAAATCTTGTTTTAGCTACTCCTCTTAAAAGGAAATTCATTTTTAAATGGGGTTTTCATCAGAAGAGTTCTTATGGTGTCTACTTGGTCATAAATGAAAATGACTAACCCTCAATATGGCCACCATGGTGGCTGTTTTGAAAATATTGTTATCTCTACTTTCAAATTGATGGCTGTATCAACATTGGGTTTTCACCAATAGACTTCTTATGATACATAGTTGGTCCTCAATGAAAATGGCGCCAGTTGTACATTCAATATGGCTGCAATGACGGCTGTCATGAAAATCTTGTTGTCACTCCTCTCCTTCAATGGATGATCATTATGACATGGGGTTTTCACCAAATGACTTCTAATGATGTCTACTTTGGCCTAAATGAAAATGGTGACAATCTGACATCCAGTATGTCCACCACAGCAGCTAATATTAAAATCTTATTGCTGAAGAACATCAGAGATGGTTTCAACACTCAACAGTTAAAAGGTAGAAATGGTCTTATCTTGAATTTCTGGAAATTTTCTTGTTATTAAAGAGTTGGGTTGAAATAAGTTTTAAAAAAACAACACTTCATTTAGATCTTATCAGGCAGCAGCACCAAATTTAAGAGATTAAACTTGTTACAAATATCCACACTGTAGTTATAAAATTTGTTTAGCTTTGCTGGTCATAGACCATAAGAGCTTATAGGATGGCCTGTTGTCCATCAATCCATTAGCACAAGTTTGTTATCGCTACTCCTAAACTGCTGTGAGGATTGCCATGGAACTTTAGACACAGATTCATCCCAAAGTTTAGTTGGTCCTTTCAGATTTGTTCATATGATGCTGATCTGCCATCAAATATGGCCACTATTGCTAAATACTGTATAGAAAAACCTCTGAATCACTCCTCAAAATCCTCTCATCAGAATTTGACCAAATTTGACATTGAGCATAGAGGGCTTTCAGATATGTACAAATGATGTTGATTCACGATCAGATTTGGCTGCCTCTACTAAATGTAGAAAAATAGTTTGCATATTAAAGCAAGGGAAGTAACCTATGATGTTGACTTTTGAGTCACAGGTTTTAGGTTATGCTGAGTTCTCCCCCTTGCAGATATAATTTAAAATAGACTTTAAAAAGTATTTTTAGAATACAGGATTCATACATTTCAAGAAAACAAGTTATTTAAATTACCAAATTAAAAAAACCTAAGGGATTACATTGGAGAATCTTTAATTTGAAGCTGAAGCAAAATATAAAATAGAAATATAGTAAGTAACGCTAAAAGTAGATGAATTAAATTATGGTTAAGATTAGCTTGGAAAACAAATGTATGCAATATTGGGAATGAATTTCCAGTATTGTATCTTAATGGCAAGACATCACACTGTCGTTGCCCAACCAAAGCTAACCAAAGCCACAAAATATCTTCTAATTGTATTGCTATATTTAAAAGTTGGAATATTTGTTGTTTTCATTTTATTACATGTATATGCATTATTTTAAGGTATTTAATATAATAAATGCCATTAATCATGGATTATTTAAATTTTTGGGGATTTTGTTGCTTTTAAATAAATAAAAAAATGTATATAAAAAATAATAACCCAATAGGCAATTCTCCTAAAACACTTCCAGATATAATTACCATCATTAATCCAAATATCCAGACCATTTTTCTTGACACCAACCCTAGAAATTTTCCATTTTTCGGCCCATAAAATAAAATTAAAAAATAAACAAATAAATTCGAGATTTTCTGAATGCTGTGGCCAGATTGTATTTCATTTTGTTTAGAGGTAACAATATTAGACATCTCGCTCATTAAGACACTTACTACTTATCCCAATATTTTTGGGCACCTATTGGAATTAGACTAGAAAGGATGATTCAGTAATGGCTAACTTTGCATGCTGTTTGCTAATTGTGGTTGGTTCATATTTACAGCAAGTTGTATCGGACACAATCATATAACATCGTTTTGTTAAGTAATACAGACAGGATCTTTTCTCAAAGGAATAAAATTAGGTCATGCAACCATGGTTCACTTTCAGTAAATAGAATGGAGGAAAATAAGAAAAAAAGAAATTGTATTCGCACCGACCAAGTCAGGTTTTTTTTAGCATGAAACTGGAAACATATTATTTTTCTGCGCCTAACAGACAACAAGGCAACTAACTTTTCCAGAACATTGTTATAGCTAATTCTCCTGAAATGATGGTCATAGTGACATAGGGTTTTCACTGAAAGACTTCTTATGATATCTAATATGTCCTAAATGAAAATGGTGCTGATCAGACCTCCAATTTGATGTCCATGGTGGCCAACTCGGATCTTGTTACAACTACTTTTTCTGAATGGATAGTTGTAGCAACATGGGGCTTTCACTGAATGGATAGTTGTAGCAACATGGGGCTTTCACTGAATGGATAGTTGTAGCAACATGGGGCTTTCACTAAAAGAGGGCTTATGGTATGTAACTGGTCCTAAATGAAAGTGATAATCAGACCTCCAGTATGGCTACCATGGTAGCCATCTTGAAAATCTTGTTATAGCTACTCCTCTTGAAGAGATGGCCATCTTGACATGAGGTTTTCACTAAAAGACAAAAAAAAATCTGACCTCCAACATGGCACCATAATGGCCATCTAAAAATCTAGTTATAACTACCCCACTTGCATGGATGGTGACACTGACATGGAGTTTTCACTAAAACACTTCTTGCAATATTTAATTGGTTCTGAAAGAAAATGGTGTAGATCTAACCACAACCAGATATGCATTTTTGTAAAGGAGTTTTGAAACCAGATCTGATTGACCATGGGACAAGTCACAAGTCATTTCTTGCATTTATTTACTTCATTGAGTTTATGAATACAGTGACTTGTACATGTACAAGTGAATTTTAACCAGACTTTGTATTTAGTTGCATTCCAATTTAACAAGTTGATAGTCAGCACTCTGACTTTGACAGGGTTGCATCTAGGATGCACAACTCCCAAAAAATTTGAAAATATTCTGCAAAATTATTATCTTCTTGCACTCAAAATGATTCAGGAAAATAAGCATTTTTTGCAAATTTATATAACTCCTGTACATGTTTTTCATATTATACAGTGAAGTCTATTCTGGCTCAGTCAATACACCAGTCAATGACGTAATTGTCGGATGCTACATGTAAGTCTTGATTGGCTGTCTTACCTACATGCCTCATGCCCCAGACCTACCATGTCACAGAATGGAGAAACAGCCCAAATTATGTACCCTTTTTGAATTTTTTTGGGGAGAGATAATTCCAAACAAAGGACGGAATGTGTTGAGGATGAACAACAGGAAAGTCAGGAAAGTGAACACAAGTGAACATGTTTTTAAACACTTTAATATCGGGCCATATCAAGTTCGCTTGGCCCATTTCCTGGCGATAGATGGGCCAAACTGATTCACTTTCAATTTTTTTATCAATATGTGTTAAGATCATGCATTTCATTTTTAAAAACTATAAATGGCATAAAGCCCATTGAAATCAGTTGATCTTGATCAACTATTTGAGTCATTCTGCTGCTTTGTTAAACTGTATGCATTTCGGTGACCGGGAACACTTATAATAACTGAAAACAGAAAGTGATGAATGTAACACTCACCATCCTGTGATTTTCTTTTCTTACCATTCTATGCCTGCAACAATGTTTCATTGAGACTGAAATATTACTCCCGAAGATTGAAACTGTTCTCATTAATACTGTGTATGTGATGTGGACTTTCACTGCAAGTATTCATGTTGTGCTTCAAAAATAATTCTGATCCTGACCTCCAAATGTGCTTAAGAGATTTTGTCTTTATTTCACTGTTTTTGGGTGGAGGACAGATTTATGCAATTTTATTTTATGAGTATGATAAAAACTAAAGTCATATTAGGGTTATCAGTTGCTGTTCTTTAACATAGCTTACAAGTAGTTAGGATGATAAACATCTATTTACCGGTAGATAGTAAGCAATGTCTGTGGCAACCTAATGATTTATTTTTATCCAAACAATCTTCATTTTCACAAAGTTTTTCATAGTGACCATTGAGCCCCCCACCACCACCATCCCCCCAACCCCCATTTGGTTGACCCCCTGCCCCCTCCTTTTAATTCTAGATGAGGGCATATGGCCTAAATTTGTAAAAAAAATTAGATGCAGCCCTGTCTTGGTTTTGAGGTCAATGGTCTTGACTCAGGTTTTTAGCTGTACTGACTTGTGAGCATGATAACACAAACAAGAAGGAATGGATTTTTATCAAATCAGTTTGTGAATGTATCTAAATAAGACCTTGAAAGATACCACTTCAATAATGTTTTTTATTTTTTCCTTGAACAAAATATTAATTGTAGATTTAACCAAACAAAGCATATGGGTACATCTTGACATTGTCTGAGACAAATTCAATGATCTGTCCATGATAGGTTCAAGGTCAAAGGACAAGACAAAAACTTGTGTACTGCACTTGCATGTATTATGTGAACTTGTTAACTCAGATATGTATGAACATATTTTTGTTACCAAATTTGGTATGTTGGAGTTTCTCAAAAATATCACTAATGGTTTCAGTACTCAGCAGTTACAAAGAATAAATGGACAGAAAAAAGACATCTTTGATTCATGGGAATTCTTTTGACCAGTAGAGCATAAGTCCATTCTAGGGACTCTTGGTAATAAAAGTTTTAATGTATGTAATATCAGTGAGTATACTGAATTTCATAGCACCCAGGCATTTGTCAACATTATTATAATTGATGAAAATAATTGCTTTTTCAGCTAAGATGAACCAGTTATGGTGTTAGAAATATTAACCAATTCCCAATACTGTTGTGAATATGATATATGTGTTAGGAGTTTCTTCATATACTCGATGTGAATTCAGTTTTCCATTATTAATTGATCATATTCCTATTGCAGATAATACCTGAAATTTCATCTCTTGGCTTGAATGAGCAGGAGCTATCTTTTGCCTCTCAAGTGTTAAAAGGCCCACACAGTGATGACTTCATTCACCAGACTGGACAACCAGAAATACACAAGATAAGCGATATGATTCTTTGGATTCTTAAAACATTTGGCTATTCCAAGAAGAGATCAGAATCAAAGTTAACAAGAGTCCATTTCCATTCTCTCACATATCATATACTCGGCACAGTTCCTGATGCTTGGAGCAACAATGAAGCTGCAGTTGCAGCTGGAACTCGTATGGCAGGACGTCAGGCATGTGATGTTAAGCGTTTGACTCCGCAGCAGGTGGAACTGCGAATACCTGCAACTTTCAGGCTCTACACAGGCGGACCAGAGAAACAGTTGGACCATAATCATCCAGTTATTTTCTGGGATTATGAAGGTTATCATTTTGTATTTAGCCCAGTGTTAGTATGTACAGATCCACAGAAAACCGTAGGACTTGGAGATGCTATATCTGCAACTGGGCTAATGTATTCCCAATACAACAGAGAGTATCAAAGATGATGATTAGCTTAAGTTAGGATATGTACAGTGTAATGTTAGTAATACAGTTAACTCAGCTTAATGATATCACGTACAGAGGTAGATTGGTTTTTTACTAGGTGTATTGCAGAGTCCACTTTAGTCTATTACATAATGTAGATGTTGTCTGTCATGACTACATTTGGAATTTAGACACAAGTATGTAATTCGAGTGTCCTTTGGATATTGTTTTATTTGGAGTTAACTCTATTTCATTGTATTAGTTTGAATACCAGTCATTTTTATGAAGCTGGATACAAAAGATTTTTAAGATTCCTAAATAAAATAGTACCCAAATGAAATATTTCAAATGCTCACCCTCTCATTTTAGTTGTCTTTTTAGGATAGAAATCCATTTTCACTTTCTCTTGATATCCATGAAAATAACAGTATTGCTTTATTTTTCACATTCAGCACAAATTATTATTCTTGTTCAACCAATCACTTTTGATCATCTAAAAGTACCCATTACACATGTGTTGAGTGCTTTATGCTTTAAAGAATATATTGAACTTTAAGTTATGCACTTGTTTTGACCTAGACTATCAAAATGGTTTCAAAGGAATATATACATTGAAGTTTCACATACATGTACCAAAGTAAAATGTATGTACTTTTATATACTTTTAAATTAGATTATTACATGTCCTTGTTTTAATTTTAATGGTCTCTGGCCCAGTATTGACTTAGAAATCATTGAAGTTTTTCAACAAGATCGTAGTAAAACCAGTTAGAGCAATTTACTCAACTTGAATTTTGTTTTTCTTAATACAAAACATGCAGTAAAAATGTTCTACATGGAAAGTATATTGAATTAATTCTATTTTGTGGGTATCACGGCTTCTGAAAAGTAACATTTTAAGTGGTACATAAATTTGTGTATTGAGGATGGAAGCCAATCAGTTTTCATCGAAGGATTGTTGTTAGTTGGGTATTTAAATTCATCTTTTTAGCAATAAAAAAATCCACTAATATTTGTACCTCATGAAAAAATAGTGAATTTATAATAGTTTATATGCAGTGAAGAAAATTAATTCTCATTTATAGATTTATTTGTAATTCTCCTGTTTAGATTTTCACAACTTTTGCATTTGCATGTATATTCAAGAAGTTATTACTCTTTTTTGTAACTGGAGATTTTCCTGTTCTTTTCTGATGTTGACTCATTTCATTGGCATAGTCAATTTACTAGAAGAAATATAGCTGGTATATGAACATATTTGATATCTACCTGATAATATCATAACCTGACTTCACAACACTGTTGGACAGGTTAATGCCTAATTATATTGTTGAAGCTTCTGTTATTATGGCATGATTTAAGGTTTACAAAAAATCCCACACAAACCGTTAGGAGCCATAAAATAGTTCACAGGAATGTCAAAGTTAATGATTCCTGTATTATTCTTGATTAATTGTAAGATTTAGTTTTGTTTTTGTGTTTTATGGCACATCAACACAAGCAGGTTATTTAGTGGCAAAACAATTGGAGTTAAGTCCCTTGCCCAAGTACACACCATGGTAGCCGGCCTGGGCTTGATCTAATGGTAGGATTCAAATCCATACCATTTCAGTTGAGAGTCCGAGATGCTAACCACTGAGCCACCAGGGCTCCTCAGTCGTAAGATTAATTTGCTAATGTTTTGATTTCTATTGTGTATGAAAACCAATCAAGCTGTATGTAATCTGTTATAAGTATCAATAAGTTTTAAAACTTAATATACATAGATCTCACTTGAGACAGCAAAACCTTCCATTAGTTGTAGGGTCAGTTGCATAATACAAATTTGAAGATCAGTAGCATAATGTTATATCAGCAATTTGTATAAAAAATTTCCATCATTGTGCAGTTAGAAGGTGATTTTGAGAAGACTACCTATTATGAAAATGCTTTCAAATAACCAATTGCCATTCATTCATTTTCCCTGAAATAATTCATTCTGATTGATATTTGATTGATTGGTCAGTTGATTGTCTGATTCATCAATTCAGTCTAATTCATTCATTCAATCATTATTGTTTCATTCATTGAATGTTCATAGACATGACCAAATTTTAAGTGAGACGTATTTCAGGTGATAAGTTAATGTATAGCACTTATTTTTGGCTGTGGTTTAATTTTTGCAAACTTGGCAGAAAATGTAAATGGGACCAAAGTTAAACACTGCCAATTGAACATTAACATATACATTTATATATAGCTAATCAAATTTTAGCCAGAGTTGAGCTAAAATAGATCCACACCAATACATCCATTTTAAAAAACAATTGGCACTGCAGATATAGGGCTCTATACAGAATATCATCTCAATAAATACTGGAGCTATTTCCATGGCTAACTGTGGCAAAATCCCTATGATTTTTATAATACAGCCCCACCTCGCCCCCTTTTCTGGACCATGACAATGCTTGTAATCCAAAATCCATTACATACCCTATGTACTCGTGTACAAATTGAGTCTAACTTCAAACAACATAGACCCTGGTCTGCCAAGCGCATCAGGGTCTATGTTGTTTGTTCTACTGATTACTCCTAACAAACTGCAAAGATCCAAATCTGCCAACACAGTATGTGCTGGCAGATCTGGGTCTGTGCAGTTTAAAGTTGTATCTGCTTTATAATCAAGTATGTATGGTATATCATGCATTATCTTGCTTTGACTGCATTTTTGGGGTCAAAATTCAACAATGTTGATGTAATTTCATTTCTTGACCTTTGACCGACCTTACCCCC
Organism: Margaritifera margaritifera; assembly: GCA_029931535.1. Taxonomy (NCBI): domain Eukaryota; kingdom Metazoa; phylum Mollusca; class Bivalvia; order Unionida; family Margaritiferidae; genus Margaritifera; species Margaritifera margaritifera. The sequence continues at coordinate 462,250 of JAQPZY010001381.1, read as the reverse complement.
CTCAGAGACCCAAGAGAGGGGTCCAAAAGTGAGACACTTCTTGCAGATGGTTACCACATGGGCAACTTATGTATCAAGTTGGGTGAATTTCTACTCAGCAGTTGAGGAAGAGATAGATGGGCAAATCATGGGGATAAAAGTCTGGATTGCCGTGACTTGATTTGGATGATAGTGTTGTCATTCAGAAGTCTGTCTCATTCATTGTTATATTTGCATTTGCATGGTTATGAAGATTTAAAACACACATAAACCTGTTAAGTAAGGTTGTTTAAGATAATTGTTAAAAAAGTTTAAAAGTATCTAGAAATCCATTATTGTGTTGTGTTATATCCAAGTCCCAGGTAATATTTCATGAAAATATTACATTTAGTATGGACAACTTAGAAGTTATTGTTTATCTGTGCTGTCTCTGTAAATGTTGTAATTTTTATCTCAAGATACGTTGAGTATGAACTGATCTTTCAAGCATGGTATTAAAATAAAATATCGTCTCCCTCATAATTTCAACCAAGATGTATCTAAGAGCTGTGGTTATTTTTGTTGAGTAGTCCTGGACCTAAGCTCAACATATATGTCACTTTGGCATCCATGTGTGCCTGTACATTCATCCATCCACACCCTAGATTAATGTCCATGTTAAAAAATGTTGCATTGTAGCTAAAGCAGGTTTGACAAAAAATGAGTCTTGTACAATATGTATCTGACATTTCAGTCTTGATTTTTTTACACCTGCTATAAAGCAGAGCATATTATATGATGAGGTTACTAATTTTGTTTATGCACAATGACTCAAGTTGTCCACTATCAACAGTTACCAAACTTTGTGGATGGCTTGCACTTGAGGTAAGGAAGAACTCAGTTGTTTCCAGGTCAAAGGTCAAGGTCTCTTCACTGACTGAAAGATGAAAAATGGTTTCTGCACAATAACATGAGTTCTGCATCAGAGACCTGGACAAAACTTTGTGGGTGGTTTACACTTGGGGCAAGGAAGAAGCCTATTGATTTTAGGATCAAGGTCACTGTGACAGAAAGAAGAAAAGTTCTGTGCACAAACTTCAGTTATCTATATATAGGAATATTAAACATGGGGTGGGTGTCTAATGTGTCATTTATTGTACTCTTGTTCTATAATGATGACACTAACACTTCGGTAAAAAGATCAATATTTACTTTTGAGAAGAACCATTCAGAAATTTGAATAAAAGTTTGGTAAAATTATGCCAGATTTTCTTTTTTTTTGTCATTAACTGTTCATCCAGACTATCCTTTTTGAAGTATCCAAAAAGCAATGGCCCATACAGCTGTGTATATTGAAGTATCCAAAAGCAATGGCCCATACAGCTGTGTATATTGAAGTATCCAAAAAGCAATGGCCCATACAGCTGTGTATATTGAAGTATCCAAAAAGCAATGACCCATACAGCTGTGTATATTGAAGTATCCAAAAAGCAATGGCCCATACATCTGTGTATATTGAATTAATTTACTGTTCGTGCACTGCAAGGTATTTTACGTACAAGCATAGCATACTTAATCTTCCATGTCTGTCATATTTTATGGATCTATGCCATTAAAACTTGTATGCATATTAGTGTTTTTTAAAAAATAATACTCTGGTATTAATAATTGATTTAATGATGGTTTCATAAAAATTCTCTCTCGTCTTTGTTAGATGTCTGAAATTCATCATTTATATTCAATAAAATCTTGTAAATTAAAAGTTTTGAATCAGAGTTGTTTTATCACCATATGTATGAGCTTAAAAGTCGGGTCCATAACTGCAAACAACATAGATCCTGATCTGCCATCACATAATGCACTGGTAGATCATGGTCTATGTTGTTAGTTCTACTGATTAGTTCTAACAAACTGCATAGATCCAGATTTGCCAGAGCATTGAGTCTGTGCAGTTTGCAGTTCGATCCGTCTTACAAGTGAGTATATACGGTACTGATTTTCAAAACACAATCTTACTAAAGCATCTTATATACCCTGAAACAGGTAATTTACCAAATCTGCATTTCGTTTGGATTTTTTTTGCATTCCGTTTTCCTTCTAGTTGCATACCATTCAGAAATGCATTTAGATTTTGCATTTATCACTTCCAGCCATAGTTTCCTTTCATTTTCGCTTGCTTGGAACGACTGAAGTCAGGGTTTTCTGTGTACAAGAGTGTTAAAGGAAGAGAACCATAGCTTTTATATTTTGTCTTATTTAAAGTATGCTGTAATAACATAGCAAATACAAAGACCATGTTGAATTTATGATGAAAAATAACGACACCTGCAATAAGTGTAAATATAAAGTTGTAGAGTATTTGTCAACAAATTTTATTTCTTATTTCATTTCATACAAAGATTGTACAGACACAACCAACAGTAATCGTGTCATCACATCAATGGTGGGTTTTTATGTCTGCCTCAACAAGAACAATGTTACAGCTTGTAAGGAATGAAAAAATGTTTGTCAGTGTTAAGAATCTGATCCAGGATTATCATGCAAAAGGGCTTTCGATAGGGGAAATTTAGCACCAGTTTGAAAATCTATTTTCAAATCCATTCATGAAATGCATTCACATTTCATTCCATTTTAATTTATTATTTGTCATTCTGCATTTTGCATTGCACTTTCCATTTTTGTCGAGCCATCTTGAGTGGAAAGTGAGACATAGTAGTCACTTATTCAATGGCACACGCAGCATCAACAGTTTGTTCAGGTTTTTAGCTGTACTGGTCATAGACCAGGAGAGCTTATGGAATGGCCTGTTCTCTGTCTCAATCTATCTCTTGGCACAAGTTTGTTATCACTCCTTCTTCTAAACTACTTGAAGGATTGCCATGAAACTTTACACACACATTCATCCCAAGGTCTACTTGCTTTTGCTCCTAAGAGAAAATGGTGCCGCTTGGACATCTAGTGCAGCCACCACAGCGGCCATCTTTAAAATCTTGTTATTGCTACTCCTGAATGGATGGTTATATTATCGTGGGGTTTTCACTAAGAGACTTCTTATGATGTTTAGTTGGTCAAAGATGAAAATGGTACCAATCTGATGTCCAGTATGGCTACCACAGAAGCCATCTTAAAAATCTTGTTATTGCTACTCCTCTTGAATGAAAAGTCATATTTCACCATAGGACTTCTTATGATGTCTAGTTAGTCCTAAATGAAAATGGTGCCACATGCATATCCAATATGGCCACCACAGTGGCCATCTTTAAAATCTTGTTGGCACTATTCCTCTTGAATGGATGGTCATATCATCATAGGGTTTTTACTAAAAGACTTCTTATGATGTCTAGTTGGTCCTAGATGAAAATGGTGCCAGTCAGACATCCAGTATGGCCACCACAGTGGCCATCTTAAAAATCTTATCTCTACTTCTCCTGAATGAATGGTCATATAAGCACGGGGTGTTCACTGAAAGACTTCTTATGATATCGAGTTGGTTGTGAATAAAAATGCAGCTGATCTGATTTCCAAAATGGCTGCCACAATGGTCATCTTTAAAATCTTGTTATTGCTACTTCTTCTGGATAGCTGATAATATTGACATTATGCTTTCACCAAAAGACTTCTTATGATGTCTAGTTGGTCCTAGATGAAAATGGTGCCAGACGGAAATCCAGTATGGCCACCACAGTGGCCATCTTAAAAATCTTATCTCTACTTCTCCTGAAAGAATGGTCATATAGGCACGGGGTGTTCACTGAAAGACTTCTTATGATATCGAGTTGGTTGTGAATAAAAATGCTGCTGATCTGATTTCCAAAATGGCTGCCACAATGGTCATCTTGAAAATCTTGTTATTGCTACTTCTTCTGGATAGCTGATGATATTGACATTATGCTTTCACCAAAAGACTTCTTATGATGTCTAGTTGGTCCTAGATGAAAATGGTGCCAGTCGGACCAGTATGGCCACCACAGTGGCCATCTTTAAAATCTTGTCTCTACTTCTCCTGAATGAATGGTCATATAGGCACGGGGTGTTCACTGAAAAAGACTTCTTATGATATTGAGTTGGTTGTAAATAAAAATGCTGCTGATCTGATTTCCAAAATGGCTGCCACAATGGTCATCTTGAAAATCTTGTTATTGCTACATCTTCTGGATAGCTGATCATATTGACATTATGCTTACACAAAAGACTTCTTGTGATGTCTAGATGGTCCTAAATAGAAACAGTATCAATCTGATATCAGATATGGCCACCATGGCAGCCATATTGAAGATCTTATCATTACTCATCGAAAATGGAAAGTCATATCAACATGGGGTTTTCACCAGAAGTTTCAGCAGTTTAAAAGAAGAAATGGTCATATCTTGAATTTCTGGACATTCTTTTGGACAGCAGAGATTCAGTCCGTTCAAAGGACTCTTGCTGTTAAAGTTTTTAAATTGCATATATTTCCTGGACTTCTTGATAGATTCCCATCATAAATTGCATGAATCATTATGAAGCTAAGACAATTCATTCTACAACATGATTGCATACCCCATTTACCTTGGGGTCCAGGTCAGTCATAGAAACATTAAGGTTTTGGTCAAAGTTTTTTCATTTCCTAAATCCTATAATGAATTTTATTGTCATGCATGGGATGACTCATTATGGAGTAAAAACAATCAATTCAGTGAAATGCTTGTTTGTTTTACATTGGGGTCAGATCACAGTCATAGCAAATTGCACATGTTTCCTAAACCCCTTGCTGGATTTTCTTCTTACTTAGGATGAATCATTACCCATTTCAGGGTCTATAAGTATGATTTTAGTTTTGTTAATGCATGGATATGTCCTTTGTATCAAAGTGAAGTTATTTTTTCAAAGTTTTATCTTTTTCCCAGATATTACACCTCTAAGCACTATTGATACATATAAACATCATTTTTAAAATTCAGAGCCAAATAAAAGAAATATTGTTTCCTGAAACAGGCTTGAAAAAAGTTGGGGCAGTAGGCAAGCCCCCATTTTGGGGCTATTTATAAAAATTTAAATGTACACAGGTTTGATTAGATGATAGACTGCTGACAAGAGGATGGGCCAAAGTCCCCGTATCCTAAAAGACACCTTCCTCTTTGCTTTAAAATAGCTTATTTTCATACCTGCCTGCAACATTTTTTTCTGTGGGTAGACTCAACCCCCAGCCATTCAATCTCTAAAGCGTTGACTGCCTTGATTGTGGCCATATTTACTGTTTCAATTACAATGTTTTTTGCATTTTTGTTGATTTCGTTTTGACAAAGTCAATACATTAAGCTCCAAATTTATGGACCAATTCTCCAAATGGAGAGGCATCTGTTAACCTCAAACGATTTGGCTGCTGGGACCAGGTTTTATATGCAAAGTTTTAAAAGTACATGAACATCCCTTTGAAAGGGCTCAGTGGTCCCCTTTAAGTAAAAAAAGAAACTATTGTTTCAATACAAAATTGATGGCATAAAGTTTTCGCTTTCCATATGCACATGTATTTTAGCACAATGACACTACTTTGCATGCTCACCAATGGTGCTGCTATTTTGTGTAATATATTAATTCATATGTTCTCAATTGGTTCCAATTGTGAAATTAAAGAACTGTGAAGTATTCTGAGTGGTCAGTACTAAATACTGAAATGACAAAAAGTCTGGATGAGACCAAATGTGACAATTTCTGGAAATATTGTTCACACAAAAATACAATGTCAGAAGGAAAAAAAATGAAGTCTGCAGGATTTTGACAGGATGGTTGGCTCACAGGAAACACAACTTTTTTCACTTGTCCTAAGGTGTATGTGTGCTTTGACCAGTTTTTAACATGATGGTAGCAGATTAACTTTTGAATGGAATATTTGCAAATTTTAATGAAATTCTCCAAGCTTCAAATTTTCTCAATTTATTTTTATATTCATTTTAAGCAATTTTATTTCAAATGAGTATAATACATCATTGGAAAAACTATGGTCTTGAAGTGTGCTTTATAGATGATGGTTAAAGCTTAGATGTATTTTTCCATAAATCTTACATACACTATTTGACTGAAATTTAAATTTGTCCTAAGAAACACTTTATATGTCCAATTAAACTGCTCTATTTCATGTAACATCAACAATGCAAATGCTAACTGTAGTAGATGTGGGATATGCATGTAACATCAACAATGCAAATGCTAACTGTAGTAGATGTGGGATATAAATGTTATCCATAATCTTGTTACCTGAATCAAGTTATGTGTTATCTGCCAAATGTTACCTGTATGAGTTAAATCGACAAAGGAGTAAGTCGGTGGGGTAACAAGAATGTACCAATTGCATTTGCCTTTTGTATTATAGTTCATGTTTTTTTATTACAGTTAGCATTTGCATCATTGACATTGTATATAATGGATGCATATAGCGTATTATAGTTCATGTTTTTTTATTACAGTTAGCATTTGCATCATTGACATTGTATATAATGGATGCATATAGCGTATTATAGTTCATGTTTTTTTATTACAGTTAGTATTTGCATCATTACATTGTATATAATGGATGCATATAGCATATTATAGTTCATTCAGCTCAGCATCATGAATGATATCTGCGTATGTAGCTCAGTGAATTTTCACATGAGCGTCTCAAAATATAGCTAAAATTACCTAATTCATTTCACACACAAATGATTTCAATGCCATTTGTATCGACATACAGAGCAACACCACTCACTCAATACATACTGAAAAAGAGTGGTCTGTGTACATGTAATCCACCTTGTTGGTCCTGGAGTTACGGAAGAGTCTGTTCTCAATACAGGATTGAGTGGTTATGGAGACCTTCATGTACCACAGGTACACAAACATCATCTGCATCATCTAGTTTTCTTTCAACTATATACAATTTCTACTTAATATCTGTTTATGATATGATTTGTCTCGTGAGTAGACAATGTGTGTTTACCTGTGGCACGCAACGACTCCCATAACTAGTACATGCAATTTCAGTGCTTTTTGTATTTATATTAAGTTTTTTGGGGGGGGACACTTTTGGACTTCCATGAATGAAAATCTTGTTAGTGAACACAATTATGCTTTAACAACTTATCTGAGGCAAATTAAATTTAGTAAGCCTATTTGTATCACATGCACTCAACCTGATTAGGTTTTAATGCCATTTTAGCAACGGTTCATGTTTTATCAAGTGTGTTTTTACTTTTGGGACTTTGACTCATTTGTGTGTAAACCTTGTTAGCACAATTACTTAGACATTGCTTGACTTATGCAAATGCAATTTGGAAGATCTGTTTGTATGCATATCTATATAACCACATTAAATCTTCATGCTTGTATGTACATCTGTAACCAAATTAAATGTTCATGCTTGTATGTACATCTATAACCAGATTAAATGTTCATGCCTTCTAAAAGAATGTATCCAGTTCTATTATTTTGTATTTTTGGGGTGGTTTTGTATTACATTTTGGACATGAAAGGGTTTTGGTTGCAGAGGTGGGGGTGGGGTGGGGGGCTAAGTATTATACAAATACACATCTAGTTCATTGTGACATTCAATTCTACATATATTGTAATTAAAAACTACTGAATCTTAAATTTACTACTAATATAAATATTTCAAAAGATAAGTTTCCATGTTGGAATCTACACTATTTTCACATCTAAAATGCACTCTCAACTTCGAAGTGCATTGACCCAGCCATTGCATAATATGCTGGCAGTACAGGTTCTATATTCTTTGGTCTCCTTATGTTTATAGCATATAGTATGGACCCTGATCTGCCAGCACATCATATATGGTCTTTATAGTTTGGTCTACATGGGTAAATGGGTATATAAGGTAATACAGTACCAAAAATCATACTCCATCATACCAAGTCTAAATATATATTTTGAGGATGCAAATTATAGAGTATTAAAAAGTTTTCATTAGTTACAGAAGTTTTTCAAACACAGTGATAAATGCATATGACAATTTATATACTGTGAGCTTAAGAAATTATCATTTGAATAAACTTAATGAGGTTAAAGATTATCACAGTAAGCACATATTAACGATGTCATAAACATTGTTCCCATCAGAAAAGTTAGCTGTCTTTGACTTTGTTGGGAACTCTTCACTCTGGAGGGAGTTTTATGATTTGTAGCTGGAATTTTGTTACACTGACTTTGTTACAGAAGTCAATAACCTCTTGATTATGTTCCACAGTTTTCACAAATTATCACTTCCCTGCACGTATGTCATCAGCATGATGTTCAGTCTTTGCTGTGAAAACTGACCAAGACTGAGGTCTTTTTAATTTCTTACAATCCAAAAAAATAAAAAGCCTAGCTTTTGGTTTTTTCGTATTTTTAAGTTGGAATTATTTTTCATCTGCTTAAATCCAGCTTGTGAAGTTGGAAAATTGCTTTAAAAAATAGCTGAAAAATTATGTATTTTTCCCCAGGTCCTGCTCTGACAAAATGAATTTTCCTACAACTACACTCATATGGAGTTTTAAGTACCTGAATTAGTACTTCTCTATACAAAGAAAATTGACTAGCTTTTTAGGGCCATCCTTAATTTTTTTCTTTCAACATTTTTTTCATGCACTCTAAGTTTTTTTACAGTCATGGTAGGTAATTTTGTTCTTGACCCTAAGTTTTGGATACACTAAGTAAGCTCTGTGACATTTTGCATTAGGAAACAGAAAGTAATTTAATTTAATACAGTGCTCGGTATTTGACAAAAGAAACACGAGACAGTATATGCTACCTCTGAAAGACTCAATAGTTGACATGTTCAGATTATCAGCCATAGTTTTACATAAATATCTCATGGAAAAATGGCTGAAAAGATTTCAGTTTTACATAAATATCTCATGGAAAAATGGCTGAAAAGATTTCAGTTTTACATTATACATATTATTATTTGCAAGTTGACATCAATTGACAGACATCAAAAAAGAGAAGTTCATATCAGATCAGTAAGAAGTTCTGTTTTGAAATTGTTTCCCGAGAAAAGCACAAGGTTTGGTAAAAAGAAAGGATATATTGATAAAATTGGTATGCATAAACCTTTAATTCCAAATAACATTTAAATAAATCTTGAAATTCATTGAATCCTATACCTTTTTTTTTCAGAATTTTAACATCTATACCTTTTATATTTTATCTTGTTGTACCTAATGCTTACATTTATTTGGAAGTGTTTATCTTCCTGAAGTTTTTGTGCAATTCTACATGCATACACATTGAAAGCATCCTATGTAGACATGCTGTGACTCGTACACATGGTCATTATGTTGATGCCCTATCTTGATTGTAAAATATCTTTTAAAACAAATTCATTGAATCAATTTATTTGCCCATTTATATGACAGATACAGTTCTCCCTCTTTATAACACCCTTCATTATAATGTGATTCCAGATTCACTGACTTTATTACATTTTGTGCTTTAAGTTTTATTTCTCAAGCTCTGTTCATACTAGAATCATGAAACTAAATAATTGTATGCATTTCTTTAAGTACCAGACTCTTGCCACCAAAGAATGACACTGTGACCTCAATTTCACATTGTACAGGCTTAGTTCAAGTTTTGTGTTCATGATACAATGATCAAACTAGAAGATGCATGCATCTCTATTTGTACCATGACCTTACAACAAAAGAAGGTCATGGTGACCTACATTTCACATTTCACTGGCTTAGGTTAAGTTTTTGCATTTAGCCCATAGTCACATAGGGTTTTTTGCACCCTGTACACATACTGTTATATCAAGATTCATGAAACTTGATGAGGGGATTCATCTTGATGAGTACAACACCCTCATCACAAAAGTAGATTACCATGACCCATATTCATGCTTCACCGACTTGGATTTAGTCTCAAGCACTGTTCTTGCCAGAATCATGAAACGGGATGATTTTATACATTTCTATTAGTACCACACCTTTACAACAAAAGAAGATCATTGTGACCTACATCTCACATTTTACTAGCTAATATTAAGTTCTTGCATTTAGCTCATGACCAAATGTTTTTTTATCTATTATATAATACTGTTATACCTGGAATCATGAAACTTGGTGAGAGAATGCATCTGGATGTGTTTTACACCCTCATAAAGTAGATCACTCTGACCCATATTTTCAACTTCACTGATTTTAGTTCAGTTTTATGTTTTACTGTTGACACATGAATCATTAAACTAGATGATGTATACATCACTCTTAGTATTCATCTTTTACTGGCTTTGGTTAAGTTTTTCACTTAGCTTGTGACAGCACGAGTTTTTGGAATATTATATGCATACTATCCCACCTAGATTCATGAAAATTGGTCAATGGGTGCATCTTGACAAGTTCCACATCCTTTTTTCAAAAAGAGTTCTTTGTGGCCTATATTTCATGCTGCAATGACTTTGTTAAAATTTTGTGTTAAAAGTTCATATATTGGGTGCTGTTTATGTTCGATTGTGAAACTGGATAATTCAATGTATCTCTGTTACTACTACACCCATAAAACCAAAGAAGGTCACTGTGACCTACATTTGATGCTGTACTAACATGGGTTAAGTATTTGTGTTTATGATCACATAGATTCATCCATGCTAGATTATATACATCCTAACCTACTCAGAGGGCCCTTTTTCACCAATGCAGATGGAAGTAGGAATAAATGTTTTTCTTTTTTTCAGTGGTAAACTTTCCATATTAATGACTATACATTATATATTGGGATATGTTACCCTCACCAGGTTGACTGGGAATGGCAGTAGCGCAGTTGGTAGAGTGCTGGACATGTAATCCAAGGGTCAGTGGCTCAATACCTACCCAGGCCAGCCAAAATTGGCTGCCTAGGTGTGTCCTTGGGAAAGGCACTTAGCTTCAATTTCCACAGCATGATGTAGCCAATAATGTGCTAAAAGTAACCCCACCACCACCACCAAAATAAAAAAAACAAACAGGTTAAATGTGTACTGTACTTGTGAATGAATATATGAATTAGAAGAGTGGACTGCATGATGCATACTTTTCATGTGAGGGCTCACCTGTAGTGGCTAATCAAGGTAATTGTTCATGCATGAACTATGTTTGTACTGCTGACTGTCACTCCAAGGTTACTCAAAGCCTGTGACTTTCATTTGGTAAAATCTGGCTTCAAGGGTGGACAATGACAATACAAAAAGAACATTAATCTCTAGCTTTTATCTACCCATTATAGTACCTCAACATTTATATCATAGAAAAGAATGTTCTTTTTTATTATTTTGTCTTTTTTGCTTTGTTACAGTAGGTATATAGGTGGGTGGATAGGTAGGTAGGTGGTTTCACAGTATATCAGCACAATACTGGCTATATAGTGCTGATTAAAAGCATAAATTTTAAATTTTAACAGGATTAAATATTCCAATGTAAAGTCAAAAAAGATTGCAAACAAGTCTTTAGTTACAAAAGGGGCCATGATCACTTTAGTCTTAATTTATTTTCTGCATAATACTGTTTACAATGGCTACTGTAGACTAATAAAACTAGAGGTTTGCTCTGTAATCATTGATTACACCCTGGTTTTTATCTATTACAGAGACAAATCACCCTCACTCACTTTAATGTACCTATATATATATACATCTACATACCTACCAACATACCTATCTGCCAATTGCATGCCTTTTCATTTATTTATCTTATCTATCTGCAGTGTTGTCTTTATGTCTATCCTGCACTCCATCTTTCAATCTACCCACTTGACTCTTACCTGTGTATAAAGAACACCTGTCTACACTTTCATCTGGTCCTGTGAGTGGTCGTTGCGTGCATGTTTAACTGTATCTGCAATCTCATAATACAATAGCAGATCAGGGTCTATATTTGTTCTACTGATTACTCCTAACAAACTGCATAGTGTTACGACTCTATGGTGTAAGAAAAATGTAACAGAAAGAAAGTGAAACCAACAAATCAAGTAAAAATCAACAAGCAATTTATTACTAGATAATTAAAATGAAAAATCAAAAAAGTCACTTACAGTAATGTGTTTTGAAATCCTAATAATCCAATAAGAATGATTGTTCTAATCACAAGTCCTAAATATAGAATGTTCCAAATTCACGGCTGTGTCCTTGAATGTTATTATGTGCCAATGGTCTCCAAAGTCCTGATGTACTAGAAATCTTGATGTGCTGAAGTCAAAATGAAGTATTCCAAAATCTCTGAATAAGTTCACATAAATTCCAAAATTGTCAATAAAAAATCCAAAATCCAAAAGTTTATGAGCACTGTTATAATCCAATGAATATTTAAAATAATTCCTCTCTTAGAATTTGGAATGAATTTTCACAACTGTAATAGCTCTTCACAAGACTGATGGTAATGTCAAAACTGAAAAAATGTCCACCAAACATGGTATATATAAAGATTGGTCACATGACAGAATGTTCTAGAATATGAGTCATCTTAATGGAATTCTAACTGTAAACAAAATCAACCCTGACCTTCAAATTGAGAAAACATATTGATCAAAACAACCTAATTCAAGGACACTAGTTAAACATGTTTTTCCTGATAACATTAAGATTTAAGCAAATATTAAAGTGAAGAAACATTTATAATTTCCTACAATATTTATAATATTATATAAACATCATACATAACACCTCCCCTCATAAAGAAAAAGAAAGATTTATATAATAAAGCTTTCTTTTGAATATACATCTAATACTACAATAACCAAAATTACATAAGAACATGTTTTATGATACTGGACTTAATTACATCAAGCAATATTACATTTCTAGGCACGTGAGAGTGCATCTGCAATCACATTGTCTTTTCCCCTGATGTGTCTAATGTCAATGTTATATTCCTGCAATATCAAACTCCATCTCAACAATCTCCGATTTTTATCTTTCATTTTGTTGATGAAAGTAAGGGGATTGTGATCACTGTACACAATAATTGGAGAAAAAGCTGAGGTAACATACACTTCAAAATGCCGTAAAGCCAATATCAAAGCCAAACATTCCTTCTCAATTGTGGAATAATTTTTCTGATGTTTGTTTAGTTTTTTAGAAAAATAACACACAGGGTGATCCACACCACTTTTGTCTTCCTGAATCAATACTCCACCAACCCCTACATCACTTGCATCAACAGATAATTTAAATGATTGGCTAAAATTTGGTGCAGAAAGAACTGGTGCATTCTTAAGCATGGCCTTTAACTTGTCAAAAGATTCCTGACACTTGTCAGACCAATGAAATTTGGTTTTCTTACTCAATAAACTTGTCAAAGGTTCAGCAATTTTGGAAAAATTGAAACAAAATTTCCGATAATATCCAGCCATACCTAGAAATCGCATCAGTTACTTTTTACAAATTGGAACTTGAAATTCAGAGATAGCTTTGACCTTAGCTTCTATAGGTTTAACTTGACCTTGTCCCACAATATGTCCTAAAAATGTGACACAAGCATGGCAAAACTCACTTTTGCTCAAATTAATTGTCAGATTCGCATCGCTGAGTCGATCAAAGAATTTTCGAATGGTTTCCAAATGATCTTCCCAGGTGTTGTTGTAGATAATGACGTCATCGATATAAGCGTCACAATTATCAAGACCAAATGTTATCATGTTCATCAGACGTTGAAACGTTGCAGGCGAATTTTTCATTCCAAACGGCATGACTTTATATTGATAAAGTCCATCTGGAGTTACAAATGCTGAAATTTCTTTTGCCCTTTCCGTCAGTGGAATTTGCCAGAATCCTTTTAAAAGGTCAAACTTGGTGACATATTACGCATTTCCAATTTTATAAATGCAAACGTCCATTCTTGGGATTGGAAATGAATCAGTTTTGGTGACACTGTTGACTTTTCTATAGTCAGTACACATACGGAATGTATTATCTGGCTTGGGAACAAGAATACATGGTGAACTCCAGTTACTTTTACTTGGTTCTATGAAATCATTCTCCAGTAGATATTGAATTTCTTTCTTCAGATAGTTCTATTTGAGAGGATTCATCCTATAAGGATGCTGTTTCACAGGCGCAGAATCTACAATGTCAACGTCATGATAAATTTTACTTGTTCGTGTTGGAACATCAGGAAACAAGTGCTCATAGTCATGTAATAGCTGTTTTAGTTCATTTCTTTCCTGTTGTTGTAGATGTGAAAGTTTCTGGTCTAGGTTGTTCAATATTTCTGAATTCCGAAGATTGGTTAACCAGAGTCACTATAGTCTGATCGTATTCCATCGTTGATATCTTCACTGTGTGGGACAGGTACAACTAAATTAACAGAATAATTAGCTGAGCTATCTCTGTCAAAATATTCCTTTAACATATTTATATGACAAAGTTGTTTCTGTTTCCGTCTCCCAGGAGTGTTAATGATATAATTTAAGTCATTTACTTTCTTTTCAACGGTATAAGGACCATAAAATTTAGCCTGAAGAGGATTCTGAGGTATGGGAAAGAGAGCCAGAACTTTGTCACCAGGTTTAAAACTCCTTTCCTGTGAATTTCTGTCATACCTTAATTTCATTTTTGACTGGGTAGTGTGAAGATTAGTTCTTGCTACTTCACAGGCCTTTGACAACTTGTATTTGAAATCAGAAACATAATCAAGAAGATTAATCTTTGAATCTTCATTTGAAAGAAGTTTCTCTTTCAATAATTTCAATGGTCCACGGACAGTATGACCAAAAACTAGTTCAAAGGGACTAAAACCCAACGACTCTTGAACTGATTCCCTAACAGCAAACAACAACAAATGAACACCCTCATCCCAATCCTTTTCTGTATCAAAGCAATATGATCGAATCATATTCTTCAAAGTTTGATGAATCTTTCCAAAGCACCTTGACTTTCAGGGTGATAGGCAGTAGATTTAAACTGTTGGATGCCTAATTCATGCATAACTTGTTGGAAAATTCCAGACATAAAATTGGACCCTTGATCTGACTGGACAGATTTGGGAAGGCCAACAAGTGTAAAAAACTTCACCAAAGCTTTCACAATAGTTTTAGTTTTTATATTTCTCAGAGGAATTGCCTCTGGAAATCTTGTAGATGTACACATGATGGTCAACAAGTATTGGTTGCCTAACTTGGTTTTAGGTAAAGGACCAACACAGTCTACCATTATTCTACTAAATGGTTCATCAAATGCAGGAATTGGTTGCAGATGAGCCTTAGGTATCTTCTGATTGGGTTTTCCTACCATTTGACAAGTGTGACAAGATCTGCAGTATTTAGAAACATCACTTTTGAGTTTCGGCCAATAAAAATGATTCAAGATATTGTGATAAGTCTTACGGACTCCTAAATGACCAGCCAAAGGAGTTTCATGGGCTAAATTAAGAATTTCCTGTCTATATGACTTAGGAACAACAATTTGATAGCTCACTGACCACTCGTCACCAGCGGGTACATCAGGTGGTCTCCATTTCCTCATAAGGACCCCATTTTTCACAAAGTAACACACTGGAACTTGTGTGGCTTCAGTTTCACTAATAGCCCTCTGAAACAAACAAGATATCTCGGGATCTTGCTCCTGTTCAACGACAAGGGATTGTCGTTTGTCACCCTGAGTAGGACAAAGAGAATGAGTTGCCAAAAGAGGATCACTGTGATCAATACCATTTGATTGATCAATACCTGAGGAAAAAGTGACCTCATCAAAAGACTGACCAATACATGTGTCAGCTAAAGGAATAATATCCTGATCAACATCACTCTCAAGAGCTCTTTTTGCCATAGCTCTAGTAACTGCACAAGCAGGGTACAAATCAGGGATTTCAGTTTCGACAGGATCAACTTTCTGATCCAAACAAGGCTTGTCAGTTACAGGTGGATTAACCACAACCTTATCTCCAGCTAGGTCATTGCCTAGTAATAAATGAACACCCTCTATGGGTAAAGAAGTCACTGCCCCAACAGTCACAGGTCCAGAAACTAAGTCTGATGCCAAATTTACACAATGGAGAGGAACATTTACAAAGCCGCACTCTACTCCCTGAACAAGAACACTTTCACTTGAAGAAGACTCCTCAGACAAAGGCAAAGTACCTGATAATAAAAGACTCTGAGAAGCTCCAGTGTCCCTTAATATTTTAATTGGGATAGGTTTGGCAGAATCACCAATAAGTGATATAGAACCTTCTGACATGAATGGTTCATAAGCCTCCAAAATAGAATCAGACTGGGGTTTATTTGACCCAACAAATGTATTGCTTTCAATACAAGACCGTGACCTTGACCTCGTAGAAATAAGAGCATTTGGAAAAGCTCTGTCTTTACTCTGTTGCTTATTTTTCAACTTGAAGCAATCAGAAATAATGTGCCCTTTCGTTTTACAATAAGTGCACGTAGGAAGAGATAAGGATTTCTGATCAGTCTTATCAGATGTTTGATTCCTAACAGTTGTGCTGTTGTGAAATTTGGAAGTACTCGAATGAGATTGAAATGGTTTTTTACCAGAAAAATGCTGAGAGGACGATTTATTACCAAATGAAATTTTGTGAGTCAAGGAATAATCATCAGCCATACGAGCAGCATTTTCCAAAGTTTCCACATTCTGCTCGTCAAGATAGGTTTTAACATCACCATGGATGCACCTCTTGAACTCTTCAATTAATACGAGCTGTCTGAGGTTATCATAAGCTTGATCAACTTTCTTGGCTGAGCACCACCTATCAAATAGTTGTTCTTTATCCCTTGCAAATTCGACATGAGTTTGTCCAGTTTCTTTTCTACAATTCCTAAACCTTTGTCGATATGCCTCTGGTACCAACTCATAAGCTTTCAAGATGTACTCCTTAACCACATCATAATCAGTGCTTTGTTGTACTGACAGTGAAGTGTAGACTTCACGAGCTTTGCCAATAAGTACACTTTGTAATAACAAAGTCCAATGCTCTCTGGGCCATTTCAAATTTTCAGCTATTTTTTCGAAATGAAGAAAGTATTTATCTACTTCTTTTTCCTGAAAAGGGGGTACTAACCTAATATATCTAGTAACATCAAAACCTGAACTTGTGTTTAAAGGAGTGGAGTGTGCTCTGTTTGCCAGTTCTAATTCTCTTAATTTAAATTGCATTTCCCTTTCTTCTCTTTGCATCTGCATTTGTATCTGCCTCTCTTCTTTCTCTCTCTCCATCTGTATCCGCCTATCTTCTTTCTCTCTCTCCATCTGCATTTGCCTCTCTTCTTTCTCTCTCTCCATCTGCCTCTCTTCTTTTTCTCTCTCCATCTGTATCTGCCTCTCTTCTTTCTGCATTTGTATCTGCCTCTCTTCCTTCTCTCTCTCCATCTGTATCTGCCTCTCTTCTTTCTGCATTTGTATCTGCCTCTCTTCCTTCTCTCTCTCCATCTGTATCTGCCTCTCTTCTTTCTCTCTCTCTCTCTCTGAATCTGAAGCTTTGCCAATTCTAAATCAATCTGGTTCTTTAACTCTAATTCCCTTAATTTCCTGTCAGAACCAGATACAGGCTTTCTCTTCAAACTTAAAGCACTGCTATCAAAACTTCCCTTTCCTACTAAATACTGAATCAAAATA
The DNA here is from genome assembly GCA_029931535.1 of Margaritifera margaritifera. Lineage (NCBI taxonomy): Eukaryota > Metazoa > Mollusca > Bivalvia > Unionida > Margaritiferidae > Margaritifera > Margaritifera margaritifera. The sequence goes on along the minus strand of JAQPZY010001381.1, from coordinate 444,741 downwards.
ATCTTTATCTCCTGTTTTGTCAATGATACTTTTGCCTCAGATAGACTGTATTTTCTGGCAAGCTCGAGCAACTCATCCTTTCTCATGCACTCTAACCCCTCCTGGGTAGGTTTTGAAATGAAATTCTGAACATTAGATGCCATTGTAAATGCTTGTTGGTTTCACACACAAAAAATTTCTCTATTAAAAATCTTTGCCAAAGACAAAAATATTCTCCGAGACAAAATCAATATGAATTTCAAAGATAAATTTAATATCTCTAATATGCTTTAATGAAATTCAGATCCCGGACGAGCCCCCAATTTCTGTTACGACTCTATTGTCTAAGAAAAATGTAACAGAAAGAAAGTGAAACCAACAAATCAAGTAAAAATCAACAAGCAATTTATTACTAGATAATTAAAATGAAAAATCAAAAAAGTCACTTACAGTAATGTGTTTTGAAATCCTAATAATCCAATAAGAATGATTGTTCTAATCACAAGTCCTAAATATAGAATGTTCCAAATTCACGGCTGTGTCCTTGAATGTTATTATGTGCCAATGGTCTCCAAAGTCCTGATGTACTAGAAATCTTGATGTGCTGAAGTCAAAATGAAGTATTCCAAAATCTCTGAATAAGTTCACATAAATTCCAAAATTGTTAATTAAAAATCCAAAATTCAAAAGTTTATGAGCACTGTTATAATCCAATGAATATTTAAAATAATTCCTCTCTTAGAATTGGGAATGAATTTTCACAACTGTAATAGCTCTTCACAAGACTGATGGTAATGTCAAAACTGAAAAAATGTCCACCAAACATGGTATATATAAAGATTGGTCACATGACAGAATGTTCAAGAATATGAGTCATCTTAATGGAATTCTAACTGTAAACAAAATCAACCCTGACCTTCAAATTGAGAAAACATATTGATCAAAACAACCTAATTCAAGGACACTAGTTAAACATGTTTTTCCTGATAACATTAAGATTTAAGCAAATATTAAAGTGAAGAAACATTTATAATTTCCTACAATATTTATAATATTATATAAACATCATACATAACAATAGACACAGAACTGCCAGAGCATTATGCAATGGCAGGTCTAGATCTATGCAGTTTGCAGTTGGACTCAACTTATAAGCCAGCATATACAGATTTTGTATAGATTGTGCTGCCATTTACTAAGAACACATTAAATATACTGATATTCTAAGGTATAGCATCAAAGTAAGACTACTTACTTATTGAAATTTAAATGTTGTGAAAGATAGTTAAAATTGATGTACATGTATAAGTAAACTCATATTCTTACTCTTTTTTTCCTTTACCTGAGGTTTTTCTCTAGTTCCCAAGGGATATACACTCCCTTTACCTGAGGTTTTTCTCTCAGTTCCCAAAGGATATACACTCCCTATACCTGAGGTTTTCTTTCAGATCAAAAGGGATATACACTCCCTTTACCTCGGGTTTTTCTTTCAGTTCGCAAGGGATATACACTCCCTTTACCTCAGGTTTTTCTTTCAGTTCCCAAAGGATATACACTCCCTATACCTGAGGTTTTCTTTCAGATCAAAAGGGATATACACTCCCTTTACCTCGGGTTTTTCTTTCAGTTCGCAAGGGATATTCACTCCCTTTACCTCAGGTTTTTCTCTCAGTTCCCAAAGGATATACACTCCCTATACCTGCGGTTTTCTTTCAGATCCCAAGGGATATACACTCCCTTTACCTCGGGGTTTTTCTTTCAGTTCGCAAGGGATATACACTCCCTTTACCTCAGGTTTTTCTCACAGTTCCCAAGGGAAATGAAGTCCCTTTACCCGAGGTTTTCTTTCAGTTCCCAAGGGATATTCACTCCCTCAAGGAGTCTGACCAACTTGAATAATTTTGTAATCTTAAAAGGTGATAAAAAAATAATATCTGCAGCCTGTTAACTAAATCACAAAATAAAGTGAATATTTGTAAAAAAAAAATATTATCAAGGTTTTTCTTAAACACTTTCAAAAAATGATAAAAGCATCGAATAACAACAACAGTTTGTACCTGAGTAAACTATAATCTTTCAGGAAATATTTTAGAATTAAAATGTATTATTAATTATCTTTGGACAATTAATTATTATTTTTTATCCTTAAGTTTTCTTGCAATCCATCAGGAAAAATTCATAGAGTAATAATAACTTTTGTTCTCATGAAATACTGAAGCAGTCTTCAAATATAAATTGAATAATAGCTGGGTCAATGCTGCTTTACAGTCAGTTTTCATGGAGTTCCCTTGGGACACTACTTTACAGTCAGTTTTCATGGAGTTCCCTTGGGACACTGCTTTACAGTCAGTTTTCATGGAGTTCCCTTGGGACACTGGCTTTACAGTCTGTTTTCATGGGGTTCCCGCAAGACACAGATTTAATACTCTTAAACTTTACTGTTCCCATAGGAAATGTTTCATTGTTTGAAGAGGCAAGTCAAATAACCAATAGTTACAGTCGAGTGTTCCGTTTTCTATGATAAATGTATTGTTTGTGTTATATTATGGTTCCCTTTGAAAAATATGGTAGTGGTTAATGCTTTACATAATGTTTACATTGACTTCCCTCAGTAGGGAACAATTTGATATACTAATATTTATTTAAGTTCCCTCTGAACATGTAATGGGTTTTTGCAGATCTTGATTAGATGACTGGTTACCGTTTTATATTGTTTCACAGAGTTCCCACAGGGAACATTTTGATACAGTCTTCTCCATGAATGATCCCTCAGGAAATAAATTATTTTTTTTATCTCCACGCTTTAAAAAAAAAAACATCATGGATATTGTGATACCCTCTGTCGGTCTATCCATCTGTTCGTCCATCATTTCATATGCCCATCGTTCTGTCTGTTCATTACAGCATCACCAAAACTTCTGGGTGAAATTTCATGAAACTTTGTAGTTATGTTGCCCTGGTGGTGACCATCTGCAAGAAGGATGTCATTCTTGAATCATGCCCCTGGGTTAAATGAAATATACAATATCTTCAAGTATATTGTAACCAAAGTTTACATATGCAATCACAGCAGGAAAATGCATCATATAAGCAATGGATTTTGTATTATGACCTCTGGGTCACTGTCAGGGGTGTAGGGATGAGTGGTGGTGGTGAACCAGAAATAAGTCGAACCACGGGATGAAAGTTTACAAAACATTGTACTTATGTTGCCCTTGCGGTGACCATCTGCAAAATGAGTGTCATTCTCAGCTCCTGCCTCAGGGGTCCCTTAAAGGAGTTTTACGGCACAGCAACACAAGTAGGTTATTTAGTGCAGAGGAGTAAAGTGTATTGCCCAAGGACACACCACAATAGCTGACCCAGGCTGGTCCGATGGTAGGATTCAAACCCGCACCCTTTGGGTCGTGAGTCTGGCATGCTAACCACTGAGCCACCGCGGCTCCTCCCTTAAAGGAGGTAAAACATCAGATATACAAAAACTGCAATTACAATGACATTTTGAAATATTTTTTAACCAAACTTTATATATGCAACCATAGCTGGAAGACATGACATGTCTATGACATTTATTTTTTGCATTATGACCGCTCGGTCACCGTCAGGAAGGTGGGTGTGAGCTGTAGCTCTAACGGGGAGTGAGAGGGAGCAAATGGGGCGGTTGCCCCAGGCGCCAGAGGTCTTGGGGCGCCAAAACAGATGATTAAAATTCGGGCCTGATATTCGGCCCTTTGAGCCATCATTGTCGCCTTGGGCGACACATACCATTAGTACGACACTGGGGGTGAGTACTGAAGACTATGGTGGTTGGGTGGGGTTGGAATTTGCAGTAGAAAGCTTGGGGATTTGTGATGGTGAGCCATTGCAGTGCTCTATTTTCTTTAAGTATTTGTTTGCAGAATTGAGTTTGATTGCATAGTTACTGTTTCTTCACCAGTTAATAAAGTTTTCTCAGGGTTTGGTATATAGTTCTCCTTGACTGTTCGCTCAGTAAATTTAGTAGGTTTTTGCAGAATTGAGTTTAGGGACTGCATGGTTAATATATTATCTCATTTTTTATTGAGTTCCCTCGGGTAACAATTTAAGAACATGGTACTTAGAGTCCTGGACCCTCAGTCTGCATGAATTGGGGGTCCTGAAAGGAAAACGGGGGATCCAGCTGAGAAGGAGGGAGTCCATTAGTGGGCATAAATTGTCACATTTGAGGCCATTTGATAAGTTTACTACAAGTAATGTTATTGACTATAATTATTGCTACCATTTAATTTCATTTAATTCTTTCATCTTCTTCACTTGTATGAATATGAGAATTGATTATTTGATTTCTGTTCATGTTATTTTCTTGCCAATTAGGACTTTTTTCTTGTAACCTGATATGGAAAATGTACATCAGCTGGATTCAGAGTTTCAGAAACTGAAGGTCCAGGACTAATTATTCAGGGTCCATAGAATGCAGTCTTAGAATATTAGGGTTCCAAGACTGGCATTTGAAGGTCCATGCTGTGTTAGAAGTGCTGCTTTGGGAACAATTGATATACTGTTTTCCAGTACTGTTGACCTGGGAAAATACAGAAGGTTTTTGCAAAGTAGAGTTTCATAATGGCTAAAACTACCGCTTGATATGAATTCTTCAGAAAGCTCCTCCAGGAAACAATTTTATTTACTGTTCTCAATTATTGTTCCCTCTAGAAATATAGTAGGTTTGGCAGAATTGAGTTTGATGATTTCATGGTTACTGCTTTAACTGAGTTTCCTCATTGATACACTGTTCTCCATTACTGTTCACTCAGGAAATATTGACTGCATGATTACTGCTTTACATGATTTTTTTGATTTTTTTTAGTTTCTTTGGTAAACAGTCTAGGAAATTCTTCTTCATTGCTATCACCTCAGGAAATAGATTTTTTTTTTACAGACGTGTGTTTAATTACTGCATGGTTATAGCTTTATATCAATACTTCACCTCAGGAAACAGTTTGAGAAACTCTTCTTTATTACCATCCACTCAGGAAATATATAATTTATTTTTTTCAAAAGGGGACAATTGGAGAAACTGATCTTCATTACTATTTCCTGTATCATTCTCCATTAGTGTTCCCTAAGGAGTTTGATGACAGCGTGGCTACTACGTTTTCATCAGGCATTCATAGAGTTTCCTCTTGAAATAATTAAATGTACTTTTTTCCCTCAGGAAATGCAATAGGTTTTTGCAGTGCTGAGTTTGAAGATAGCAGTATACTGCATTTTTAAAAATGCATTGCTATGGAAACAATATGCTGTTCTCCATCATATTTACCTCAGAAAAAGTAGTTTTGTATCCATAATTGAATTTAATGGCTGCATGGTTACTACTTGTACATGAGGTTTTCAGTTTCCTCATGGATCACTTTGATATACAGTTCTGCATTACTTTTTGCTCAGGAAGTATATTCGGGATTTGCCGAATTTAGTTTAATGCCTCTACATGATATGTTAACAAAGTTTCCATAGGAAACACTTTTATATATGGTACTGTTCTCCATTACTATTGCTTGAGGAACATTTTGCTGTTTTCTTTTCGTGTTCCGGGAAACATAGTAGTTTTTTTTTTTTTTTTTTTTTTTTTTGCAAAAAGGTTGAGGACTTCATAGTTAAAGCTTTGTTTTCAGAGTTTCCTCAGGAAACAGTTGGATATCCTGTTCTCCACTACTGTTGCCTCAGGAAATATAGTTTTTTTTCTCTCACCCTCTTTCAGAATTGGGTTTGATGCCTGCAAAATGTACTGTTTATATAAGGTTTTTCGCTGAATTCCCTGAGAAAACAATTTGATATACAGTACAATTTTCCATTAATGTTCCTCAAGAAATATATAAGGCCTTTGCGATGTTCATGTTAAAGATGGCAATAGTTACTTCTTAATATGAAACAATTTCATATACTATTCTCAATTAATTGTTTCTTCAGGAAGTATTGCAGGATTTTGCAGAACTGAGTTTAACGACTGCATGGTTACTGCTCTTACGTTAAGTTTTCAAAGTTTCCTCACGGAACAATCTAATAAATTGTTTTCCATCACTGTTTCACCAGGTTCCTTTAGGGAACAGTTTGATTCAGTGTTTTCAATTAATGTTGCCTCTGGAGATATATACCGTCTATACTCGCGTATAAGCTTATACCAACTTCAACCTGCATAGACCCAGATCTGCCGTCGCATAATGCGCCGGCAGATCTGGGTCTATGCAATTTGTAAGGACTAATCAGTAGAACAAACAACATAGACCCTGATCTGTCGGCGCATTATGCGACGGCAGATCAGGGTCTATGTTGTTTGCATTTGGAATAGAGTTATACGCGAGTACATACGGTATTAGATTTTGGTTGACATGAGTTTGATGATGGCAATAATTACTGCATAATATGAAGTTGTTTTAATGAGTTTCCTCAGGAAACCACGTGATGTACTGTTCCCACAGAAAATATGTTAGGATTTTTGCAGAAATGAGCTTAATGACTGCGTTAGTTCCTGTTTTTACATGAGGTTTTAACCAGGTTCCCTCAGGGAACAAAATTATATACTGTTCTATTAGGTTTCCCAGAGGAAATATATATTTTATTTCCTCTTCTTGGATGACTGCATGGTTACGGCTTTAAATGAATCGTTAACGTACACTATACTGTTCTCTTTTGCTTTTTCCTCAGGAAAAAAAGTAGGTTTTTGCAAAGTTTAGTTTGACGATGGCATGGTTACTTTTTGTGTGATTTTCATGGAGTTTTCTCAGGGAACAATATTCTGTAATATTCTTAATTACTATTGCCTCAGAAATTATGTTCTGCGTGGGTTCGAGTTACGGCTCGGCCAACGTGGGTGTGTGAGAAAGCTTGCCAGTAGCTTCCCGTGGGTTGGTTGTTCTTCCCGGGTTCTTCCTCGACCATATATACTAGCCGCCATATATAGCCTATCATGTGCTGAACAATGGCGTTAAACCTACAAAACGCAAATCAGAAATTATGTTGTTGTTTTGGAGCTTCTTTTTTTTTGTTGGCATAGTTGGGGTAGATGACTGAATTGTTACTGCTTTTCGTTAATATTTTTCGGAGTTCCCTCAGGAAACAATTTCATACACTGTTCTTTATTACTGTTCTCTCAGGAAATATAGAAAGATTTTTGCAAATTAAAATGGAGTTAGATGGCTGTGTCATTAGTGCTTCTGATTATGTTTTGACAGACTTCCCTCAGATGACTAATGTAATTGACATTTTGTTTATACCATTGTTTCCTCGAGATAGCTGTTTGAAACGACCAATCAAATGACTGCATGGTCAATGTTTTAAATGAAGTTCTCACAGTTAGATGTCCCTAAGGAAACTATATGCTGTTCAACATTACTGATCCACTGAACAAATATGAAATTGCCACGTAAAGCTAAGATTATTGTCTGCATATTTACTGCCGAGTATTAAGTATTAAGTCCCCTCAGGAAACTACATGATATATTTTTTTGCAAAATTGTCTCCTTGGGAAATATGATAGACATGGGTGGATTTGGATTGGGGGGGAAGAGGTTGGAGCTGGAGCTCCCTATTCCCCCCGCAAAAAAAATGCGCAAAACAAATGGAACGTTTCTTAGAGTAATTTTTCTTTACAACTAGATGGTTAAAATTATGCACTGGAATGCTTAAAATGCAGGAGCTTCTGGGGGCTTCGCCCAGTACCAGAGGTTCTATCCCACAGACCCCTTGCCTACTTTTTTACGCCTCCCCACCCCAAATGATATTCCTGGATCCGCCCCTGTAGATGTGAAAATATTAGTCAGATGAATGCATATAATCAGTGCTTTACATGAAGTTCTCACTAGGAAACTATAACAGACTAGTATACGTTTTTGCTACATTAGCTCTTCTGTTTGGAAAGGTAGTAAATATTGTAACCGTTTTCAAACTTAAGTGAAATGATTCTTATGCTTTTTTCACGAGTTCCTTCAAGACAGTAATTTGATATTTTGATAACTGCATGATTTCTGCTTATTTTCATTATGGTGCCCAATGAAACTACTTAATGAATTACTGTTTGCTTTGGAAAGTATAACATACTTAGAATATTGGTATTACTAGTGGTAGCGCTATTATTGTAAAGATGTTGCGCACTTGCTCTATATCTTTTTTTTTTTTTTTTTTTTTTTGGGCCTTTTTCACATACAACTGTCACGAATATTTTATTTATACTTCTACAGTTAATATTAGTTAAGAAAATCATGTGATGGTGTACAAAATACGATCAGGTTTCATCGCCTTACATTTTGTTTTGCGGTACGGGGGATTTAGGGTGTCCTACAACGACTAAAATGTAAAAACTACGTCTAGTTTTCGCCATAGTAAATAAGATATTTATTGTCAAAAGTCAAACTCACTGGATATAACAATTACATCAATAAATCAAGCATATATATTAAAACAAATTAAAAAAGCATAGTTCAAACAAACATTTAAGTGCATAAATATTTCCATGCAGATGAAAAAATACTTTTCTCAAATAAATGTAAAACGTTCCTTGGTGTCACGGAGATATAATATATTTTATATATAAATGTCTTTTATGTTTTAATTGGTCACTTGGTTGTTTTTTTTTTTATGGTCATTCACATCACTCGTGTCGGGCAATTTACATTTAAATTGGGCAAAACTCCAAACTGAAGTTAAATAACTTTTCAAACTGCTTGACTATTCTGAAATTAAATTCGTGTGATTCATGGGAAATATATGTTACCGATAGAAGGCGCTTCGATCAAACTTTGCAGAAGTGAAAACACAAATAGATCTCCCCTCTCTCATCATTGTTCTCTAGCGTCTGAGTATGTAAATTCACGCACATCATTAATCGCCCGCCTACCATTTTTGGGATCTTTCGTAGTATACAGAAAACCGTGACGTAGAAACCGCATCTTTAGTGTTCGGAAGTTTCACTTCTTGCCATTGTCTGCATCTTGTGGAAAGTAGAATCTGCCGGAAGTAGATATATTTTTCCTACTCATTTTTCATCATTTCTCTAATATACCCAGAAGGTTGACATATATACGCCCATAACATTACAAATTGTCTCTTGGCAGCGACCAACCACTCTCGTCTGCAGCCTCTGTACAGACGCTATCAAACAGGTAAATGTCACGTGGTTACTACAGGCGTTAAAAAAACTACGGAAGGTCGAAAAGGACACATACCTTATATCTTCATAGTCATTACCTTTCGAATGGGGCAAATATTAAAGAACCAATATAGATTCCTACAATGATTTAATTGAATCAAAGGAATGTATACTAGTTATCTGCAAATAAGAAATCATCATATCATTATTTTGAACATTATGAGCATATATAAATTGCGTTTCTTTTGTCATTTAGATATCCTTGTCCATGAAATCACCTACTGAATGATATATTCCAATTTCTTGGTACATTTTAATTTTACCTCTTGTAAAGTTTAGAATATGTGTACAAGTCCAGTTTTGCACTGTAGGATTTGGATCAATATACAGGTCATCATACTCACCGAGAGCCATGACAAATGCGTGAGAATGGCGAGTCTACCAGGGTATCAGCTAGAAATTATTGGGTCCCAGAAGCTACCCTGCGGGACAGAGTTACTGACAATGTTGGGCCTGATGTAAACAAATATCAGGAAAAGTTTCCTTATTTACACCAAAGGAGGAGGCTCATTTAGTGGGACATTTAAAAGTTATGTCCAACTTTAGATATGGTTACAGTCGTTATGAGATAGTAGACATGGCAAGTACATGCTATCAGTTGTGGAAGAGAAATGAGGATCAACCCTTGATTTTGGTGTGGTTCTACAACTTAATGAGAAGATGGCCCGAGTTAAAAGTTAGGAAACCTAGCGGCCTTGAACTCCAGAGAGTCAAGCTATTTAAGTGGAATTATGTATGTCCTACTTTGGTAGACTTTATTAGTTAATGACCAAATATGATCTGTATAATTTGCCAGAGAGGATCTATGAAAAAGGCCTTAAAAAAACCCATTTACCGTCCTATATTGTTACAACATAGTTGGCTCCCTCTGCTGTTGTATGTGGGAGAGGATCTAACATCACTGTAATTGGCAGCGGCAATGCGCTTTGACAACAAATTACCACCATACTTTATTTTTCCAGGCAAGCTAATGAGACATTAGCTCTTAAAGCAGGCTTGTGCAACTTCCTCCAGGGCGCTGGCCGGATAAGCGATTTTTAAAGCCACACCCTATGATGTAAATAAGCGGATAAAACCAGGTCACGGGCCGTAGGTTGCACATTCCTGTCTTGAGGATTCTACTGATGGTACAGTCAGTTAATCTGGTTGGTCAAATGCAGAGGTTATCTAGACATATACGATGAACCAGTTCATAAATATGTACAAGGAAGGAAAGAATGGAAATATATCTTGGTTCTATATGATGGTCATAAATCACACATTTCACTTCTGCTGATCGACTGGGTCAAGGAACATAATATCGTGCTCTTCATTCTTGTTCCTCACACCAGCCATGTTTTGCAGCCTTTGGATCTTTGATGTTTTGGGCCATTTAAATGTATTTACCATGCTGACTGCCATAAGTATATGCGTACAAATGCTTGCAATGGTATTAATAAATACTCTATCTGTGAACCTGCATGCAAGACCTACACAATGACTTTGTCAGCAGAAAACCTTCAAAGTTCCATTAGAAAGGCTGAAATGTATCCCTTTGACCTATCTGTAGTTGATAAATCAGTGTTTATCGCTGCTAAAGTGCTGAAAAAGTCTGAAGTATCAGCATGCGAGGAGGAGCAAACTGGAGAAACTGATGGTGATAAAGTCATAAATGAGAGTTTCTTAAAGGCAAGATAAGAAAATTTAGGTCACATGAAGAAGGTGGCAACAAACAGAAAGTGGGTCAGGTTCAGTGGTGTCAAGAAAACAATTACAGAGAATGATATTAGGAACAAACAACTGAACATCAAGTGGAAGTGTTGGGAAAGAAGAACAAGTGTGAAGAGAAAACGTTGGAGGTAAGATTACAAAAGGGACGACTCCACAGATAGTGCAGAAAGAAGATAACCCAGGCAACACATGCCCCTTCATCATTCTTGCAAGGCCTATCCAATATGATCACCAGATGAAAATGATGATGAATCCGAAACATTTTGCGTTTGTCACCTTTTCCAGCTAATTGAATTAGAAATCTGATTCCATATACTATACCAAATGGGGACAGTGTGTGTTTGAATGTTGTACTCATTGGACACATTTACAATGTTGCTGTGCAGGCTGAGCTCGAGGGACACATTTTACTGCCCTTGTCATGATTTCCCTTGCCAAGGAGATGTTGATGTTGAATTGATGTTTTACGGCATCTCAACATAAGTAGGTTAGTTAGTGCCGAGGCAATTTGAGTAAATTGCCTTGCCCAAGGACACACTACGGCTGCCGACCCAGGCTGATCTAATAATGGTAGGATTCGAACCCGCACCCTTTCGGTCGTGAGTCCTCTGCCAAGAATATGTTCAAGACATTGACAAGTGACAAATAAGTGATTGTATGTAGGTAAGTTTGTTACAGTCTTTTGAACCTTTGATTTTCAAGTCCTTTCTAAACTGACAAAATGGGTATATTATCCAACTGAAATGTATTTTTCTTATCGTTGAATATCAATAAGTACATCGATATTATTTTGAACGTTTGCCAAGTTTTGGCCACCGTAGATTCCATTGACTGGTAGGGTACGCGAATATTGATGACGTAAAACTCAAGACGCCATTTTACATTGTGTTTGGAAAGTGTCGATTCGAACTGATTCACTGGAATAAATATGCATCATGATTTATACATTGAGAAGGACTTATATCAGTAAAGGTAATTAAACACCAATTCATATGTGTCATTTTCGTTATTGTACTAAAACAGATTTGAAGTGCTAGGTGCACGAAAAACGATGACGCTAGGGTACATATTTTCAGCAATCCTTCAAACCAAAATAATATTGAAAACTTAAATGGATATAATTGAAGATGATTATGGATGCAAGGGGTGTATCACAATCGGCCATTGAAAATGTTCATGTGTATGACGTTATCTTATCACAATTACGTAATACATCACTTCATCTCATCAGCCAAGGAAATCTTTTATTTCCCCCCCCCCCATTTGTGAAGAATGTATCGTTCTGGCGTTACCAAAAAATCGGATTTTTTTTTTTTTTGTTTTACTGGTCTTAGTCTGACCAGATTGTATCTGCATAGATAATATATACAAACACCTGAAAAATGCTAATTGGTACACTTTGTTTTAATTACCCATTTTATTTACTCTTAATCAACACTCGAAGCGCGGGGCGCCTGTTTTTTTTTTTTTTTTTTTTTTTTACTGGTCTTAGTCTGACCAGATTGTATCTGCATAGATAATTTGCAGATACAGTTTGCGGAAAAACGGCAAAAATACACTCTTCCGGTTTATTTACATAAAGCGGATACGTTTTTATTTAATCCCCTATGATAACGTTGATTATGATGTAATAATATGCATGACGTCAGAAAGACGCATGACTTTATTACAAATAAATTGTTCTTACAATATTCTTCATGATATATATATATATATATATATATATATATATATATATATATATACAACACCTGAAAAATGCTAATTGGTACACTTTGTTTTAATTACCCATTTTATTTACTCTTATTCAACGCTCGAAGCGCAGGGCGCCTGTTTTTTTTTTTTTTTTTTTTTTGTTTTGTTTACTTGGCTTTTTGCCCCCTGCCTAAATTTGGCTGTACATTGCACAGCGAAAAAAGCTGAAGCGGAGTGGGTGTCCCGGGCTAGGATTTTTGTACCAAACCCTCATGTGGTGAAGATCTTACGGACCCATGCGAGAGTCAAGTTGAACGAGACTCATTCGGAACGTCATCGTCTCTTTCCAATGCGAGTCAAATAACTTCGACTCTCTGAAAGAGACTCAGAGGTAATCGTAGTGATAGTTCCCAAACTGGTGAGTTTTTGGCGGACGAAGATCCGCCAATATATGAGAAAAACAGTCTTATAAAATGATAGGTCTTGAAAATAAAACTCGACGACTTTTCAACAATCAATGAAACACCTGTACATTTAATTTTTAATGTTATTCCTGCAAATTTGTAATGAAAAATTGAAGAAATCATTCGGTTTCAATTGTCTGCAACCATTCCTGTTAGTGATGAGATGTCGTCTATTCATTGTGGCATTATGAAGTTATTATGACGTAATAACTACCACGGGCTTGATTGTAGTTCAAAATGGCCACTATTTACATCCAACATTTTTTCTAGCATGCGATGGAATAGGCCCAGGATGTTCCTATTAGAACGAGACTAATACCGGTTCAATCACAAGGGTCGACCAGACATGTGCAGTTTAACTTCCAAGACTAGACTGTGGTCGATGGTCTACCTCACATGCTCCCCACAGTTCGAAATCTGTCAGAACATATCGCTGCCGGAAGGATGTTTTGACCCCAAGGTTATCTAAACCTTAGTACATCGTCTTGGCGCATTAATACACAAGCACGTTGACTGGATTCTACCATATATTTAGAATCACAGATTAAAATATAATCAGAAACGAGGTATAAAAACCCAGACTATGTAAAACGATTCAGATGCGCTTGATTATGATGTTATTGGTATATTGTGACATCTTACCTTGTAATTGTAACGTCGTCAGCACTATACTCCATCACTGCAAGTAAACAATTCCTGACATTGTCCTCCTTATATATGAGACAAAATTTTCATATTCTGCATTAAAGCCATTGTAGAGAAAATATCGCAGAAAATGCAATATGAATTGACTGTGATGTAGTGATCAAAGTATATACGGTTTTCTCCAAGTGGCATTTTACTACCAAATTTATATTGTTGTGGCAGTGGCATTATCATTCCAAAATGGAGGTAACCCACTTTGAGAAGTGTGACTAAAGGGTAAAAAGGGGGAAATGACTGAGAAATGGCAGAGAACTCAGTCACACGCGAAAGTACGCTAGGCAAAACAGAACCAAGTCAAATTGTTATGATACCTTGATGAATTTATTTGAACAAGTTCTGTAAAAGAAAGTTCTCTGGTGAGTTCATGCTTGACCAAAAAAAAAAAAAAAAAAAAAAAATTGAATGTTTCGGCTAAGAATAAATCATCCCAGTCGAGTTTTCCGTAATGAATGCTATGTGTGATGTGTGCACATGACGTTATTTGGTAAACAAGGTATATGTGGCGACTATTTTTCCGATGTTTTTTCCTATCACTGGCGGAAAGGCACGAGCGTGTTCTGATTGTAGTCCGACGACATACTCCATGGTTAGCAATTGGAACATCACCCTGCCATTTCCGTCAAGTGGAGAAATAACATTGGAAGTATTTGTAGGAATACACATAAAATGTTATGGGTTTTGATGACTTGACTAGGGCGGAGTACACCACATATTTTGCCATTTGAACAAAATAGTTCTGAATATAGTTGTCAATGGCGGCGATTTAGATTTGAGGTTTCTTTCTCGACTAGATGGAAAAGGTTGAGGATTTTACGATTGCATGGTTAGGTGATAGAACTCGTTGTACAAGTTTCCTATAGGGCACAAGTCAGCGTACGGTATGATTTTCTTGTTATCTATTGCAACGTTTAAGTATGTAGATTAAATGTTTAAAAAATGATCAATATGCATCTAAACAGTTTTGATAGCCACCAACATTGATATTAATTCACAATTTTGCCTCTTCCGCTTTTGATTAATTTGTTTCTTTGTTTGCTTTTCTTTGTTGGTTTTTTTTTTCTTTTTTCTTTTGAGGATGTTGAAGCAATGGGTGACCTTAAAGGTGCATTAACAAAGGATCTAGTGTGGCCTTAAAGGTGCATTAACAAAGGATCTAGTGTGGCCTTAAAGGTGCATTAACAAAGGATCTAGTGTGGCCTTAAAGGTGCATTAACAAAGGATCTAAACTTGACAAAGAGCATACTTGCCAACATTCTAGAGACAGAAAGAGGTCATTTGGAGCATCGTCGTCTCATTCTGATGCGGGTCGAATAACTTCGACTCTCTGAAAGAGAGCCGGGGTAATCGTAGTGATACTTCCCGAATTGGTAAGTTTTTGGCTGACGAACATCCGGCTAGATGTGTGAAGAACTGATTCTTCCAAAATTATAGTGTTGAAAATAACACTAGACGACGTTTTAACAATCAATACAATACCTGAATTTTAAATTTTCTAATGATATTCCTTCAGTTTTGTTATGAAACAAACTGAGGAAATCATTCGGTTTCAATTGCCTTAAACGATTGCTTACGTTGCTGTTAGTGATGACACGTCTTCTAGTCATTGTCTTGTTAATGACGTTGCTGTGACGTAGTAACAACCACGGGCTTGAAGGCAGTTCAAAATGGCCATATTTACCTCAGATTTTTTTTTCTCCCCCCTAGCATGCGATGGAATAGGCGGAGGATGTTCCGATTGAGAAAGAAGGCAATCGGAATGTCCTCGGCCTTTTCCATCGCATGCTAAAAAAAATTCGGATGTAAATAATGGCCATTTTAAACTGCCCTCAAGCCCGTGGTTGTTATTACGCCCTAATAACTTCATACCGCCACACTGAATAGATGACGTCTCATCACTAACAGCAATGGTTACAGACAATTGAAACCGAGTCATTTCTTCCATTTTTTCATTACAAAATTGTTGAAATAACTTTAAAAATTAAATATGCAGGTATTTCATTGAATGTTGAAACATCGTCGATTGTTATTTTGAGGACTTACAATTTCATAAGACTTTGCTCTTCTCACATCTAGCTGGATATTTATCTGCCAAAAACTTACCTATTTGGGGACTATCACTACGATTACCTCCGAGTCTCTTTCAGGGAGCCGAAGTTATTCGACTCGCATCGGAAAGAGACGATGTTGTTCCGAATGAGAGGTGGGCAGGCTGAGATGCTGGAAATTAGTGCGCCAAGCGCACAGAACACGCGGAAGGCGCACCGGGAATGGTTATGGAAATTGTGTATTATATGAGGCGGTCAGATAAGATCGCGAGGTTTGAAAGATCACCCTGAGAATTACAAATTTAGTCTTGCAATGATACAATGGGCTTGATAAACCATCTAATTGTGCCACAACAGGACAAGTAATATATACTGCTTCCTGAGCTACATCAAAGTTATTGCAAACATCAACTCAGTAAAAAAAAATTATATCATTTTTAAAAACGGTGTGATAAGTCTTCCAAATTGGTATGAAGTAAAAAGACACCTAATCAGTAACCGACCGCACGAATCGGTAGTGTTGGTAGGTTTGTAAAGGTACAATCCGAGACGGGCATACATTAAACCTTCAGAATGCTCTTCTATTTGTAGCACTTCTCGGACCCACACGAAACGGGTTTTTTGTGTCTGTCCCTTTTAATGTAGACAAAAAAGTCAGCAAATACTCAGATGATTTTATTCAATGAGCATTCACTTACAACATCAAAACAAAATAACTAACAGTATATTGTAACAGCAAGAGTAACATACATAATTATTCTGAAAATAATGTAGGCGAAGAAGGCACAATTTTGTAGATTTCTGCTACCTCATAGATTCGTATGTGGTTTGCACAAAATAAATCACAATTATGATCCAAAAGGTTTAAAACTAACTGACTCAACTGATCTATATGCATGTATCTCACTCATTCTCATAAAGATAGACACACACACACACATACACACAGACGCACACATTCGCCGCAATAAAATGTGTACAGTATCACAAAAATTACCAACAAATTATCAAGTCGTTAATATTAGTGATAACAATGTATTATGAGAAAGGAAACCCATCATGCCTGAAAATTTGTCTTGTTTGTATTGGAAAAAGTGTAGAATCGTAATTGCCGCCATACTGGCTAGGCCCCAATAGTTTTCTATTTGTTAAAATATGATCGTTTTATGTTAGTAACACTGTGCCACAAGATGTATAAACTACAACTGATGCATTGAACAGTTTCGATTTTAATCTAATACTTAGTAATCTTACTGTTCTTTCAAGTTTGCCTCTGTTATAATTAACATATTCTTTCACAGTGACATACCCTCATGTTATAATTAACATATTCTATCACAGTGACATACCCTCATGTTATAATTAACATATTCTTTCACAGTGACATACCCTCATGTTATAATTAACATATTCTATCACAGTGACATACCCTCATGGTTGCAGTCGCCTATTCAAGTAGGAAGCGATTATTTAATCTTCGGGATTGGAGGGGGGGGGGGGGGGGGGGGGATTTTTTTTTGTAATATTTTTTGTTTGTTTTATCGCGAGATAAAAAAAAATTCTATGGAGAGAATTTGTCCATGTTGTCTACAGATCTGAGCAAGAGTATTTTATTTAAGCTTTTTGGGAGCCATAATTTTTTTAAATCCCAGGACTGCTTCCCAACCCCCAACACCACCGAAAATTAAATGCGCGGTCCCTTACGTACTTGAAGACGAAGACCAACTGACATACTCGAATCAATAGCACTGTAACTCATGTAGGTCACTGAACTACTTTCGACAATAATGACTGTACAAAATAAAGGTGAAAATCGTAATTGTTCGCATTTTACCGTCTGACTTTTCAATATAATGCTTACATCTGTCGCTTTTAATTGCAGACTGTCTTAGACCGCTATCACTCCTCTTGGTTTTAGCTTTGTTTTTACATTCTTCCTTTTGAGTGGTCCATGTATTCTCTAATTTTGTTATTGTATTTCCTATTTCTTAACAGCAAGAAGGAAAAAAAAATTAGGAGTTCAGAACGGCAAAGGATCGAATAACTTCTTCAAAACAAAAGAAAGAAAGAAAAAAGCACAAGCAAACAGGCAAAATGAGAAAAAAATAAAAAATAAAAAACGGAGGATGCAAATTTTATTCGAAACAAAAAAATCACAAACTGTATAAAAGTAACTATTAAGGATACAACATAACTAAATACTCTATGACCTGCATAGAGAATGAGGAACTTATTTTCACATAAATCTTTCTTAAAATAAGTTTCTTTTGTTTTTTTTATGGGAACAATGTACAGTAGTGCACTTCTATTTTTTGTTGATTTAGGTTGATCGGTTATCGTGTTAGATTTTCTAGCATTTAATTCACCGCAACATAACGGATAATCGCGGTAATGTTAGGCGTTTTCCGGTACCAATTTGACATGATGTTCAAGTATTAATTTGCAAAGATGTTTCGAATAGCTGAGGCGGGTCTTAATCTTCGTGGAGACGAAATTTTTTTCATGACTGAACCTCCCAAACCCTGCACTGTTAGTAGTCAATAGTTAGCCAAAGAAAGAGGGAATAATACAAGGTTAACTGATTCATTATGATTGAAATCACTGAGCTGGTGACATGAAATGCCAAACACATGTAGTTATGGGCTAAACCCCAAAATCAACCAAAGTTAGCAAAATGTGAAATACAGGTCACGTTGAGCTTCTTTTGTTGTATAGGCGGTTTCACGGTTGCAAAGGAGTTACTGATCGTAGTGCTTAAAAGTACCTCCCTTAGCTCCAATGCTAATCGCAGAAACTTACCCTAAGCCGGTGAAATGTCAATGTAGGTCACAGTGACCTTTTATTATATGGGTGTGCTAACAAAATAGATACATGCAATATCTAATTTATTTTTTCTAGCATGATTAGTTCTTTGGAAATAAACTTGAAACAAAATTTAAGTAAATTCAGTGAAGAGTGAAATATGGGTCACATGTACCTACTTTTGTAATGAGGGTGTAGTACTCATCAAGATACATGCCCTCAAGAAGTTTCATTGTTATAGATATAGGAGTTTGTTAATCTGATTAAAACAGAAATCTTCGACATAACGGATAACTGAAGTACACTGATACCAGGTAATGTTCTGTTGACCTTTCTATTAAATTACAACTTTCATATTTATGAAAGTTAAAAACTTAATTTGCAATTGATAGGCTAGCTTAAAATGTAAGAAAAGGAAAGCACAATGTAAAACAACTGTATTAAAAAACTGAAATGGGCATCTGAGTCTTTACTTGCATGGAAACCACTGTATGTCTAAAATCAGTCCCAGCTACAACTGATCGACGAAAGTCACTACATTTTATTGGATTATAATAAAACTTTATCTCCACAAATTTACATCATGCACATGTTAACAAAAATATATACTAATTGTGACCTTGCTATGATAAGCCCAAAATATACCTTTCTGCATATGTGAAATATACAATTTATTTCTTGCAAAAGTACAAACCATAAAAAGGGTGGAGGCGTGGATGAATGGGCACCCTGCAGATAAGTGAATACTAGCTCAAGAACCAATCATTCACATAGTTAACACGGGTATGACTTAGATCTTGGCATGTCGGTTGAAAAGATGGAGTTTAATATAGTATTTCTCTTGCTTTTTCCCTATTATTTGGGATATTCATAGATATATGACTAGAGACAGAAAACACCACCAAAATGCGTTCTACACCGAGCTTCCTTTGTCATTCATTGTGATTAAAGTGAAAAGTGTTTAACGACACATCATAACGTGAAGGGTTATTTCCTGCCGTGGCAATTGGAGTAATGTGCCCTGTCCAGATGCCTGGTCTTGGCAGGATTCGAACCCGTACCCTTCTCGCCGTAAATCCGGCACGCTAACAATGTGCCACCGCGGCTCTAACTCTGTGTTTGAAATGTGCTTTTTATAATTTCGCAGTTTTTATATTTCAAACTTAAATTTACACAGTGATAGCCATACAATAAAAAGTGCATTTCAACATAGGAAACTCGGTATAACAGCACTTCTCATGACATAGCCTCAAATTGAGAAGGTTTTTTTTTTTAAAAAAAAAAAGTTTTTGGTCCTTTTTTATCTGTGATAAATATACGAGCAAATCCTACAGCCATCACCAGTAGGTAGTGGTCAGTATTATGAGGCTGTAATTTGGGAGTAGGGTATAATTCTTTTCTTTGTGCACTCAAAAAATGTAGGGACAATATTTTGCAAATATCTATGGGTCAACTAGTTATTCCTCTCATGAAATCATTCGATTGTCTGTATAATGGTATTTGAGAGGGGTCCAGTTCTGTGCAGTATGATTTACAATACACCCCACCCCCACCCTCAAGTAAATATTGACTGTTTCCTGATTAGAACAGAAAACATTGTTTAAATATAATCTAGAAATTCCATCCTGCTACAGGGTTATGATTTTGGAGAATTTTTTTTTTCGAAACTCCTCTGGCCTTTCTGCTTAGAAATACTCGGAGTAAAATGTATGAGAACTGTATATACAATTACAATTTTCTAAACCGGCCACTGTTGGAACCACAAAATGTGGCTGGTATAGAAGTTCATTTGGCCAGTTAAGAAATATTTGATTTATACTGGGATAACTCAACTTGGACTGAAATATGTGGCCAGTTTAAGGAGACTACAGGTCTTGAGGGGAGCCAGTTTAGGAAGGATGCATGTCTACAGAGGATCCATTTTAGAGAGTATGCATGTCTACATTGGGGCCATTTTAAAGAGTATGCATGTCTACAGTGGGACCGTTTTAGAGAGTATGCATGTCTACAGAGGTGCCATTTTAGAGAGTATGCATGTCTACAGAGAGGCCATTTTAGAAAGTATGCATGTCTACAGAGGGGCCAGTTTGGATGGATGCAGGTCTACAGAGGGGCCAGTTTGTGTGAATGCAGGTCTACAGAGGGGCCAGTTTGTGTGGATGCAGGTCTACAGAAGGGCCAGTTTGGGTGAATGCAGGTCTACAGAGGGGCCAGTTTGGGTGGATGCAGGTCTACAGATGGGCCAGTTTAGGGACTAATGCAGGTTTACAGAAGGATCAGTTTAAGGAGGATGTAGGTATACAGAGGGGCCAGTTTAGGGCGGATGCAGGTATATAGATTGGCCAGTTTAGGAAAGATGCAGGAATACAGATTGGCTAGTTTAGGGAAGATGCAGGTCTGGAGTGGGGCCAGTTTAGGGAGTATGCAGGTTTAAAGAGGGGCCAGTTTAAGGAGTATGCAGGTCTGCATAGGTGCCAGTTTAGGGAGGATGCAGGTCTGCAGAAGGGCCAGTTCAAGGAGGATGCAGGTCTACAGAGGAGCCAGTTTATGGAGGATGCAAGCATACAGAGGGGCCTGTTTAAGGAAGTTCACTTCATCAGCGTGATAGAAATGAAAATGTAATGTAGTTAAATACCGACAGGAAAGATGAAGCACAAAACTCAAAAAATCATACTTTCTACTAACGACATATGTTTTACATGTGCACATTATGGGATATTTCTGTCACAAAATATAGCACGAATATTTGATTAAATCACACTGCATTATGACCTGATCATGACTGGATTAACATGTCCATGCGCCATTACCTTTGAAAAGGAGCTTCTGCTCGGGTAGAGCTCATGTTTTATATTGTTCATTGTAAATACCCCTCTCTACTTTTAGAGGTGTAGTGGAATCAAGCCCAACAAATGTCTAATGAAACCGACGGGCCTCTTACGGTTTTCAACATTGCTTCCACTGTGACCATCCTGTCAGTATCAACACTTACACCAATTAGAATACTGGAGTCAGAGTCTTTGAAGTGAATGTTAAACATTACGATTGTGAAGTTATTGATGAATACGCTGATATCGACCTCTTCTACTCACAAGTCTGTCATTGGAATACCATCCTGGAAAGTAGAAGAAATGCATTATCAATACATTTTTACCTATCAATGATTTGTATGCCCCACCACAACAGTGGTCGGGGCATATTTAGTTCGTCCGTCAGTCACACCTTGGTAAAGGTTTGCGTTTAGGTCATTTCAGACAATGTGGTGGGGCATCTGTGTTTCATGAACACATTTCTAGTCTTATTGCGTCATCACAGGCATACGAAACAATCAGACTTCAATTTTAATTTACTTGTACATTTGATGAGATGGTTCCTTTTATATCCTCTAATTTTCTATATAACAACAGCCCTGGCATTTTTATGTTAAAACGCAAATTTACAGTAAATATCATGTGAATATTTATTCCCAAGATTTTATCATATTTTTTCTACAAATTCCATGGTTTCAGCTTTGAGATGCCTCAGAGATGATGAAGGATAAGAACCGAAAATTCCGGATGTTTTTTTTACATCGTTGATTCAGGACTGGTCGTATGTAAAAAGTTATGGATAAGTATCGTGCTAGATTTATGTAATAAGCCTATACTTCTGTATCACTCATCATCAAGTGTGATTGATCTGCCTCAAGGTGAAATGCCTTTGATCTGAAATCTTTATTTATTTTAGTCGATTACAAAAATTCTAGCAACGCGTGGGACGCAAATTCCAGCAACTCGTGGCACGCGCTCTACACGGTCCATACGTTGCTTGCAGTCCTGTGTAGATACAATAAGAATGGAATACCACAATAAAATTTTATTTAGAAAAGGTCAAAAACTATGCAAATCGAAGTCAATGAAATTTCAACCTTGCACAAAGAATGCAATAGTAACCATTGCTCCCACTGAGAGGGAAAAACTTACAGCGCTTCTGTACGTCCTGGTTCCATCATCTATCACGGCCATGAGATCCATTTCAGTATCGTGTTCATCTGAGTGCTCAAAACCTCTGTTATCCATACCAACCACGGATTGGTCCAACCTCTCTGAAATTGTTATAATATATTTGTTACATAAAAATACAGATGAATATGCAAAACGGTACCTTCCTCATGTATTGAAACATGTACGCCGATGTAATCACACAGGCAGACAATAATCTGTCCACTGTTATGTTTTGTGTTCGCAACAAAAAGGCTTACAGACATCCATCCGGCTAAAAGAGTTTCTTTTGTCAAAGCTTTTATAGATATATCATATCAAAGCCACGATGACTAATGCAGTAAATCTTAAATGTACTGCCATACAAAAGAGAGTCCAAAGTTTTCTCAATTTTGATGTGAAGTGACGTTTATTTGTAAACTGTGAACGCCATTTCCAAGGTGAAAATTAA
Organism: Margaritifera margaritifera; assembly: GCA_029931535.1. Taxonomy (NCBI): domain Eukaryota; kingdom Metazoa; phylum Mollusca; class Bivalvia; order Unionida; family Margaritiferidae; genus Margaritifera; species Margaritifera margaritifera. The sequence goes on along the minus strand of JAQPZY010001381.1, from coordinate 421,732 downwards.
ATTCATTACATGGTGTTTTCCCTGCAACTTTAACTGTTAAAAACAAATTGTTTTAGCCACATGACAAATGTATCCACATTTAAATTGAAAACAACGTTATTTGCGTGACGTCATTCAAAAGTGAAGAGTAGAATATAATTAAACAGTCCGGACTGTGATGCCTCAGTGATTCGGGTTGAGTTGTTACCCCTTGCGAATGACTCATGACCTGTAGATACCTGGAATACTGGAAAGGCCAAAAGAATAAACCTGACAGAATAGTTATCAAATATAAGAGCATGAAACAAATATCAAATAAATAAATTTAGTTATACACTTATTTGTCAAATATATGAGTATGATTTGTGAGGAAGGAGTAGTAATCAAAAGAGACATGAAATTAGAGAAGTGGAGTTTAGAAAAACTTACGCCTCATCATGACCTCATGATCCACGTATGATACTGAGGGAAGCTCATGCTGCCTGTGTGCCTCCTCAATCTGTACTTCGACCTTCTGCACAAGGTGGTGGTGAGGCGTTCCAGAACTATCGCTGTCCACAAAAACATAATCATTGGACATGGGACCATCACATGTGTCATTGTTCCTAGGACCAATGTCTTCATTGTGACCTTTGGGCCCATTTTCACTTTCACGATCTTTACTGTCCCTCTTCTGGTCGTCTTCTTCTTTGCTCTGCTCGGTCGTGCTTCGCGGAATATCACCATTACTTACTAAAGTCGCACTGCCATTTCTAGACTTTGAGTACTTCGACTGATGTTCTTCATGCAATTTAGCTTGGGCTTTTTCGTATAATGTTCCTGTTTGTGTGCTTCCATTACATTGCGAAATATCTAAAAATAAATTGTGAATCAATTGCAAATTGCACATTTGGGCCCCATGAGAATTTAAACTAAAGTTAAACGCATATTTAGAAGAAAGAATTTGACCTGTTTGGAGATTACCACATTTCAAACCTAACCACAGAATGCCAGATATAGGTGTTTATGAAATAAATTATTTTACTCGTATTTAATACACCAAGGCATAATAACCTTTTTCAGGCCTTCTCACTACGGGTTTCTTTCCTCAAAATTTAAATATATGTCCATGGTGCTCCACTACACATTATTGTTACCTATCAATACTAATTGAAAGTATTATGTTTTATCGTCAAATTATCACAGATTTATTCAAATGTTTTGCAAATCCTTATGCACATAATATGGTGAATTATCCTTGTGTACATACTATGGTGAATCATCCTTGTGTACATACTATGGTGAATCATCCTTGTGTACATACTATGGTGAATCATCCTTGTGTACATACTATGGTGAATCATCCTTGTGTACATACTATGGTGAATCATCCTTATGTGCATATTATGGTGAATCATCCTTATGTACATAATATGGTGACTCATCCTTGTGCACATAATATGATGAATCATCCTTGTGTACATACTATGGTGAATCAGCCTTGTGTACATACTATGGTGAATCATCCTTATGTACATACTATGGTGAATCATCCTTATGTGCATATTATGGTGAATCATCCTTATGTACATAATATGGTGACTCATACTTGTGCACATAATATGGTGACTCATCCTTATGTACATACTATGATGAATCACCCTTGTGTACATACTATGGTGAATCATCCTTGTGTACATACTATTGTTTGTCATCCTTGTGTACATACTATGGTGAATCGTCTTTATGTACATAATATGGTGAATCATCCTTGTGCACATAATATGGTGAATCATCCTTATGTACATACTATGGTGAATCATCCTCGTGTACATACTATTGTGAGTCATTCTTGTGTACATTCTATGGTGAATCATTTTTATGTACATACTATAATGAATCATCCTTGTGTACATACTATGGTGAATCATCCTTATGTACATACTATGGTGAATCATCCTTGTGTACATACTATGGTGAATCATGCTTGTGTACATACTATGTTGAATCATCTTTTGTACATACAATGGTGAATCATGCTTGTGTACATACTATGGTGAATCATCCTTATGTACATACTATGGTGAATCATCCTTGTGTACATACTATGGTGAATCATGCTTGTGTACATACTATGGTGAATCATCTTTGTGTACATACTATGGTGAATCATCCTTATATGCATACTATAGTGAATCATTCGTATGTTATGCTTTTCCTAAGCAGAATAATGAAGCTGGTTATCCAAGACTTAAAAAGAATTCTCTAATTTCCTTTCTTGTGGAATAAAAATACACCTAAATATATCGTATACAATTTTAATAGAAGAAACTCTTACAACAATGTTCTTGATGCATCATTAGATTACGAGTTAATCTGTATATAAATGTGTGGAATGCTAACATACGGTTGTCTAGTGCTACTTACCATTTGTGTTTACGACAATACCATTGTATTTTGCTTGGGAATTTTCATGCTGCTTTAATTCTTGCTGCAATATAGAAACAGATTAAAGTTATAGCTCACGCTGGTATACAAATCAGTCTAGGTGAAAACAAAAATTATCTTTTTGCGCCCTTTTAGGAGTTTCATACATTTTTATTGAAATGAGTAAAATTTGTAAAATTCGATTTATCACATGACAAAAATTGCTGATGTGTTCAATAAAACCGCCAATTACTAAAATTAAACGATTTTGAAGTGCATTCGGATGCCTGGGGCATTAGAACTTAGCATCAAATGACGTCAAGACTTTATATTTTCACTAGTTTCAATATTTTAACAAATCTGAAATGGCTTGAGGAAACGCGTTACCAATGACTTCATGTAATAAAACAGGGAACATTACAAAGTATGTATTAGTCGAAACTGATTCCACAATGATACTGATGGTGAGCACAAAAATTGATTCCAAAACCAAAACTCCAAGTATCAGAAAATTGCAACAAAGCTTCTATTAAAAAAAAAGTTTCCCTGTTTTGTTTTCAAACTTGTGAAATAGTACTGTCGTAAAATGTATTTGGAAAAAAATCCCGACAAATATTGCGAACAAATTTAAACAGTGCAAAGGGTTTTATTTAAGTTCTAAATCTGTCTCTGTCTAAATAACAAAAAACGATACGTGTGTGTGTGTGTGTGTGTGTGTGTGTGTGTGTGTGTGTGTGTGTGTGTGTGTGTGTGTGTGTGTGTGTGTGTGTGTGTGTGTGTGTGTGAAGGAGAGAGAGAGAGAGAGAGAGAGAGAGAGAGAGAGAGAGAGAGAGAGAGAGAGAGAGAGAGAGCTACCTTTTGCTTCTCTACTCTTTCCTCTAATTCTTTGAATTTCCTTTCCTGGTTGATCTTTTCATTCCGTAAATAATACATCTCCGACTCAAGTCGTTTGGCGTATTCCTCCTTTTGAACTGAAATATATAATGATCAAAAGAGTCAAGTTGTCCTTGCGAATGCTTTCGTTTCGGAAAATAATTACAGTCTCTGGTGGGTTCATTATTCATGCTTTCACAAACGGTTTAAATCAACTTAATATGAACAAAGTTTTCATTCACATGCGCCATCCTCCTTTTTTCCGTATCTTGGAAGTTCGAACTAAACTAAACAGCCTCAATACGTTTGCCAAGTAGCTTGAAAAAAATATGATTTTCCTATGTTTTTTTTTTTTGTTTTTTTTTTCAGAATACGAACTATTTTGAATCCTGTAGCACATGACAATAATTTATAAAATCATAATTTCTGAAAATAATTGAAAAAGGTATAATTCCTAAACTGGTGCCAGTAATACTTAATCGTGATATATATCATGTTTGATACAAATAAAGTCATTAAGCATGAGAAAAACGTGATATATATCATGTCCGATATACATAACGTCTGTACGCACGAGAAACACGTGATATAGATCATGTCCTATATGCATAAAGTCATTATGCATGAGAAACACGAGCTATATATCATGTTCGAAACAAATACGGTCATTAAGCAAGAGAAACACGTGATACATGTCATGTCCGAAACAAATATTCATTAAGCATGAGAAACACGTGATACATGTTATGTCCGATATACATGAAGTCATTAAGCACGCGAAACACGTGATACATGTCAAGTCCGATATACATGAAGTCATTAAGCAAGAGAAACACGTGATACATGTCATGTCCAATATACATGACGTCATTACCCACAAGAAACACGTGATACATGTAATGTCCGATATACATGAAGTCATTAAGCACGAGCAACACGGGATACATGTCATATCCGATATACATGAAGTCATTAAGCACGAGAAATACGTGATACATGTCATGTCCGATATACATAAATTCATTAAACACGAGAAATACGTGATACATGTCATGTCCGATTAAAATAAATTCATTAAGCATGAGAAACATCTTCATTGTTCTGCATATTTTCAGTACATAATTTACATTTCAAAATATTTTTTCAAGACATCATTCATACTTAAAAATGATTTTAAAAAACTGGTAAGACTTTGTGATGATATATCATGTAAAAATATATCTTTATTTGAATTTTTAAACAAATCTTCTTTACATTCTTCAGCAAAAGTATGTCTCTAAAGCAAAACAAACATGTTATTGCAGGTTTCCGATTTCTCAGAATATTTTTTGGGTCAAATATTATAAAACACACAGTACAGTAGACACTCAAGAGAGGTAAATATCCAAAACATTTTTTTTTTTGGAAGACAGTAGACTCAAACAGGTATGCGCATCATCGGTTGATATATTGAATTGAAATCGCAGTGTGCGTATCTCAGAAAGATGATATATCGAAAACGAAGTGCAAGAGATGATACCTGTTACAAAACTTGGTTCTAAGAAAGCGTAAGAGTTTGATAAGAAAGATTATCGAAGATATTCCAAAACGGAGATTAACGCAAGTAAACCTCCAAATCCAAGCAAGAGGAGATAGAACTTTACCACCAAGCAGATAGTATCATACGAAGGTAAATGTTGGCAGTACGGTGTTACTGGAAACTTACACCCTAATACCACCATGTACGGTCCCTTTTAGTGACATAAACAGTAAATTAAATAAACACTAGAATGATGGGGAAAAAAAATTAAATTAAGTAATATTACCTATAGAATGTAAACTATACACCCAATGAAAAAATGGTTAACTTACTGTTGCAAGCCCTTGGGATCCTCCAAAGTCTAAACAGGATAATTAAAGCTGCTAATTCTACTTCTGGGTGAACACATATAATTTTATCCTTCAAGATGTAGAAAGTGATTTCCAGGCCAAGGCTAGTCATCACTACAAGAAGGTCAACGATCTGAACAAAGAAACAAAGAATGATGCACCTCATCAATTGAAGACCTGGCGTGAATTTGAAGTTATACTAACACACACACACACACACACACACACACACACACACACACACACACACACACACACACACACACACATATATATATATATATATATATATATATATATATATATATATATATATATATATATATATATATATATATATATTTATATGAAACAACTGATACCCCAACATATACGTATATACATACATCGGATTAGAACGCATTTCGAACGGGTCACAGGACACGTAATTCATAAATGGGAGATCTAGCCCCAAATAAGAAGGTATATGATATATTACTCTGAGGGAATATGTACTCTTTCACCCTTAGACAGGGAATATGTACTCAAACATAGCCCATTTCGCCCTTATACAGGGAATATGTACTCATAGCCCATTTCGCCCTTAGACAGGGAATATGTACTCAAACATAGCCCATTTCGCCCTTATACAGGGAATATGTACTCAAACATGGCCGATTTCGCCCTTAGACAGGGAATATGTACTCAAACATACCCCCTTTCGCCCTTAAACAAAGTAATTTTAAATGCATACATACACACTACATCAGACTAGAGCATTTCCTGAGGAACATAATTTATTGTTTTAAGCCTAATAATACATGTGACAGGTATTCAAACCCAATAATTTACTTTTAAACCATAATAACGGCTCAATAAATGAATACAAAAGTCACTTTCTCAATGTATTATAATAGCAAGGTTTTATTTTAATATCCTATTAAAATAAAACCTTGCTATTATAATACATTGAGAAAAGCTGATCTTTCATATGGTCATCAAATAAATATTTATGCATACTACATTCGTATATACATCAGTAAAGACTCGTAATCCTACTTAAAACTCTAAAATAACATGCAAAATAATAGAAGCGATATCATTATTTTGAAACAATTGAAAGATGAGGAAAGTATGTGTATACAATAAAATTGGGATACAAGTCGGGATATCATTAGCGATGAGTTATAAGGTAATCATCATACATGGATTTTCAATTCAGTAAGAAGTTGAATTTCTAATTTCAATAGGAATAGTATTCCATAATTATGGACCCGATACAGATAGAGATTTGTCGAAATGGGAAAAGCGAGATCGTGGAATAAAAAGATATTGGTTTGAAAATGAACAAAGGTCAAGGTCATGTATTAACGGTTTGGCTAGATATGATAGATAATCAGGTACATCATTCATTCATACAACCCTTTTATAATGCAATACGTCTAGATATGATAGATAATCAGTACAACCCTTTTATAATGCAACACGTCTAGATATGATAGATAATCAGGTACATCATTCATTCATACAACCCGTTTATAATGCAACACGTCTAGATATGATAGATAATCAGGTACATCATTCATTCATACAACCCTTTTATAATGCAACACGTCTAGACATCATTCATTCATACAACCCTTTTATAATGCAACACGTCTAGACATCATTCATTCATACAACCCTTTATTAATGCAATACGTCTAGATATGATAGATAATCAGTACAACCCTTTTATAATGCAACACGTCTAGATATGATAGACAATCAGGCACATCATTTCATTCATACAACCCTTTTATAATGCAACACGTCTAGATATGATAGATAATCAGGTACATCATTCATTCATACAACCCTTTTATAATGCAACACGTCTAGACATCATTCATTCATACAACCCTTTTATAATGCAATACGTCTAGATATGATAGACAATCAGTACAACCCTTTTATAATGCAATACGTCTAGATATGATATCAATCAGGCACATCATTCATTCATACAACCCTTTTATAATGCAACACGTCTAGATATGATAGACAATAAGTACAACCCTTTTATAATGCAGCACGTCTAGATATGATAAATAATCAGGTACATCATTCATTCATACAACCCTTTTATAATGCAACACGTCTAGATATGATAGACAATCAGTACAACCCTTTTATAATGCAGCACGTCTAGATATGATAAATAATCAGGTACATCATTCATTCATACAACCCTTTTATAATGCAATACGTCTAGATATGATAGATAATCAGGTACATCATTCATTCATACAACCCTTTTATAATGCAATACGTCTAGACATCATTCATTCATACAACCCTTTTATAATGCGACACGTCTAGACATCATTCATTCATACAACCCTTTTATAATGCAATACGTCTAGACATCATTCATTCATACAACCCTTTTATAATGCGACACGTCTAGACATCATTCATTCATACAACCCTTTTATAATGCAACACGTCTAGACATCATTCATTCATACAACCCTTTTATAATGCAACACGTCTAGATATGATAGATAATCAGTACAACCCCCTTTTATAATGCAACACGTCTAGATATGATAGATAATCAGGTACATCATTCATTCATACAACCCTTTTATAATGCAATACGTCTAGACATCATTCATTCATACAACCCTTTTATGATGCAACACGTCTAGACATAATTCATTCATACAACCCTTTTATAATGCAACACGTCTAGACATCATTCATTCATACAACCCTTTTATAATGCAATACGTCTAGATATGATAGATAATCAGGTACATCATTCATTCATACAACCCTTTTATAATGCAACATGTTCACAAAATGGTAACCAGCTTAATCTAGAAAATATTTCATGGTGTGAAGATATCAGTTTTTAGAATTACTCGGGCAACACGTTTTTGCAACTTAGTAATCTTGTCAGCATGAGAGATACTGCGGTTGCCTCAAATGTTGCATACATAATCTACAATTGTTAGAATGTAGATATTTTATTGTACTGTAACAATATTTGTGATGGACGTAATTAGAAACAATTTTCATAAGAGCAATACGTTTACTCAGTAAAAGATAAAAGTAATTAATTTGGGTGTCCCAATGAAAAGTGTTATCAATGAAAATACCTTTAAAAATTTTTTTGTTTAAATTGAGAGTATACATACGCGAGTTCAAAGTAATAGGGCATAAGCTTGAGTGGATTTGACGACAGTTCCTGAATGGAGGGAATTGTCATACAAATAGTATTTTATAGATTTAGGTGCATTTTATTTGTGTACACCACTTCTTAATAAATGGAATATCGGTCTAAAGATAATAATTGTTAACGGGTGTAGAGATGCCCGAATGGTGGATAGTTGTGCCATCAGCGGGTGTAGAGTTACCCGAATGGTGAATAGTTGTGCCATCAACCGGCGTTGAGATGCCCGAATGGTGGATAGTTGTGCCATTAACGTGTGTAGAGTTACCCGAATGGTGAATAGTTGTACCATCAACGGGTGTAGAGTTGCCCGAATGGCGGATAGTTGTGCCATCAGCGGGTATAGAGTTGCCCGAATGGTGAATAGTAGTGCCATCAGCGGGCACAGAGTTGCTCGAATGGTAGATAAATGTGCCTTTAGCGAATACATCCGAATTAGAGTATTTAAGACACACATGTAGATCGTTAATAAAGATTAGAAAAAAAGAACAAGTCATACAAAAGGAGTTCGGTGGGACACTACATTTTACTGTGTATGCATGTATGCATGTATGCATGTATGTATGTATGCATGTATGCATGTATGTATGTATGTATGTATGTATGTATGTATGTATGTATGTATGTATGTATGTATGTATGTATGTATGTATAGGGTTCAAAGGCATATAGGCAATCATGGCCATATTGTACCAAGTAAGTTTATGTATCTCCAAAAGGCATACAAAACAAATATAAAGACAAGAAAAAGTAAAATACTAAACCTCAAAGTCAATTGTTTTATATAAACTGCACTCTTTAGGAAGTCCACTACATTCTCAGCGAGAGTTTCATTATGGGATGGATACAAGGGAAAAACGTTTGTCTCCATTAGTCACCTGCTCCAACATACAGGAGAGCGCATCAGGCTAATCATTACGAGTAGTTTCCAGTCCTGACAGATTGAATCCTGTTTATTAGCTAAGACTTGAACCAAAATGATGACAAAAGGTTTCCAATCCTGAACCTTTGAATCCTGTTTATTAGCTAAAACTTGAACCAAAATGATGACACAAGGTTTCCAATCCTGACAGTTTGAATCCTGTTTATTAGCTAAGACTTGAACCAAAATGATGACAAAAGGTTTCCAATCCTGAACCTTTGAATCCTGTTTATTAGCTAAAACTTGAACCAAAATGATGACACAAGGTTTCCAATCCTGACAGTTTGAATCCTGTTTATTAGCTAAGACTTGAACGAAAATTCTTAAGCTGCCAATTTCTTGTAAAGAATCTCATGATAATCAATATCGATAGCCTTTTTTAAATCGATCAAGAAAACCCGGGTGATTTTGTACCTGCGTTAATAGGAAAGAGCCATTCGTCTATTGGTTTGACAGGAGTGATTTTGTCTGAATCCTGACAAATCTTGTCTAATTTCATTGACTAAACTAATATATAGCAAGTTTCAAATGGTAAGGATTCTGTTAAAGATATCCTTTAGAAAAAAAAAGTTATTGGGTTATGGCTTGAGGAATTACTTGTGTAAACAACAATTATTGATCTTACCTGCCATGGATCCTTGATGAATGCTATCCGTGAGTAGATTATCTTTAAAAATACCTGTCATTAAGAAAAAATGTTAATGGCTTTTAGTATTTGTCCTCATTTTCCTGAATACCGGCCCTAATAAACTACGACGTCAGTTACGCTAGTTAGAACGCATGTGTATGCAATAACAATGTTAATCAGACACACGTCAATGTAAATAATCAGAATTTATTGCTGAGAAAGCGCTGCTAAAATATCCAAGGAGGGTAGCAATAACTACAATAAGCTTCGAATTGGCTTAACAAAATTCGAGAAAGAAATCATTAGAACAAAATAAAGATGATGCTTCTTTATTCTGCTTCAGATAGAAAAGTCAAGATATATATATATATATATATATATATATATATATATATATATATATATATATATATATATATATATATATTCTGTATATGGTATTCTAAGACTTAAGTGTTTGTCCAATCCTTATTTCTTGAGAATTTGTATCTCTTGCATATCATCATCAAGCTAGATAATAGTGTATAGATTTACTATTTTTAACCATAATTAAAGAAGGTATAATAAAATACATATTAAAAATGTAAAATCAAAGGACATACCTCAAGTATAAATAATGATGATACAACGAGAGTAAAGTACCGAAATACTTGGGCAGCTATTTCTAGATTTCTGTCCAGATCGGGTCGCTGGCACTTGTCCCCTCCAGGGTCAAAATTTGAAATAGAAGTATTTGAGGAGTTATTTGCTGGTGTTGCAGCTGGTGACTTTGTGGATGCGGTTGATATCGGATCTGAAACAGTATCCAGGGTATTTGGTATCCAGGGTATTTGGTAATGAGAAGAAAAGCTACTGAGATCTCTTTAGCAAATGATTTCAAAATGAAATAAACTGAAAGAACGATGAGCATGTTTGCAGAAAAAAATCACACCTATATTTGTTACATAAACAATTAACATATAATTAAACATTTCAAAAAGTCATTCGTAAACAAATTGGTAGAACAGATATTATATAAATAAGTTGTAAGACATTTAACTGACAGTCCCCAAAATCTTTTCAGTCCGCTTTTGGGAAAGCTACTTTATTCACCCCACTCCCTCAACTTTCTAATATGTAGAGTTTTAATGGACATATCTGATGAAAAAGTTGAAGTATATAAGATGCTACCTATGAAAACATTTAATGAAGATGAGCTTCCATTTCATGTAAGCTAACAGTTTGGCGGAAGCACCCATGCTTCGTACGCGATTTTTGTTAGTCTCTACATTAAAGAAAAACATCATAAAATGTTTGAGTAATCTTACTATCATCTAGCTCGAAGTGTGTATCACTTCATAACGCCAAGTACGGTATTTTAATATCATCTATCTCAAAGTTTGTATCACTTCATAACGCTAAGTACGGTATTTCAACATCATCTATCTCGAAGTGTGTATCACTTCATAATGCCAAGTACGATATTTCAATGTCATCTATCTCAAAGTGTGTATCACTTCATAACGCCAAGTACGGTATTTTAATATCATCTATCTCGAAGTGTGTATCACTTCATAATGCTAAGTACTGTATTTCAATATCATCTATCATCTATCTCAAAGTATGTATCACTTCATAACGCCAAGAACGGTATTTCAATATCATCTATCTCGAAGTGTGTATCACTTCATAATGCTAAGTACGATATTTCAATATCATCTATCTCGAAGTCTGTATCACTTCATAACGCTAAGGACGGTATTTCAATATCATCTATCTCGAAGTGTTTATCACTTCATTATGCCAAGTTCGGTATTTCAATGTTATCTATCTCAAAGTGTGTATCACTTCATAACGCCAAGTACGGTATTTTAATATCATCTATCTCGAAGTGTGTATCACTTCATAATGCTAAGTACTGTATTTCAATATCATCTATCATCTATCTCGAAGTGTGTATCACTTCATAATGCCAAGTACGCTATTTCAATATCATCTTTCTCAAAGTATGTATCACTTCATAACGCCAAGAACAGTATTTCAATATCATCTATCTCGAAGTGTGTATCACTTCATAATGCTAAGTACGATATTTCAACATCATCTATCTCGAAGTCTGTATCACTTCATAACGCTAAGTACGGTATTTCAATATCATCTATCTCAAAGTGTGTATCACTTCATAATGCCAAGTACGGTATTTCAATGTCATCTATCTCAAAGTGTGTATCACTTCATAACGCCAAGTACGGTATTTAATATCATCTATCTCGAAGTGTGTATCACTTCATAATGCTAAGTACTGTATTTCAATATAATCTATCATCTATCTCGAAGTGTGTATCACTTCATAATGCCAAGTACGGTATTTCAATATCATCTATCTCAAAGTATGTATCACTTCATAACGCCAAGAACGGTATTTCAATATCATCTATCTCGAAGTGTGTATCACTTCATAATGCTAAGTACGATATTTCAACATCATCTATCTCGAAGTCTGTATCACTTCATAATGCTAAGTACGGTATTTCAATATCATCTATCTCGAATGAGCCGGAGTGTGTCAGTGGTTAGCGTGCCGAACTCGCGAAAATAAGTGTAGAAGGTTCGAATCCTATAGTGTATCCCTGGGCAAGGCACTTTACTGCCATCACCTCAGCACAATATTACCATTCATGTGCTGATGTGCCTTTAAAAACCAACCAACTCTTAATAGAGCACAATGATATCTTCCTAATCGAACACATCTATATCAAATACACCCTGCTTATAAACGGCACTATTTATGCACCCTTTTGTTGCTTTTTTGTACACATTTCATCTATATATAAAGGATACCTGTCCACAAAGGATGACATGTTATGGTCCCTTGAATGTCTTTTAAAGATACGTTTAACTCATCGTCAATAGCCACGGTGGAAAATCCGCTACGCGTGAAAAGACAGCGTTTTGCCTGTGGCTTCCAACGATGCGTTTTACGGCACACGTTTTACGGCACACGTTTTACTGTGTAGGTGTGTGGGTACATGTGTGAGTGTGCTGAGGGAATTGAGTGACGGTTGAGTAAACTTACTAAGGATTGGATTGAAAAACATTCCTTACCTTAAAACTGCTACATGTCAGAACCTTAAAGAGTGTCTATTTTCCTTCTTCTGATGATGAAGATGAAGATGATGATGATGATTATTATGATCATTTATTATTATTACTATTATTTCATCACTTAGCAGTTTACATACGACTTCTTTATCAGATAATATTTGCAAGAACATGATTTTAGATGCAGCAAGCAAATAAAGTCGTGAGTTTTGGGTTACCTACACAATATACGTATAATCGATTCATTAAAGGTATACCTTAAATAAGACTAAAAACTGTGGCAATCTTATCAACGTCCGTAGATGTAAATAGCATTATGACATGAATATGTTCTTGCTGGTCCACAAGTTCTGCATATTACACGTGCTCACATGTTCTGTATATTACACGTGCTCACATGTTCTGTATATTACACGTGCTCACATGTTCTGTATATTACACGTGCTCACATGTTCTGTATATTACACGTGCTCACATATCACTTGTGAATACCATCGTAAACAACTTCATGATAAGTTGATGACATAAAATAAGTTAATGTTGTGTATATGTGCGAAGTCGTTCATGTGCAATACCTACATATAAGAAGTTAATGTTGTGTGTATGTGCGAAGTCGTTCATAAGCAATGCCTACATAAAAAAAGTTAATGTTGTGTATATGTGCGAAGTCGTTCATGTGCAATGCCTACATAAAAAAAGTTAATGTTGTGTATATGTGCGAAGTCGTTCATGTGCAATGCCTACATAAAAGAAGTTAATGTTGTGTATATGTGCGAAGTCGTTCCTATGCAATGCCTATATATAGGAAGTTAATGTTGTGTATATGTGCGAAGTCGTTCCTATGCAATGCCTACATATAGGAAGTTAATGTTGTGTATATGTGCGAAGTCGTTCCTATGCAATGCCTACATCTAGGAAGTTAATGTTGTGTAAATGTGCGAAGTCGTTCCTATGCAATGCCTACATCTAGGAAGTTAATGTTATTTATATGTGCGAAGTCGTTCCTATATAATGCCTACATCTAAGAAGTTATAATGTTATGTATATGTGCGAAGTCTTTCATATACAATGCCTACATCTAAGAAGTTAATGTTGTGTATATGTGCGAAGTCGTTCCTATATAATGCCTACATCTAAGAAGTTAATGTTGTGTATATGTGCGAAGTCGTTCCTATACAATGCCTACATCTAAGAAGTTAATGTTGTGTATATGTGCGAAGTCGTTCCAATATAATGCCTACATCTAAGAAGTTAATGTTGTGTATATGTGCGAAGTCGTTCCAATATAATGCCTACATCTAAGAAGTTAATGTTGTGTATATGTGCGAAGTCGTTCCAATATAATGCCTACATCTAAGAAGTTAAAATGTTATGTATACGTGCGAAGTCGTTCCTATATAATGCCTACATCTAAGAAGTTAAAATGTTATGTATATGTGCGAAGTCGTTCCTATATAATGCCTACATCTAAGAAGTTAAAATGTTATGTATATGTGCGAAGTAGTTCATATACAATGCCTACATCTAAGAAGTTAATGTTATGTATATGTGCGAAGTCGTTCATATACAATGCCTACGTAAATGATGGGTCTTCTCAATTAGAATAGACATACATGTTGGTTCATGACAAGACTGTGCATATAAATACAATTTCCCGGAAAATGCTCGATTTACCCAATTATAACTTATTACAATGACTCGAAATCTTTCCAATTAGCAACGTTATGTTGTAGTTTATCTTAAATTAGTCAATATCATATTTTTTTAAAGTTATGACTCGTTAAAATCGATATTTAACATTTCTGATTGTTTTACCAATTCTCTCCAAAGGCTGTTTTCTTGAGATTAGACAATATCCCGTATTTGTCTATTCTACAATCGAATGCCCCTCATTCACGTTGAGCCTGTAACGCTTAGAATATGTCTTCTTTCCATCCTCCAAATGTGATTCCTTTTGGGGCCGTCGCTCTAGTTGCAATCGAACAGACGATCGGAACATCGCTCGTCCCTTTCCCTAAACGCGAAGGAGACTCAGATAGTATTCGACGCAGTGATTTACATCAAATTAATGTGAAATGATTGCCAGACGACTTCCATAGAAGGTGTGTCCCTATTTGTATACCACAGCAGCAGGTATGATGGAGTTAACTTTCCTATAAATATTTCTGAACATGGCGGACGTACGCTAGCCGGGGTTATTTTCGGGTCACACGGAAATGGCCGAGTGGTAATTCACTTGATGGAACAGACAAGGTCTCAAATGAACCCTTGGTGAGGCTAGACTCAAACTCGGCTAAAGTCCCGGACTCAACACGGTATTCAATTATAGTCCGCGTGAACTATTTTTTATTTTATTGGTTGATGCTACCAGCATGAGGATAAGAATGAATGGAGGAGCTACCCTAGTAAAACTATAAATCTACTATAAAATATATCTGAAGTGCCCCCCCCCTTGTAAAACTATAAATCTATCTGAAGTCCCACCTCTCCACCCTTTTTTAAATCTTTGTCAGAGGAATTATGACGATTGTCATGGCCAGTGTGTGTGTGTGTATATATATATATATATATATATATATATATATATATATATATATATATATATATGAATATATATATATATATATGTATATATATATATATACATATATATATATATATATATATATATATATATATATATATATATATATATATCACAAGCATCGTCTATCGAAGTATATCTGTCCAGATATTCACAGTCAAAGTAGTGTTAGGTTTCATTATTCAACAACTTATAATCGGATTTGGAATCAATCTAAGTCAATGAATTGTATCTCAACACCTGGCACATGTGATATAACAGATTTGTAATAAATCTAAGTTAATGAATTGTATTTCAACAACTGGCACATGTAGGCCTAATATGACAAAAATTCTATGCTTGGTTGATATCTTTAAGTACGATCCGTACTAAAAATTTCTAATTTGCTGACTTGTATTCATTCTTGTTTGTTATATGTCGATATTTTTGTTTTCCTTCGAAGACTTTTATTCAATACACACTAGATCTGACAAATCGGATCTAGAATATGTATCGATTATCGTTGTAGTTCTGTCGATAAATAATCGATTTTTAATCGTTTTATGGCAAATACAAAAATGGACTTTTATGGAATAGATAGATGTAGGCCTAAACTGCGTTGATGAGTCCACAACGTGCACCAAATCATCCAACATTGCACACGACGAACCATGTAAATGGCACCACACGAGATTGGTTTCAGGTGGTTGTGAAATTATTTTTCCATTTAAATTTTTTTGATGATTTTGTTATTCCAATGTTGTATTATCAAATAGGCCTAGTACAAAGGAAAACAAAAATTCAACGACACGAAAGTTAAATTCACATTTTGCTTTTATAAAATGGATCCAGGTCATGCACTTTACTTTAAAATGTATTATGTACATTAGATAATTTGCCGCAGTTTACTGCAATATGCCACCGCAGTAATGACATATCTTCTACAAAAGTTGCAGTAGAACGGAAGTATACAGCCGGTAGACGCCAGGTCAGAACTGAATGGAATATTATTTTCTCATTGGTCGAGTATATACACAGTTATGGGTCACTATATTTATGCTCATAATAATGTTGTACGTCCAGCTCTTTTCTTCCTGTCGGATAATGTGACCCAAGAAAGAATTACTATCTTAGGTATCTTTTGTTAAAAAGGTATTGCAATGACTATATTTTGTTAAAAAGGTATTGCAATGACTATATTTTGTTAAAAAGGCAATTCAATGACTATATTTGGTTAAAAAGGTATTGCAATGACTATATTTTGTTAAAAAGGCATTGCAATGACTATATTTGGTTAAAAAGGTATTGCAATGACTATATTTTGTTAAAAAGGTATTGCAATAACTATATTTTGTTAAAAAGGCATTGCAATGACTATATTTTGTTAAAAGGCATTGCAATGACTATATTTTGTTAAAAAGGTATTGCAATGACTATATTTTGTTAAAAAGGTATTGCAATGACTATATTTTGTTAAAAAGGCATTGCAATGACTATATTTTGTTAAAAAGGCATTGCAATGACTATATTTTGTTAAAAGGCATTGCAATGACTATATTTTGTTAAAAAGGTATTGCAATGACTATATTTTGTTAAAAAGGTATTGCAATGACTATATTTTTGTTAAAAAGGCATTGCAATGACTATATTTTGTTAAAAAGATATTGCAATGACTATATTTTGTTAAAAAGGCATTGCAATGACTATATTATATCAATCTCATACAGTGGTGTACTGGCCATTGGGCACACCGGGAAAAATCCCGGTGGGCCGCCGCAAAAAAAATCCGTTTTTACCGGTGTTTTACTGGTGTGAGCAAAACCCCGGGCCTGTCCCGGCAGATAAGTCCAGGGCCGAGCTGCTTACCCAGTACACTCCTGATCTCGTATGGTCGAGATTAAGCAAACTGAAGTATTAAATTCACTGAAGAATCATTTGAATGGCAGTATAATGTCTTCCAAAAACACTGATTACTTGATTTCTGTATCGATACTCGTTTTAAGCGCATTTATTGATCGATTAGTCATTGACACCCATTGTTTTTAAAATATTTTTTTTCGAGCTCTCAATACGAAGGGTCAATCCTTTTCTTCATATGAGATTTCCATTTTTTACAACAACAAAAAAAGTCAGATCTCCCTTCCGCCACTTCCTATTTTTAATGCCGTTATCACATTTTTATTTTAAACATGTGCTTAAAATGAAGGGAACAATGTTAAAATGAATATGTAATAAATGGAATTAATGCATGAAATATACTGACATTACCGACTGTGAATAAATATTGTGTTTTAACTGCTTTAACCATATTCATACTTAACAACCATTAATTACCCCACACAGCATATTCAAACACAACATACATTAACAACTATTACAACATTCAGCGTATTCAAACACAACATACATTTAACAACCATTACTCCATAAATCATATTCAAACACAGCATACATCAACGACCATTACTCCATACGGCATATTCAAACACAACATGCATTAACCATTACTCCATAAATCATATTCAAACACAACATACAGTACTTTTCGTTTACAAATATTTGTAAATAAATGAAAGCTAATTATATCCGATATACATTCTTTTCCGGAATGCTAGTATAAAAGTCTATATACTTTAAATTTTCACATAAAGTTTAAGTTACAAGTATAACAACATTCTTCCAAAATATAATCACGTATTAAGATATTAACTGTAGATAAAGATTATATATGAACTTCCTTAAATGCTTCCACTGTTTATTGTTAAACACACACTTCTCTCTCTCTCTCTCTCTCTCTCTCTCTCTCTCTCTCTCTCTATATATATATATATATATATATATATATATATATATATATATATATATATATATATATATTGTGAATATATGTGCTTTCATCTCTCATTGAGTCTTTATCGGAGGCAATTACAAGCCAAAGACAAACAATAAAGAAAAAAGAAAGCGTTGAATTTACAAATCTTTACATGGCTATATCTAATTTTTTTAAAAATTCAACGCTTTCATTTGTGTTTATTGTTTGTCTTGTCTCTGTGTTGTAAATTGCCTTTGACAAAGACTCAGTGTGAGTCTTAAGCACATAGGCTACTTAAAAAAAAAATATTTTTGTACTGTTCGTTGTCATTTTGTTGCATTAATTTTAATCGATCCCCGTTACACGCGATCACCTGCTGGATCCAGTGCACTTGAAAAGACAATTATTCGATATGCGAGTATTATGCAATGAAAAATTACTATTACGAGATTCTAATTTGAATAAATACGTGTACATCATCATGTAACATGTGTATGGGGCCGCTCAACATAACTAGATTGTCAACATTTAAGAAGACCAGTAGTCAAGATGGTGAGTTAAATTCTTTTCACCATTTGTCGCATGTTTTTGAAGTGTCATAGTGTGCTTCAAAAAAGATCTGCTGATACCTTTGTCTTAAGGGGTCTATTATCCTACATGCAATGTAGTGCAACAGAGGTATTAAATTTAATATATCACGCAAATATCTTAATTTTCTTTCTTAAGTGAGTGTTTGTTAGTCTTCAGATTTCTACCTTTATCTTTATAACTAATTTGAAAAAAATACACCTAACTGATATGACTATATTTCATTCTTAACAAAGAACGACAGATATGTGGTTCTCTGCACATTATTTCGAATCCGATAAAGAATACGTGGAATTATATCGATGGCAAGAAAATAACTTGTAGACACTTAAGCTAGCGGCAATACAGTTATAGAGCCTTTTGAGCTGAATTTTGGGGCGATCAATTATTTCCATGTCTAACATTCATGTTAGGTTTATAACAGCAGACCTTCCAACTATGTACCATTAGTCGCAGCGTAGCTAGCCCATGTAACATTCTTTTTCCGTCATGTTATGCGTGCTGACCGTTCAATCGAACTTTAACTAAACAATAAAATGCAGGACAGGATGAAAGACATTACCAATCGAGTTTTCGCATACCAAGATTCCATTCTTTTCAAAGATCACGACATCCTGGATCAAAACACGTCATTGAGAAAGTGTTGCAAAATTCTGGGCCAAGTGATCCAAAAGAGAACAAGAAGCGATTTTATTTTGTTTGTTGAGAAGACACTTTGTATTGTCGCATACAATACTTACATTCTCGAAAAAGATACACTCTATGTATTCCTCCGTGGTATTCGAGATCTCAGATACTGTCGTGTGATATCCATGCGTACCAAGTATAGGCGACTTACTTTCAGAAGCATGCATCCTGCAAGCTGCTGTTTGATGGACTTATAAAAAGGTCACTGGAACATGATCTCAACGAGATGGTTTTGGAGTTTGCTATGGCACGCATTTTTTGGAAAGGCTTGCATGCTATTAGATATTTAGATATCTTTAATTATATATATATATATATGTGTGTGTGTGTGTGTGTGTGTGTGTGTGTGTGTGTGTGTGTGTGTGTGTACGAAATACGAAGACCTTTTCAACTTCCATCACCAGATAATTTTTGAGATTTGTCGCTATGTTATCAAGTGTGTCGATCTCCTCTTTGTCCGAAAACTTGTATCGACTTTTTCGAAATCATTTTAGAATATTTATCCATTAAACTAATAAGGCTCTCAGAATGGAACAAAAAATCACAAAACAATATCTTCTGAGACAGAATCAGTGGCGTACTAAGGGTAAATGGCGCCCGGGGCGACGATAATGGCCCAAAGGGCCAGAATACGAGGCCCGAATTTTTGTCAGCTGTATTGGCGCCCCAATACCTCTGGCGCCCGGGGCAACCGCCCCGTCCGCCCCCCGTCCCCCCCCCCTTTAGTACGCTACAGGACAAAATTTGCTGAATGATTTTAGCAAAGCCTGCTTGAATTTTGAATATAAATCGAACTGAGCTGAATCTAAAATAAACAAATAATAATAATAATAATAATAATAATGAGGACTTTGTACAGCGCCTAATCTTTAGAAGCTCAAAGCGCTTTACAAAATTAGATAACACCTAAAAACATATATAATGATATGATTACGAAAACAAACACCATGAAATTAGAAAACAAAAACATGCTGAAAATAGTTAAGGTAAGGAAACATTATTAAGTCTTTAAGTCTGTTCTTGCAGTCGAAATAGGTGAGTTTTAAGAGCACTCTTGAATGAGATCACTGTGTCTTTGTGTCTTAATACAGCCCTAAGTACCACCGTAAACTGTGTAGCACTCCTTTTACCATTTCTTTGTAGTCCACACCTTGGAACGTAAATTTATTTGCTTATCAAACGGAAAAGTGTTGACTGCATCTTTGTTATATGAGTTGAGAATCCGGACTCTTTGTTAACTCCATCGTTCAGCTGATAATGATTACCATTTAGTGGACTTTTTATTATGGACTTTTACGTTTTTGTTATAGCAAAACCTCCTGTAATAGTGACAATTATATATGTACATAACAAAAACAAAGGCATTTTTCTATATGACTTCTTGCAGGTCTTTGTTTTATAGAGACACATTCAGGTCATAATTATCAATGGCCACCAAAGTGGGTTGTGTATTTGAAGGAAAAATATCACAAGTAAAAAAAATAAACAGTTAAAATGCACGTGAAGAAAGTATCAGTATGTATATAACGGGGAAAAAAATGGACTTTAGTTGACGCTTTGAGATTGTTGTGCACACCAAACAACTTCAGAAAGTTTTAGAACATCGTTGGGTCTAGATGGTGAAGAACAGTTCACTGCTCGCTTTGCACTTAATCGTCTTATGTTAAACCAAGCTATGCGTGTTTGTTGAAGGTTTGATGATTCAACACCATCGGTCATTCATATCTTGAATTTTCCACGCGATTTAGTCTAATGCAATCTATTTACAGCTCAAGGACACATATCAATGACCATACCAATTCCCGAACACCAGAACTCTGTATCCTGATTGGGCATTGATTACTATTAGGCCACACCCCCTCTCTAAATTTCGTTTACTTACTTGTTATAATCTGTAGATATATTAAAACCTCCACTACTGTTGACAGTGCGTGGATAAAGGTCAAGGTTATGATTATGGACTCTGTCACCAAGCCGTAGAGAAACTTGCACCAGCCGCAGCATCTGTAACCATGAAAAGATGAAATTGACAGCAGTTTGTTTACATATTACAATCAATTCAAACAAATCGTGGCTTTTCTACATAAATTCCATCAAGGTGCTTTCCCGATCATTGGCGGAAAGGCCAGAGGGTGTTCCGATTGCAATATAGTAGAGTATTGGTTGTTATCAAACTCTTCGAACTTTTTGGGATACAGGAAATACGTTCAGATATATGAAGCAAGGTTGGATTATATCAAACATCAAAAAGACAACGGAGTGGGGGGATGGGGTCAATATAAGAACTTCATGTGAATATACGAGTGATTAGGATCAACTAACACTTTCGACCAACCAGGCTAGCGATGTTCTTCTGTACTGTATGCTGTATTTGCTGAACAATACAAAACATAAAAATATAATACCAAAGTCAACAAACACGCATAGAACACTGAACACATAATTCCACTAATGTGAAAAATGGAACAGCACGTATGAATACATTACTCGAAACGTCACATTTAGAGAAAACCCTTAATACTACTTTTGCAAATTCAGTTTCCTCGCTAAATTCGCGACTAAATAGGTCAAGCTAATTAAATTTGGTGATTTACATTATTTTCATTGCCAAAGTTGGAACAGATTACATATTTAGTTTATCTACGAGTTGTGTAAAGAATAGTTTTCCGTTTCAGTTAAATTTATCTACCCTAGAAATGGGCTACCACCATCTTCCTATTATTATTACTGACATAAATAATACACAGTGGTGGGGTGGGGGGACAACCTTTATTATCGGAGGTGGGTAGAATTAAGTTTTGCTGGAGGAGGGGAAAAAAAAATTTTTCCTGCTACGCCACTGATAATACATACAATAAAACAGTGCCATATAAGAAATAACATTTATCTTCCATATATTATTTATTATACACTTACAAAATTCATGCTATTGTTCCCAGACATCCGGAATACCTGAAATCTTACAAATTATGTCGAGAAACTTTATAAATATTTCCGAATGACTGAAATAATCCTAATATCCAGCGATGCGTTTTGTGGATTAAATGCATTCACTGCATCACTTCACACATGAACAAATAAATTTGTTATTTTTTGTGTTTCCTATTTTAATTGTTCTAGATAATTAATAGCCTTACCACTATGCGTGTTTATTGATTAGCAGATGTTTTGAGAAAAAGAATAAACGAAACAAATATGAATGGTTATATTGATGTTCCACAAAATTATCAAATGACAGCTGACTAAATAATTTGATGGAGAAAACAATATGATCAGAATAAAATCTTTGTATAAGATGAAACGTAAAATTGATTCTAAAACCTAATCTAATAAAACCTCAACTTTCTTTTCTGGCCAATTAAAGTTTTCTAAGAACTTTAGAGGCAAATACATTAGTGTCTGTATATAAAATTGTCAACTACTTTCCGTCTAATGTACTCCACATACATGAAATCCTTAAGAGAATAAAGAATTGAACTGAATTTAAAATGAATCTGAATTTAATTTATTTGTATACGAGTAAATTTTGGCAACTAATAATTTCTGCACACAACTAATCCATTGAGGTCTTGTTAGATACATGAATGATACTCATGAAGTTGAATTGAACAGTCAATGTCTTCATTTGACAATTTGTACGTTTTTTTCATTTATCTGCAGAATGCAAACTTTTAGTCCCTCACTAATAATTTACGGGATGAAGAGACATAACACTTTCTAGGACCAAGCAGAAGGTCAGATTATTTATGTAAGCAATTCATTCCACCGGTGCATTATTAAAGTAATGTATTATATTACTTAGTTGTTATGTGAGTTATTGCAATATGGACACTCTTGGGAATAGCAGTTGTTATGACAACATTGCAGCATTATATTATCAATTATACGGGGATGGACAAGATTACAAATTTATTAAACCATCAAGTGTTGTTGAATCCATATATAATATCCGGTATGGAATTGATTATTTTTAACATTTTCCTGTTATCAGTGATGGAATTGTTTCGACGATGTATTTGCAGAATATTTAAGGCTTTGTGTATTTTATAAAGTGCATTATCTCTGGTTGAATCGCACTGCCATGAATTAATTCAAATCTCTCTCTCTCTCTCTCTCTCTCTCTCTCTCTCTCTCTCTCTCTCTCACACACTCTCTCTCTCTCTCTCTCTCTCTCTCTCTCTCACACACACACACTAACATGGACACTGCATACACGTTCAGCTAAGATTCATCTCTTTGTGGAGATGGTTAAGACTTCAGAGTCTGCATTGACTGCACTTGTATTTGCAAAACTTTCCCGTTGTCCCAGTTCACACTTAACAAAGTAAAATTTGCTCTGTCCATCTCCTCAATGCACTTTTGATTTGCTTTTCTGACTGAAGGGGACCTTACAGACTTAGACTTTTCATTTTATTCTTTTTAAATATGAACAAAAGGACTAATATATTGACCCAGTCTGATCAATCGGTTAGTCATGCCACGCTTCAGGGGCTATGTTAAAGACATTTTGCATACATTTAAAAAGTGACCTTTGTGATTGATCAACATAGTGTTGTTCTTCAAACCTTACACAGGACATAGTCTCTTTGGGCGGTGGCAAGGGTCAACTGAGTAAAGTTTCTTCTCTGCTCCAGTATTTAACCCTGTGTAGACCTGACAGGAGAAACTTAGTAAATGAGCTTAAATCTCGGTCCTCTTATTGGGCTTAGAGGCAGATGGGGGGGGGGGGGGGGCACAGGTGACGAAATAATAATCTTACATTATGGGAAAACCAACCAAAACTTCAAAAATAGTAGTGTTAGACCTGGTCTCAAAAAGGATTAGGAATAATTCAACCAGTGACTCGGATGAGGAAACTCAGTCAATCTACTTCCGGTCTGTATAGATACCATTAAGATATTTTTACTCAAATCTCTCAACGTCGAGATGTACAAAGATTTTTTTTTTACTCACAAGAAATATTTATCAAAAATGAATTTTTTCAAATCAAACATCCATGACATGTATAACACCAGAATGATTAAAGTAGCAGAGTCAGCGTATGATGATACACGTTTTCTGGTTGACAACGTAAACACACTACGTTAAGGACACGTAAGCATGCCGAAGGGAAGGTGTGAAATTCTCATAAAAGGATTGTTTATTTTGTTGTGTTTCAAAGCGTTTACAATATATACTTTTATGTCATCCGGTATACAATGATTTTCCTCAAACACAGTTTCCATTGATTGTACTGTCCTTGCTGTAGAAAACAAGCAAAATGTGTTGTACTTTCTCTGAAATCTTTGATTAAAAAGTTGAACTTTTGCACGATGACACATATAGTTATTTTAAAATGTTTACCAATAAAAGCAGGTTAAGTTAGGTTATTTGCTTTCTTTTTTAACGTCATCTAAATTCCCCCAGTCATACCATAAGCAAAGCAGCCGTTCCTTGATAGACATGAACCAGTAACTCAAACCATTATCTAATTTATCATCGGGATCCATCGGGATCACCTTTTCAACTTAGTTGCACACACACACACACACACACACACACACACACACACACACACACACACACACACACACACACACACACAACTGCATAGCTTAATTCCTTGGCATGAATGAATTACAATATCATTTGGAGAAAACCAGCATAAAAATACAAAACAAAACACCATAATATGTAAAGCCAGATTGTAAGACAGTTCAAATCTCAAGGAAAGGCGACATCAAAACGATGCTAGCACCCAGCATTATAGCAGGCCAGACTGAAAAAGAGTTGTCGTTTAGAACAGGCTGGATAAAATAAAGCAACGAATGGGTGTATCTTATTAAGGATGGGATGAAAGCTAAATATCCTCTGGAACCCGCTGTTGTACAAAGACAACCAATAAAAGTACATGAGGAACAGAAAGCGAACAACAGACACATATTAAACGTTGTATGAACAGGTAAGAGAAGCTGAGACTACAAATTGGTGAATATCACAGAAAAATTCAAAGTGGAAAGCTTCCACGTGTAGCTAAAATATTCACTTCACATGAGGAAAGGGAACTAGGAGCTTATCCAATACTTTCATCGGTTAATCCGTTACTATTTTGCAGAAAGAAGCAAGTCTGGCCAGTATATTCGTCTTTTTCTCAGGCAGAATTTATTTTGTCAGCTGACAATGTTCTTTAATATTGAACAGTATCTGCTCCATAGCTATATTTTCGTTTGTAAGCATCTAACCAAACAGTAGGTGTAGGTTCCACAAAACCTTGGTGTACAGTTTTATGTTCTTCTGACCATTACTGATCAAGTATTATTTTCTTCTCCCTTTGGGTATCACCAGATCAAATTAAATTATCTATGTCGTTGTTATTTTATTTCAATGCATCATCATCTGGTAAAGATATTTTAAATTCATCACCAAAGGCATTTGCTGTAATAACTTAACAAATTGTTTGTATTAGATTCAATCGCAGCACAAGGGTAAGGTACTAGATTAGGTTTTGTTTACTCTGAAGTGAGTTATTTAAGTTTAAAAAGTAATGTAAGATTGGCGTTCTTATCTGAATATATTGAGCCTCTATTTACTGAGTGTCCTCATTCACATGTAATTATTTCTTAATTTCTCTCTCTCTCTCTCTCTCTCTCTCTCTCTCTCTCTCTCACACACACACACACAAACACACACACACACACACGTTAATTTCCTCCAATGTAAAACCAGCTTACTCTCGTTTTTCGTACACAATCTTTTTGATTGAAACGCTTCCACATTCTTGACCTTAAGGATTCGTTTAAACGTTTCCACTACATATGTTTTGTTTTGTACGAGCAAGTTGAAAATATTCGATGTTTTCCTTTCCCACAAATCTTGAACATTTTTGTTGTAAAATTATTTTCTCTCATGAAACTGTTTATTTTCAGGTTTTAGCTCTCTGATGATCGTCTTTAAAAGCATCGAATATATTACCTCCTTTTTTGTTTTTACTTTTTCAGCTCAAGCGTGTTTTTGAGAAGACAACTATCATTGTCAAAATATATTTTTATCCATTGTTGTCTTTTTCGTATGTTTGCATGTCAACAAGGTCTGTCTGAAACTGGTCATGCACGTAACTTGCATGAACTCCTTTGCAGGGAAATATTTCATGGCTTGCTTCATGGTTTGCTTGTGTAATGTGTAAATAGATTGTTGAGTTAACCACATTTTCAATTCAGAGTATTTTATTTTATTTTTGTCAAGTTTAGTTTCCGCTAACAATTGATGGATATTTGTATAAGCTACTAGACTTTCAGGATCGTACAGATTTTTTAAACACTGTTCTTTGTCGGTCATTTAAAACAGTATCAAACATCAAGAGTATATTTTATGCTTGATAAACTGTCTTTAGGCGTTATCAACAAGCCAATATGGCATCCATTTACAACAGGTACTTGCATTTGCAGCAATCTGAAAGGTTTCTTAAATTTCAGATTTATGTTAAATTTCAGATTTATGCCATTCCTATGGTTGAATTTAAAACATCTATTTCATATACTGAACCAACATGTGCTGTTTTAAATAGAACTTTATTTTCCATAAATTCTATTTCTCTTTCTGTTAAATCACTGTAAATTGACAGCGTGAATTTTAGGAGATCTCCGATTTGTAGGGTACATTTAGCCAAATAATTTTTTTCAAAATTTTCCTACCATATCAAATATGTAATTTTATTCCTTCCCCATGCTGCACCATTTAACCATCTTTACATCTGAGCTGATGCTGCTTATTTTAATGTTATCATCATTAAATTTATTCTGTAATTCATCATCTGTTCTAAAGTACTGTATGCTATTGTTTGATGTTTTAAATAAACAAATCAAAACTTTTTTGTTGGTTTGTCTTGTATAGTTTTGGAACATAATATTTGTTGTCCACGTTTTTATCTCATCCAAACTTGTAAACAAATATTCTCAATCTCTTGATACCCACATTGTTGCTTTCATATTAAACTTATAACATATTTATTTTAAAAAATAACATGAAATATTTCACATCTCTGAAAACTGTTAAATTCAATGCAATGTACTTATTGTCATTATTTATGATGTATACATTTAAATTAGTGTTCGGTAATTGTATTCATAGTCTGCCTTGTCTAGTAAAGTTTATATTTTATTTTTTATGGTGACACACAAAAGAATGACTGGTCTAATAATTTTTAAATCTGATGTTTAATGGTATCGTATCCCTATACGGGTTTTAAAAGAAGAAAACAAACAAAAAAACAAAAAAAAAACAAAAAAAAAAAAACAAACAAAAAACAAACAACAAACAAACAAAGAAACAAACAAAACATAGAGAAACAAAACAAAGATACAGCTATCTTAATTTTGCAACAAACCAAGTGTCAAAAGGATTAATGGAGCGTACTCTGATAATGGGATCGTCACCTGCACCTTTTATCGTCAGCACAGCTTTATCACGATGGTTTCCATCCATCCAACTTCATTGCGACATGTTCCTTCCATATAGCTTGTCTATATAGCACCTGACGATGACTCACTGTACAAGTGTTTTATAGAATGGTTTATACGTTCAT
Source organism: Margaritifera margaritifera (assembly GCA_029931535.1). Taxonomy (NCBI): domain Eukaryota; kingdom Metazoa; phylum Mollusca; class Bivalvia; order Unionida; family Margaritiferidae; genus Margaritifera; species Margaritifera margaritifera. The sequence continues at coordinate 393,565 of JAQPZY010001381.1, read as the reverse complement.
ATATATTTTCCCAGCTTCAGAAAGCAACATTCCGAATACGTGGAGATTTATATAATACCCGTCCATGGGCGTCCCGGACGCGGGGGGGGGGGGGGGGAGGGGGGACAGTAGCCCTCCTCCGGATTTTTTAAAAATCCATTGCACATATTGATTGATACTACACCGTGAAATATATGAAACGAAGGTTCCTGCAAATATTCACCTATCGTATTCACTTATCACCTGTAATTGACCTATCATTCACCTGGTGATTGTTCACAAACGCGGGTGATAGATTTACTGTAGACCAGTGTACCACTACTTGTTGTTTCCCTTTCGAAATACCATCATATTCGACTCCGTAAAAGACTTCGCCTTCTCCGTTCAGCTCACTGTTGTTTGAACAAAGGAAGAAAGTCTTTCACTTCATTTATGTATGTATTGCTGTTGAATTTTCTAAAGAGATAATTTTTAAAAAGTACCTTTAGAAAGTTAGCAGTGGCGGCGCGACGGGGGGCGGGGTGGGGGAAGGGAGGAATTGCCCCTGAGCGCCGGGCGAGGGGGTGGGGGCGCCGTCGGGAGCTTTGGTTTTTTTATAGCTGTAAACCCGGGCATAGAGGGGGTGGAGGCTGGCAACTGAGATAAAAACTGTTCTCTGTGGCAAAGTAGGGGCATCACTAAAGAACATTGCTCCCTGGCGCCTCGGTGGGGGCGCCACTAAAAGAACATTGACCCCGGGCGCATCGAACCCCCGTGCCGCCACTGAAAGTTAGCTCAGTATATGATACGGGCAGTCTGCAAATTAAGGTCCTAAACTTGATGGACACTTCAAGAATAAAGGGGAATGAGGAATTTTATACTTTTAAAAAGGGATGGTGATGAGGGGGGGGGGGGGGTAGGCGTTTCTTTGTAAAGTTATATTCAATAAGTTCGGAACCAAGACTTGTCCTCAAGCAAAGAAATTATGACCTTTGGGCCTTCCGTGTTTGAAGATGGGTAAGAAGGATAAGCCGAATGCAGTTGTAAGAAATCGTGATCACGAACTTTTCCAAGCAGAATGTTCTTATAAATTATCACATACTTTCTGACAAAGGTACCAAGACATTCTGGTACTTTTTTTCCTTTCAGATTAATCCTCAATATTTAATGAGGCCTCCTTCTTTTAAAAAAGCAAAGATTAGTTCGCTAACCTTCTAAAATATTGAAGACACTGGAATGTTTTACAAAGAACAACTCAGAGAGTTTACCTCCGAGTATCTTTCAGAGAGTCGAAAGTTATTCGACTCGCATCGAAAAGAGACGACGATGTTCTGATTGAGATAGTTGGACGCACATCCAATGTCAGTGATTTACTCCAGTTTCCGTCTCCTCAAAGACCACATTACGCCAATATCTAAACCATCGAAAGCGCGTCGCATAATCTGTTTGAATATGTTGTAAAATTAAAATAAATAAATCCTCTCTCTCTCTCTCTCTCTCTCTCTCTCTCTCTCTCTCTCTCTCTCTCTCCTAACTTTTAACCTATTTTGAAAGTGATTAATCTTTCAGATCCATTGTATATTTATTACTTTCTGACTCAGGTATTCACTATCTGTGACTTTTTAATTGAAAGATCTGATCCCGATGGAGCAAGAATCAAAAGAACAAAATTGTTGGTCTTGGTCTGGCTTCATTGTCAATGAAAAGCAAATATATATATTTATTTTTTTTTTTTTTTTTTTACAATACCTGTAACGGCTGCTCATCGACTGCTAAGGTCCGATACCAATCAGAAATTAATTTTTGTTGTTGTTCTTGTTGCTTGCATGCATAGCCTTTATTGATCCATTTCACCAGTCAAAACACAAGATTTTGTTTTACTCCGAAGATACTTTATGGCACTGACATTACCTATAAGTATCATCTATTTTCCACCTAAGCGGCTTTTTCGCAATAAACAATCTTGATGCCAAAAAATCTATAGAATAGGTAAACAGACAGGGAAAAAGAGAGTATGTGCCTAAAATTGTTCTGCATCAAAGTTTTCCGACGTAAAATATAAAAGTTTTTCTTTTTTATTTGATTTCTGTATTTTCTGAAATTATATTTCATTCTTCATGAAGATTTTTCTTTTCTTCTATTGTTAAAGCTGAAGAAAATAAGGCATCCATTAGAAAATTATTGACCATGGATAGACATGCGACCAATGAAAACCTAAAGGTAAACAGCCAGATAGAACTATCATTTCTCTGGCGGCGACGACATTGTCTGCGCTGGCGACGACACATTGGCGGCGTCCACAGCATTTAGGTCCTGTGTTTTGAAAGTCACACATCGTCTACATCAGTCGTTGCATTCAAATATAGTTTGGGTACAACATTATTTCATGCCTAATGTTTGTACCGTGATATTCTTGGGTTCACGTCTCATTTGAATAATCATAATGCTACGTCATCATGACGCCATTCACTTATGACACGATTTTCGCCGAACACGTGTTCTTAGATCGCAGATCTACCTTCCCCAATTTATTAGTTTACGCTCCTTGCATCGATATATGCTGTAATAAACCATAACTTTATCTCCGCTTATAAAAGATATCACAATATTATCAACAGGGTACACACCTACACTGTACAAACTTCACGTGATCTTCAAGTGCACTTGATTTCTTCTTCAACTATAATCTTTCCAAACGAGGCTCCACTCGATATATTCTATATTTGTATTTCCATTCAAATATATCTTATTCGAAGAAATGGCATGTTATATAATATCAGGTACAAAATATATACAAAATCTGGACATATCATGTGACCATTGATTGTTGTTTTGATGCAAGTTACGCCCTGAGATCTATTAATATATTTCTGTAGGTTTGATGTCATAGTATTTTTTTAAAAAATTATCTAAGCAAGAGGCCCAAGTGGGGGTGATATAGATTACCTCGGTAGTTGACATGTCTGCATGTGAATGCAATTTCACGCACTTATTGAAACTGTAGATGGGAAAGAAACGTTTGGAGCACATAGTTGCTAGACCATATAATCATTTTCCCGGTTTAAATAAAGCAAGTAGTTTAAACAATCAGCGTTGTCCAGGAAATTTCTCACAGCCCCTGGGGACTTGCCCTAATTCATAACTTAGACACTGTTTATAGCCCCATCCTTAAAGTATATACACTTACTTGGCATTACAAGGAGTGTTAATCTGAGCAGTCAGCATGGATTCCTGGGCCTGTCCTTACGCCCCTGGGATCCTGCCTCTGGAGTCATAACTTGGAAACCATTGAGATCTGCACCCAACAGCTTTTTTTCCAAAGGAAATTATAATATTGTGCATCTGAGACGCACAACATTTCTGGTTTGGCTGGGCTAAGCCCGCTTTAAGGTGTTTGACTGGGCTAAACCCGCTTTAAGGTGTTTGACTGGGCTAAGCCCGCTTTAAGGTGTTTGACTGGGCTAAACCCGCTTTAAGGTGCTTGACTGGGCTAAGCCCGCTTTAAGGTGTTTTCCATACTGACTTTAGTTAGTTTTTGTCAGGCAGTGAGAGTAAAGTGTCTTGCCTAAAGACACAACAAAGTAGCCGACCCAGCCTGGTCTGGGATTCAAACCCGGTACTTCTGCATATGAGTCTAGCATGCCAACCGCTGGAATTGAAAAAAAAATAATATAGAAAAATAGCTTTATAAATATCATTATATTATCAAATTATCAACCTAGAGTGCTACATGTTATATTGATTTTCTATATTTGTTTTCAGTTTAAAATTGAAAGAATTTATTATAATCCTTAACGTGTATTCTTTTTTATTTTTATAACTTGTTCTTTTGAAATGTATGCATAAGTATTCTAAAATAGATTATTATCTGTTTTAAACTTGTTTCTCCGATTGAAGAATTTTGCATAACCCCAAACCTCTGATAATAACTTGTCTCATCATGACTTACTTCCCTTGTTTAACTCTAACAAGAAAACTGGGTCAGTAATATGCTTTCTGTACAAATTTCTTCCAATGCTGTTTAATGGCACATCAACATGAATTTGTCCAATATTGAAAGGCCTCAATGTCAGGACGCTTTGTGTCAAAGTTTATCACATTCTGTTCAACAATTTTTCAACTTTTACTTACGTCAGCCGTATTTGATTATGGAACAACATCACTTGTATAAATTGGAAAGGCATTCAAGCTTTCTGTCAAATTTGATAAAAGTCTGTTGTTTTAGAAGCAGTTGTTAAAGGTCTTTCTATTTTCATTAACAGTAGCCATATTTGACAGTAGATTGGAATTATTTGTATAAACTTAAAAGCCCTTAATGCCAGAATGTTTATGTAAACTTTGGTCAAATTCAGTTTAGTAGTTTTAGAAAAGAAGTCGTTTAAAGGGTTTTCCAGTTTTAGTAACTGCGGCCATATCTTACGGCGAATTGGCATCTTTTGTAAAATGTACCAGAATGCTCTCAATAAAATTTGGCGGATAGGCATGAAGTGAACAAATCTGAAAGACCTTCATACCAGAATGCATTCCGTCACATTTGGTCTAATCCTGTCAAGCGGTTTTCAAGAAGAAGTTTTTGTCCATATCAGAAGGCGAATCGGCATTATTTGAACAAATTTGACAGAGCTTCGTGTCACGATGCTTTCTTTCAAATTTAGTTAGATTCTTTTCAGCGGTTGTTAGAAGAAGTTGTAAATAAAAATTGTTAACGGACGGGGCATGATGGACGACGCACGACGGACAAAGATGACGGGGCATGATGGACGACTCACGACGGACAAAGGACCATACTCTAAGTTGGCCTTATGTCCATTTGAGCTGAAATACGTAATAGTGTCTGTGCCCTGTGAGTAATGTGATGGTCATGCACGAAAGAAATGAACGGAGAAATTGGAGCTAAGTGCCTTTCTCAAAGACACACCGAGGCAGCCAGTCTAGTTGTCTAGTCATGAATATGTTTCAGTTCCAGACAAGGTTAAATGAATGTATTAGAAATCCGCCCATAAGAATGTTTGTTTTGTTGGTTTTAAAGGCACTTTTAATACATTATTGGCAATATCATGCCAAAGAAATCTGAGCTTATTGTCTTTCTGAAGGACACACTGAGGCACAGACCCAGCAGACCTGGGCTGGCCTGCGCGGATTACTGAACCCGCGACCCTTGGATTACGAGTCTGGCGCTCTACCAACAAAGCTACTGCGGCTCCTCTGCCTATAAGAAACAACTGAAAAACAGACGCATTTCCTTATGAAACAGAATTTCGTGAAAAAAGGAAAAACAAGCAATTATACTTAGATAATATCATTCAGACTCAAATTAGTATATAGCTATATTCAAGAATTAATTTTTTCCACCTTAATTATATTTGCTATGATTTTTGCCTGAGGGAGGAAACCTGCATTTCACACTCATGGGAAAGGGCTGTAATTTTTTTTTTAAATGTTTGAAATGAAAACAAATTTAAGCAGATCAAGATCTGAACATGAATACAATGTTTACATGTTTCGCTAAATCTGTAAAAACATTAAAACTGTATGATATATAGCACAGATTTTTTTTTCTGTAAATAAGATGTGGAAAAGACATCCTAACAAGGAAAGTAAAGGAAGCAAAATATGAATATCTTGCTGCAAACTACAATTTACAGAGACGTGTACGGCTTGTTTCTTACATGCTACCTGATAACACTGCAAATGTTGCATGATAGTATAGAGGTATTATCTGTAAGTGGACATATTTCACACGATAAAGAAATAATTCGAAGAAACGAAATAGAAAGACTACACGTGTACTTTGTTCAAATAGATCATCAAGAGCTGATAAAGTGAACAAGGGGTTGGTGGTTGGAGATGAAAGTAGTAGAGCGGAGGCTCGATCGTAACGGTCTCATATTTGACTCATCTGACACTGGATTGTGGATATAGTTCTATCTTCTTCAGTACTCCCTTGCTTCTCCCTCAAGCCCAACTTCAATGAATTCTATACGGAATAAATACCTGTATTGACAGCAAATCCTGAAAATATCCCTCCGCATAGGGAATAATATATAAGAAATCAATACAGTCGGTGTTATAACTTATTAATGTTCAATATTAAGTGCAATTTTCCATCAATATTATGTGCTACCCAAGGCCAATGAGGTTATGAGTTGTTGTTTTTTTTATTTGTTAAACAAAAAGTACACCTCGTGAAAACTGATGATAACAATTGCATATTGCAAATCTTGTAAATAAGTTGTAATTGTAGTCGTTACTAAATAATGCACTGGAGTCTTTCAAGACCGAAATCCCTTGGATCAACGTACATTTTTGGTTTTTCGTTACTGAGGTTGACAATTTTGGCCTCAATATGACATGGAAATCATAAAAGTCGAGCTTGAGTTTGAGCTCGAGATTTTGTTTTGAACAATAACAAATAAGGTTGCTTTTGACCAATCACAAATAAGGTTGCTTTTGACCAATCACAAATAAGGTTGCTTTTGAAAAGTCGTTCCTGATTGAAACTCAATCTCAAATCAAAGCTCAGACTTTTATAATCATCAGGCCTGGTTTCCTCTCACATACAAATACATGTTTATATGTATTTATGAAAAATTAATATCTAGTCAATAGAAAAGAAAAGAATATCTGCACGTCTTTCTATTCTCTTTTATTTCATTCCTATAGCGATCTGACACCAGAAAAATTATTTTGTAATGCCACAGTCACAATGCTTAACAGATTGACATTTGTTTTGTATAATGGAGAAGAACTTGTAAGTTCTTGTGAACTTGTTTCTTATCCGTTTACAAATATATTATTTGTATGGCAAAAAGTAAAATAAACTATACAGAGGGACATTGATTATATTCGATTGTATAGCCATGTCATCGTAACATAAAACATTACGCTTGATCAATAGTTACCATTGGCAACAGAAATGTCCAACTATACATATGTACATTGTTTATCCTACCGTCGAGTAATGAGCAAGTGTCCGCTGATTAAAATCTAATATAATATACAATATGAAAGACAGATTAATTAGATTTCGGCTAAAAAAAAAATGAATATAATATGCTTCTACCAAAACATGAAGCCCCCTTTCCATGAATTTTAAACAAAAATGAAGTTTCCCCTTTAACGTCTTTCAGACAAGCATGAAGCCCCCCCCCTTCCTCGTCTTTTAGACAAATACGACGTCTTTTAGACAAATATGAAGTTCCCCCTTCCACGTTTTTTAGACAAATATTGGGTTTCTCCTTCTTCGTTTTTTTAGACCAATACGAAGTTCCCCCTTCCACGTCTTTTAGACAAATATGAAGTTCCCCCCTTCCACGTCTTTTAGACAAATATGAAGTTTCTCCCTTCCACGTCTTTAGACAAATATGAAGTTCCCCCCTTCCACGTCTTTTAGACAAATATGAAGTTCCCCCCTTCCACCTCTTTTAGACAAATGTGAAGTCCCCCCTTCCACGTATTTTAGACAAATATGAATTTTCCTCCTTCCACGTCTTTTAGACAAATGTGAAGTCCCCCCCCCCTTCCACGTCTTTTAGACAAATATGAAGTTCCCCATTCCACGTCTTTAAGACACATACGAAGTTTCCCCTTCCACGTCTTTTAGACAATTATGAAGTTCTCCATTCCACGTCTTTTAGACAAATATGAAGTCCCCCCCCCCCCCTTCCACGTCTTTTAGACAAATATAACGTTCCCCCTTTCACGTCTTTTAGACAAATAGGAAGTTTCCCCCTTCCACGTCTTTTATACAAATATGGAATTTTCCCCTTCCATATCTTTTAGTCAAATATGAAGTTCCCCCCTTTCACGTCTTTTATACAAATGTGAAGTCCCCCCCCTCCACGTCTTTTAGACAAATATGAAGTTCCCCCCTTCCACGTCTTTTAGACAAATATGAAGTTCCCCCCTTCCACGTCTTTTAGACAAATATGAAGTTTCTCCCTTCCACGTCTTTTAGACAAATATGAAGTTCCCCCTTCCACGTCTTTTAGGCAAATATGAAGTAACCCCTTCCACGTCTTTTAGACAAATATGAAGTTCCCCCCTTCCACCTCTTTTAGACAAATGTGAAGTCCCCCCCCCTTCCACGTATTTTAGATAAATATGAAGTTTCCTCCTTCCACGTCTTTTAGACAAATGTGAAGTCCCCCCCCCCTTCCACGTCTTTTAGACAAATATGAAGTTCCCCCTTTCCACGTCTTTTAGACAAATATGAAGTTTCCTGATTCCGGGTCTTTTAGACAAATGTGAATTCCCCCCTCCTTCCACGTCTTTTAGACTAATATGAAGTTCCCCCTTCCACGTCTTTAAGACACATACGAAGTTTCCCCTTTTACGTCTTTTAGACAATTATGAAGTTCCCCATTCCACGTCTTTTAGACAAATATGAAGTTCCCCCCTTCCACGTCTTTTAGACAAATATGAAGTTCCCCTTTTCACGTCTTTTAGACAAATATGAAGTTCCCCCCTTCCACGTCTTTTATACAAATATGAAGTTCTCCCCTTCCACGTCTTTTATACAAATGTGAAGTCCCCCCCCCCTTCAACGTCTTTTAGACAAATATGAAGTTCCCCCCTTCCACATCTTTTAGATAAATATGAAGTTCCCCCCTTCCAGGTCTTTTAGACAAATATGAAGTTCCCCCTTCCACGTCTTTTAGACAAATATGAAGTTCCCCCCTTCCACGTCTTTTAGACAGATGTAAAGTCCCCCCGCCACGTCTTTTAGACCAGATCCTTTACACTAATGACACTACTCATGACTGATATAATCATGAATGAAACGACGCTGCAATGATCTTATAGATTATTTTTCTTGTTGTTGAATCCATGAACCGATTTACAAATACGGTAATTTTGAAAATGATAAACGTTTTGTAGCGGATAAGGTAGCAAGTAATTTTCTAAATAATTCTATTTAGACGGATGGAAGGATCGCAGATTAGTAAATTCGCTGTAATGCACGATATTTAATTCCTAACCATTTTAAGCTTGCGATGTTAATCTTGATAGCATAGTGTTTTTAGACTGGTATTACTGTATAGGTTCTAATAGGAAATTTGACAATGATTCATTAATATATGAGATTTTTTGTAAATCCTAAGTAACATGGAATTCTATTTCTAATTGATATAAATGATCTCTCATTCCATACTACTTAATGTAATACTGGCTTATTCGCTGATAACAAAACTATTCATACCTCTGGGAAATCAACAGATGCTATTGAAATTAAACTGCAGGAAGACATGGTCTCTGATTCTGAATGGTATAAATCTAATCACATGACAATGAACATGGACGGTCTTAACGCTATTCCACTGAAGATCTTCTATCTATACATAACATTCGGAAAACTCTAGCTTAAACTTTTTTTTTTCATTCCGCGACCACTCTATGAAACATAATTCCTTCCTCTGTCAGTCATTAAACTTCATTTTAGCGTTCTATTATATCGTTATTGAGAGACGGTAATTTGTGCTGAAATCTGCAAGAGATTACGCCCCAGTGCATGCAGATATTTAAATTCCTATCGGCATTTTTTATGCTAAATGTTCCGACAATATTCTCGTTTTTGTCACTGATTTATGTACGTATTATTTGTATGTTTCAGGCCATGTTTTTGTGTCGTGTGTCTGTGCATTGCGTGCTGAGCTATCTGTGGGTACATATCCAACAGTGTTCTTTGTGTTATGAAAATATGTTGAGGCCTTCGTGGTAGAATGGCTTACTGCCTAATGAATAGCCTCTGAAAATATGTTATAAATAAATAAAGTAAAATAAAATGACTTGTATTCCTCCCCTTGTCCGTAATGTTGGACAAAATAAAGTCATTTTCCACACTATTTCAAGGAAGACGAAGACCAGTTTCCTGTCCCCCTGCGTCATAAAATGATACTCAACATTTCGAGTAACAATGTTACTGCAGACTTGTAATATTACTCGAAATTGACAAATGCAGCCTTTTGATTGGTCAGAATATTTTCGAGCAATAGCTGGAATCGAGTAAAGTTTTTTCATGGATAGACCTGATGATTGATGGAAAAAATACTGATATAGCTGGCATTTATAAAAAAAAATTAAAAATGAAATTAGTACCTAATAATGATTCAAGTAAATCTTTCTGTGCAATGTTTTATTTTCAAATTTCAATCACATCTGATTGCCGTCGAAACAAAACAAATCTATTGTTCCCCAACATGACAAAGGGAGGTAACCATCTCTCACCACACATGGTTTAATGTATTATCCAGGTAGAAATACCTGCAACTAATTTAAGGCTTTCAATTTTTCTATGAATGATAGAGTTCTTGATATTTTTTTTTTTTTTGTGCTTTAGCAAAAAAGAAATTTGTTCACGTGCATACAGACTCTCTATCAGAATTGATCTTTCAGTAAAATAAATTGTGAAAACTATAGCTCGATAAACATTGGAGGGAGTCTGCAACATTTATCAATGAGACAACTTGAACGTAAATAAATAGATTGAATATTTTGTATTCATGGATGAATAATTGAATTTACTCTAACATGTATCCAAGACTTTTGGTCAAGTACATGATTTCCGGTAGGTGAAAATATTCAGTTTACTTCAAACTTATCGTTCATCCTGCCTTCTTGTTATTATCATATAATCACTCAAACCTACTCTTGGAAAATCTAAGAAATAAATGTTAACATGCTATATGCAATACGTTTTATGTCTTCAAGCAAACACAAACAAACAAACAACAAAAAAAAAACAACAACAAAAAAACAACAACAAACAAACAAGCCAATAACGCCATCAGGGTTTCATGAAACATCAAAGTCAAAGGACCTAAAGGGATAAACACTGAGTAAATGACCTCCTCAAGTTATTACTACACTAACTGCACCAAACGCAAAGTAAATGACCTCTTCCACTTATTAATATACTAACTGAGCCAATCAGCTATTATTGCAACCTATTGTAGCCCCCCTTCCCCAGACAACAACAAAAATATTTTATGTTTTTTGTTTGTTTTTTTTTGTTTAAAATACTGTTTTTCTTTTTTTCTCCACGCGACTTGCTGGCCAGTACAGAATGTCACTTTCGTGGAAAATAAAGCAGCATAAAAGTCTAAACAGAAAATAATATGTTTGTTGAATTCAACCTCTTGGGTTTGACGTAGGATGACAGGGCTTACAAATGTGATTCGGTCAGTTCCGGCAATAAAATTCTGGTCATTACATTTAAATGCTGTATCTTTTATTTCTTTCGTCGAAGTTATTGACACAATTAGGATAGTCTTGTTGTAGACGTGCTCGTAATAAATAAACTGGAACTTAGAGACAATTATGGAAACATTTATAAAAGGAATTCGAATTAGCATAGTATTACTTTCAAATGAGCAAGCGAATCAAGTAGCGCCTTCTGACTGGCTGAATGCCATAGATTCCTTTAAGATAAAATGTATTTATACCCCCCCCCCCCTCCCCCACGTTTAACAAGACCAAAATAGTATGGTTACACCGCTAACGTATGGTTCTAAACAAAGGTTTATGGAGAAATCAAACCGTTGCCTTTAGCATGTTTGATAAACAAAAGTCAATATTTTACTCATCCAAGAGTAACAATACTCTTTCTTTTCTTTTCTTGATTAAAATGAGAAACTGCTAAGTTCAGTATATAAAAGTGTGGGAAATTGAAAAATTAGATTAAAACAGTGCTCATTGTAATACGCTGTGACATGCAAAGGTTGTACGTACGCATTTATGTATGTATGTATGTATGTATGTATGTATGTATGTATGTATGTATGTATGTATGTATGTATGTATGTATGTATGTATGTATTTATGTATGTATGTATGTATGTATGTATCTATGTATGTATCTATGTATGTAAATTACTTTCTGCTGGTATTGCGACTAAGAGAAATATAGTTTAGCCTGGTTGAAATGCGAAATACACGTCAAACACGGTTAAACAAAAAAACAACAAAAAAAAAAAACAACAAAAAAAACCAAAAACAAACAAACAAACAACAACAACAAAAACAAAAACAACAACAGCAATGTTAAGTGCTGTTCAGCAATAACAAACTTGCTTGTATTTAGCTTTAAGAGTTGAGAATCACAAATTTTTTAAGAATCAAACAAAAATGACCCGTTCTTTGGACTACTAAAATGCATATGCATGTATGTATGTACAGATAGATGCAGAGAGAGAGAGAGAGAGAGAGAGAGAGAGAGAGAGAGAGAGAGAGAGAGAGAGAGAGAGAGAATAAAAACTGAGATATACATGCACATAGTTTCAAATCAAGACTGTTCATTTTCGATATAAAAAAAATGCCCGCGACAACAGCACGGAATGTGTATTTTACGCTGAAAAATGGATTAGTTACCAGTTACCAACAAAAAGATTGCATCTCAAGTCTATAAATATTCCCATCGAAAGATGCAGAAAACTGGGCCGATCATGATAACCCATGCCTATAATTAACGTCAATTACTTAGTTTCGCATAGAATTTGTATAATTAACTCCATAGTTTTTACTTAAGTTGGCTTTGTCCTTACTTTCTTATAGTGGGGATGACTATAGACTGATATAGAAGAAACAATAAAGAAAATGGTACCCGTGCTAGCTACATCAAGAAATTGAGGTGACATGTTTTAAAGATTTCGCATTTACTTAGTGTGCGAGTCTAGTTTACAAGTTTGCATTAAGAAAATGAATGAATGAATGAATGAATGAAAGGAAAAGGACTGAAAAGAAAAAAGAAACCCTTTGCTGACGGAAAATATGATACTATACTAATTAATAGTAGAGGTGATTTTTTTTTAAAAGACGCGATGCATATGTTTAATTCAAGGATACAAAAGAACGTTTTTGCACACCTAACGCAAAAGTCACAAAAACGTTTCTGTACGACGACGTTTTGAGACCATGAAGCTATGGTGCACGTTTAGGTGTAGACACCCGGAATAACAGAAGAAGCCTATGGCCCCTTGGACATGACGGCACCGCTAATCGAACCCAGAATCTTAGCGATACATCAATAGACATTGAAATCCGCGTATAACAAACCACAAGAGAACACTGGTATTTGCTTGTGAAACAGAATCCATAATTCTAGCATAAGGGTTAAAAACCCGTGTCCGGTAGGTGAAAACACTTTCTTTAACTCTGATCTTGTACACAGTCTTGCATGCTAATTCCAAACTCATTAATTTCCGATCTATTCGAATTAAAGTTTAGAAAATCGAGCACATAAAGGTTTTAGTGCCTTTCATGGCACGAATTTCTCCAAAAACAAAAAGCAGTGCAGTTTCAATGGTATAAGCATCATTGAAGTTAGATGAGCCATTGGAATAAATTTCGAGTTAATCACCTCTTCAAATGAGATATGTCGACTTCTCATTGGTTTATACTATGGATGACATTGTTGATGAAATTGTGAATTTCGAGGGGGAAAAAAAGGAACAATTTATAAATAGATAATATCACTGAGACTCAAATGAATACTTCGCTACATTTAAAAATTAATCGTTTCCTAATTCGTTATAAACGCGTGCAATGCATTTTTCCTGAGGGAGGCAACGTGCATTCTATACTCCTGAAAAAGAATGAATTGTGTGTGTTTGTTTGTTTGTTGTTATTCTTGTTTTCATTTGTAATACAAAATTACAATTCGACCAACTTCTGCTCTCATTTTCATGACAAATATTCGCGATATGCCCTTTTTTTTTTTTTTTTTTTTAGTATAATTTTAAGGTTGTAAAAGATGATACCGGTGAGAAAATAATGGATAGAAAATATGAATACATGTATCTTCCAGTGAACTACAAATTTATAGCGGCTTTGATTTTACATGCTAACACAGCATATTTTACATGATAGTAGACAGGTATTATCTAAATTGATACGAGAACGGTATTATCTTAATTGGACACATTTCACACAATAAAGAAAAGATTCTAAGAAACGAAATTGAAAGACTACATAATCATGTACTTTGGATCTTGTTTAAGTGGAGGCTCAAGGGCGGATTGTGTGATCTCAAGGGGGTTGGGTGGGAGATGAAAGAAGTGGAATGGAGGCTCGATCGTAACGGTCTCAAAATTAACTGATATGACGCTGTTAACTGGAGCAAATTCGAATAGATTTGTTGGTATAGCTATTTCTCCCTCAGTTCTACCCAACCCCTCGCTTCTCCCTTTATACTGAATTCTGTACGGAATAAATGGCAGTATTTGATAGCAAATACCAAAAATATCCTTTTGCATGATAAGAAAGAAATCAACGCAGTCGGTACTATACCTTATATGTAATAGGATTTAAATATGACTGTGCCATTTTGTACCGTCATTAAGTGACCTGCATATAGCGGTTTTTATATTGCAAATCTTGAACTTGACACTGTTGAGGATCTAACTCGGCATTTTGGAAATACAATTTTTTTTAAAATTTAAAAATGATCTCGAATAGATTTCACTTGGATGCACCTAGACTGACAAGTGATTTTTTTTATATATTTGATTTAATAGTTGTTTGAAAATCGTGACAATTCCACAGGGTGATCACTTCACTAGACATTTCTTTCCGATTAAAAGAAGATAAAACTGGGTCATTTCGGGTAGCAATTGTTGTCGTTACTAAGTAATCAGTGTAACCCCTCAAATATGAATCCCTTTGGACCAAAGTAAATTTTGGATTTGGGTTACTGAGGTCGACAATTTCGACCTCAACATGACATGGAAATGATACAATTTAAGCTTGAGTTTGAGCTCAATATGTTTTGTATTGACCAATCACGAATAACGTTGCTTTTGAAAGATTGTTTCTGATTGGCTGATAGTGGTAACTGACTCTCAAACCCAAGCCCAGAGTTTTATGATCTCTAGGGTTGGTGTCCTCTCACATATAAATAAATGTTTGGATGTTTTGATGCAACATTATTAGCTTTTTTTTTCTTCTTAAAAATATATTTTTTATAAGTAGAGTATTAATGACATCTTTGTGTATTTCTATCTCGGATTTACTTTTGTTCTGCATAGTATTAGGCTGTTTAAAGATCGTTGGCTGGTCACGTGCTCTGATTAGGTTTCCTCAGATTCGGAAGAAGATACTACACCATGAACATAATTTTCAAACCTCTGTTGTATGAATTTAGTTTATCTAAGTACTAGCATAATGCATATAAGGTGGTCACACGCAAGTCGAAAAAATCCTGAAATTAGAAATTTGAAGTGAAAACAGGTGTCCGCCGCCTAAAGTGTAAGAGAGCTTTAGGAAACTGTTAAGTTTAATTTGTTCAAATGGATCCTCTAAATGCTTCTATAACAAATACTTCATTTTGTGATCAATGTGTATGAAAAAGTATCTATCGCAATTGAAAAATCTTAGCGTACTTTAAAAAAACAAATAACAAAATATTTTTTTTTTCACAAGTGTTTCTAGTTTACCAGAAACAAAATGTCTGTCATTTCCAACACGAAACCGCATAAACGGTGTTGTAAGAATGTATCTGACGCACTTGAAGGATTGTTGGAAAAGATGTTAGGTGCAAGCCAGTCGACTGTATGATATTCGTTTATTAAATGCAAAATCGACTCCCTGAACATTAAATGATATCAAGATAAAACTCAAATCAAACACATGCGATAAGCTGGTGAAAACTAGTTTCAATCATGTGAAAGTCAATGGGTCTATTATTATGTGAGTGTAAATGGGTATATCAGTATGTGAGTGTAAATGGGTATATCAGTATGTGAATGTAAATTGGTCTATCAGTATGTTAGTGTAAATAGGCATATCAGTATGTGGGTGTAAATGGGTATATCAGTATGTGAGTGTAAATGGGCATATCAGTATGTGAGTGTAAATGGGTATATCAGTATATGAGTGTAAATGGGTCTATCAGTATGTGAATGTAAATGAGCATATCAGTATGTGAGTATAAATGGGTATATCAGTATGTGAGTGTAAATGGGTATATCAGTATTTGAATGTAAATGGGTATATCAGTATGTGAATGTAAATGGGTCTATCAGTATGTGAATGTAAATGGGCATATCAGTATGTTCGTGTAAATGGGTATGTCAGTATGTGAATGTAAATGGGTCTATCAGTATGTGAATGTAAATGGGTATATCAGTATGTTAGTGGAAATGGGTATATCAGTATATAAGTGTAAATGGGCATATCAGTATGTGAATGTAAATGGGTATATCAGTATATAAGTGTAAATGGGTCTATCAGTATGTGAATGTAAATGGGTATATCAGTATGTAAGTGTAAATGGGTATGTCAGTATGTTAGTGTAAATGGGTCTATCAGTATGTGAATGTAAATGAGCATATCAGTATGTGAGTATAAATGGGTATATCAGTATGTGAATGTAAATGGGTCTATCAGTATGTCAGTGCAAATGGGTATATCAGTATGTGAGAGTAAATGGGTATATCAGTATGTGAATGTAAATGGGTATATCAGTATGTTAGTGTAAATGGGTATATCAGTATATAAGTGTAAATGGGGATATCAGTATGTGAATGTAAATGGGTATATCAGTATATAAGTGTAAATGGGTCTATCAGTATGTGAATGTAAATGGGTATATCAGTATGTAAGTGTAAATGGGTATATCAGTATGTTAGTGTAAATGGGTCTATCAGTATGTGAATGTAAATGAGCATATCAGTATGTGAGTATAAATGGGTATATCAGTATGTGAATGTAAATGGATCAATCAGTATGTGAGTGCAAATGGGTATATCAGTATGTGAGAGTAAATGGGTATATCAGTATGTGAATGTAAATGGGCATATCAGTATGTGAGTGTAAATGGGTCTATCAGTATGTAAGTGTAAATGGGTCTATCAGTATTTGAATGTAAATGGGTATATCAGTATGTGAGTGTAAATGGGTATATCAGTATGTGAGTGTAAATGGGTATATCAGTATGTGAATGTAAATGGGCATATCAGTATGTGAGTGTAAAATGGGTATAAAAGTATGAGTGTAAATGGGTATATCAGTATGTGAATATAAGTGGGGATATCAGTATATGAATGTAAATGGGTATATCAGTATGTGAGTGTAAATGGGTATATCAGTATGTGAATGTAACTGGGCATATCGGTATGTGAGTGTAAATGGACATATCAGTATATGAGTGTAAATGGGTATATCGGTATATGAGTGTAAATGTGTATAAAAGTATGAGTGTAAATGAGTATATCAGTGTGTGAATATAAGTGGGTATATCAGTATATGAATGTAAATGGGTATATCAGTATGTGAGTGTAAATGGGTATATCAGTATGTGAATGTAAATGAGTATATCAGTATGTGAGTGTAAATGGATATATCAGTATGTGAGTGTAAATGGATATATCAGTATGTGAGTGCATTTATTTAAGAGTATTGTGGTTAGGTATATGTTATACAGATATGTCAATAGTTAAATGAATTATGTTTGTTTGCTTGTTTATGCTTTTTTAATTAGGTTGCAAAGAAGGCCTCAAGGGAGACAAGTGTATTCTCTAATCGAGTTATCTTCTATAAAAAATCATAATATAATAACAGTTATAATAATGATAATAATAATAATAATAATAATAATAATAATAATAATAATAATAATAATAATAATAATAATAATATTATTATTATTATTATTATTATTATTATTATTATTATTATTATTATTATTGGAATTGCTTCGATTTAAAATATAGCAATCAGTTATAAACCTGTGCCCTTCATAAAGGATCCTTTTCTATATATGTAGAAACATTTTGATTTTAAAATAAAGTTCAACATTTGATTTGAATCACACTGAATTAGAATTGCTGAGATACTGTGGGTACAAGCGATTATTTTCAGCATCTTTTTCATATTTATAACCGGAAAAGATTTAAATACTGTACTTCCGCTCTGTTTTTGGATGTACATATCTACGAAATTACAAATGTTCTGAAAATCGATTATCAAGCAGTCTTAATGTAACAGCCCTACCACTATTTACCAGGATATATATCAGATGGTATCATGAGCCACCTGCACATGTACCTAAGATCTGGTGAAATCAGGGAGGTTGAACCGCGCGTTTCAACATGTAATTATTTTCCAATTTAAATGTTACAAATTTCAATATCTGTAAGTTAATCCATGGGCTAGACCACGTGGTAAAATCAATTAAAAGATAGAACAAAATACAAATTACAAGTCTACAGCTAGACGGCATATGCTAAGTAGACGATAGACTCACTCGTGTACTTGTGTACATTCATCCAATCCGATCTGTGTGTGTGTGTGTGTATATATATATATATATATATATATATATATATATATATATATATATATATATATATATATATATATAAATATATATGGAGAGAGATATATATATATATATATATATGGGGGGTGGGGTGGTGGGTTCTCCCAGATTCTTCCTCCACCAGATAAACTGGCCGCCTTGTATAGCTTATCGTGTGCTGAAAAATGGCGTTAAACCCAAATGAAAGGGAATCAAATTCTCAGTAACCAAACACAAGATAAAAGAGACTGAAATCTCAACAGTATCCTTGAGAACAAAGCTTCCTTCCACATATCTCGATATGAAAGGTATCATACCTGGTTTTTCTGGTATCAACGCTCGCCGAATCCCGTGGAGGTCGTCGAGCAACGAGCCCGAAGGGCGATGGTTTCAACACATCCGTGGGATTCGACAAACGTTGATACCAGGAAAACATGTATGATCGCTAGTCTTAAATTAAAACACAACACAAATTTAAATTTTCAGACGCAATTAAAGTTTCCCATGTCAAGGCGCCGATCCGGTATGTTTGCTTTACTTATTCTTTGTCATGAGAGGCGCGGGCTCCCGACCTGGGTGATGTAAAATGTACCAGCTTCTCGCAAGAAAGCCAACTTATAACATCTATCGAGAAATAATCACTTTAGCGAATCGTTCAGTATAATATCTGTCAACCACCAGATGTTTTGGGAGGTAATTAGATGAAATTACTCTGATTCTTAACAGTATTTTAATTTATACGCAAATGAGAGTACGCACCAGTTACTGTGGAGCAGACGAGTTGAAAAATCCATTTGCGTGCATTGTAATTTCTATCGCTCTGAATAAATAAGATGCATTTCCATAGCTTGTAAAAACTCTGTGCAACGTGCTTCTATTTCTACGGATATTTTTCATGACTTTATCCTCACAATTAACCAGTGAAGGGAAGGATTCATAAATGCATCATACTGTTCCCGAGTTAAACCTAAGCACATACTGCAGTTGCATTCACGACAAAACACGCATTGAATTATCTTGTCTGATTCGTCGCTAAATTCCTTTTTGCGAGTTACACATATCCACATTTCTTTATTTGCATTCCCGGATTTTTTGAATTTTTTAATGAGCCCGATCTTGAACGGGTTGTCTGTTTATTAGCACTATTGTTTATCTTTGGTGGCATTGTAGGAAAAAATGGCGGGTACAATGCAAACAATGACCGACCTGACAATCACAATCCGATGCAATCCTGTGAATCTCCTCATTTAAAATGTCCAAACACCCTTTCTTATACAGTCTTAGAGTTCACAACACACCAATTATAGTGTTTTTTCAACCGCAATTGAAAAGGATCCTCATAAACTTTTAAATAAACACCGGGATAAAGAAAAACCATATATCTTGTTCAACCGAAGTACGTATCGAGTATGTCATGATTTTAACCCATTGCAGTCTCAAGCTTGAATCAGGTACCTGTGGTTCTTTAGTTAAAGCGTAAGTAGTGTAGTGGAGAAGTGTACTCGGTAAAGCCTCGTGTCTGACGCAAAAATCTGACATTGGGGTGTAATTCTCCTATCCTACACCGATGCATGTGAAGGATTCTCTGAATCCTACACGATGTTAATTGCTTCATGCATACACACCTGGTGGCTTTTGTTTATCATTGTATCACGAGGCTCCCAGTGCATATAGTTAGCACAAGACCTTTATAGGTTACTTCATTTAGCGTTTATGTAGCGACTTTTTATTGGGAGGGGGGAACGTAACGTGTAGTGTTTTTGATCTGTAGCTTTTAGGTATTGTGGTGAGGCTCAATTAAGTTTCAGTTGCTTTGGTCATATGACTCGACTGGACAAATAGTATCCGCATTTTGTTATATATATATTTTTTTATTTTTTTTTTGCTTGCTTTCTAAGTGCAAGTGACAGTCACATGAGAAATCCACGGACGCTAGAATCGAGTCACATGACCAAAACAACCAAAACTTGCGAATGAGCCAAAGTCGCATCTGATTGGTTGCTGAATATGATGGAACAGCCGGATGTAGCTATGAAATTTCGAAATATTCTGTACATATAGCCGAATGGACCCTTCAACCGACCTTAACGCAAGAGCCGCGAGAAATACTAGTACATGTCTAAAATTTACACTGATATGTTGCGGACAGATTTGTCCTCACCAATTGCATGATTTAACTAATAGGTGAGATCAGACCTAAACCAAACCGTCCATCAGTATCAGTAGAAGTTTTGGGGATGATTTATCGGACTAGATAGGTGGCCTCGTGTGTTTCTTTTCTCTTTTTTTTTTTGTGTGGTTTTTATGTAGTAGTGAGATAGGTGGCCTCGTGTTGATTTTTAAAAAAAAAAATTTGTTATGCACTAGGGGTAAGAACGAGAAGTGGTCTCGTGTTTTTGTATTTTATTTTTATTTTTATGTGGTAGTACTGGAAGTAGGCTGTGCCCACGCTTAAAAAAAGTCTTTTTTTAAAACTAGCGGCCTCATGATTTCTTATATTACCTACTGACCACTATACATCTGACCTATAATTACCGACACTTCGTTTCTCATCAACATTTGTCCAATTAACTCCATAAGCTTCCAATTACGGGCTTTCTCTTACTTTCCCGCAGTAGGGAGACTATAGACTGATACGGAATAAATGAGAATAGAAAATGATAGCTGTGCTTTCTACATCAAGAAACATGAGGTTACGAGTTTTAAACCCTCTGCATCTAGCATGGGAATCTAGTGTACATATTCACGTAGAGAAAATAGAAGAATGAATGAAAGAAAGAATGTGACAAAGAAAAAGAATTAAAAAAGAAGGCATTTCCTGATAGAAAACATGAATATTTCAAATCATCAAGAAATGAATGGTAATAACAATATTTTTTGTACAAAATGCGATACATACGTAAAATTCAAAGACACAAAACAACATTCCATTTTACTCCTATTGCAGTCACATCGAAATTTATATACGTCCTTTTAGCCCATTTGAGACTATGAAGAGCACATCAGCACATAATGGTTATATTGCTTATATCGCGCCAAGAAAAATGACGTGCCTTGCCCAGGGATACACCACAGCAGCCTAAAGTGTATGTTAACGTGGTCATGTAGGCGCATTTACTTATCTTAAATTAAATACAAATTGTCTAAAATTTAACACTAAGATAGTTTAACCAAAGTCTATTCAATCCTAATTGTTAAATGCACTGCACCTTAAATGTCATCACAAAACTTCCAGACGAAAATTATTGATCGTTATGGATTTTTACAATGTCGGCAAGGTACGAAACTGGATCAAGAAAAGAGCACGTCGGGTCCAACCATAACAAATAACAGGTTAGTAGGAATTTTTTTCAACACCCGCAGCTTTCATTGTGACATCACAGAGCGCGACATTCAATCCGGTTTCTTCTTGATCACACTTTTAGGTTGACCTCATCCAAAAATGTCCACGTACTTTAACCTTGATTTTGCCGTATGCATTTCTAGAGGCGTGTATATAATGACCTTCCAAGGAATATGGATGTATGAGGATCGAAATAAAGTGAATAGTCGCCATTTAAAGGTATGTGTAATCAAACTCTAAAAAATGAAACACATTCCTGAAATAGTCCGCACTGAACGCCTACATGCCCTGTACGACTTGCACTTTAGCCGGGCTGATTCGATGGCAGGATTCGAACTCACACCTTTCTGATCGTGAATCAGGTACCCTTACCACTGATTCGCCACAGCTCTACGGAACACCAATAGCAGCCTGTCGCTTTTTGGACATGACGGTACCGATAACAGAACCCGGAATATTGGCAGTGCATACATATATATCGAAATCCGCATATAATAAACAACTGGAGAACCGTGACATTTCAGCATGAAACAGAATTTTGTGAAAAAAGAAGAAATATTATACATAAATAATATCACTCAGTCTCAATTTAGCACGTCGCCTTATCCAAACATGTATTGTTACCAAGTTTACTAGAGACAGGCGCTATCCATTTTGCCTGAGCGAGGTAATGTAAAGATAGGAAGGACAGCATCAGTCAAGATGATTTATTTAAAGCCATCAAAACCTTGAGTAATAATAAAGCTACAGATATCAATAACCTAATTACAAAGCATTTATAACTTACAGTTGAAGAATTGGTTCCTGCCATGACAAGAATCATTAACTGCCTCATTAAAACATAATTTAAGTTACACCCATAACCAGTAAGAGCCATGAAGCCATATAACAAAGTCGCTTAGAAGATATCGTACTTTCAAGATAAAACAAATAATACTGAGGGATGGCCACTAAAGAACTCATGGTACTAATTCAGCTCCATAGTAAAACTATGGAAACATCATGATATTAAAAATTCAATAACTTGAAATTTCTGAATGTTCATGATCAAACCAATATTTATTAGTATAGACATATCCTTGATGCAAGCTTCTCTGTAGAGAAAACCATATGTGCCGCGGCATTTTCTGGATCTACACGTGTTTGAAACACGCGTTTTCAATTCAGCTCCAATGAGTCAGGTGCTAATTTCAGTAATGAGTTTTCCAAACTAAAGTCTGTAAAAGGACTGAAATTCGATCAGTAAAACATGGTCTCTATTTTCTTCAGTTACAACTAGGATAAACTCTCAAAAGATTCTTTTCACTAAAATTTTACTTTCATTATCAACCAATCCTGGCCACTCAAACCCATATATACTCCATTTTATTTTCACCCATTTTTAGACTGGTTCCATTTCTTCCATATAATTAGTACCGTGAGTCCTAAACATCACAGCGAATGCTGCAGTATTAGTGCATGCGTGCCTCAAGGAAGCAAAATACAATAAAGAAATATCTGCATTGGCCACTCTTGATGTTGAAAAAGTCTTCGACACTGTATGGCATATGTAGAGACTTATGGCTACTCTAGAGAGATATCCAGACAACAGTTCAAACAACTGTGAAATGGGCTTCTAGCCTTTCCACTCAACTCCTTTCCCGACAAGCAAGGACTAAATGAAGATGCTAAGTTATTCACCCTATTACATAAGAGCTCCAACAACATCATCCTGGACGAAATAAAATCGAACAACCTAGGAATAAAATTAGGCAGCGTATATATTGGTACAGCAACTGTTGCAGAGGATATCTCATCAGAACCTGTGTCAGAAGGGTGGATGAGACACATTCTTCAAGTTTGCTTAGACATTACTTCACCAAATTAAAAATTATAACTTCAAGCCTTGATAACAAGAGAGCACAGCTATTTTAAGGAAACAAATGAATTTCAGTTTCGTTTAGAAGTTTGTAGCAGACGACAGCACACGCGAAAATTCCTGAATAAATAGGCTGTAGCGTACTAACGGGGGGGGGGGGGGAGGGCGGACGGGCGGTTGCCCCGGGCGCCAGAGGTCATGTGGCGCCCAAACAGATGATACAAATTCGGGACTCGTATTCTGGCCCTTTAGGCCATCATCGTCGCCCCGGGCGCCATTTACCCTTAATACGCCACTGCAAATGGCCATTTATAGCAAGTCATTTTAGGTTATTTCCTGCAATGCACTATGGGTAAAACTGGTAATATGTTTTATTTTCATTATCTCACCCCTTATATCAATGAAAACTTTTTTCAAATGATACCCTAACACCGGTAATACCAATAGTGCCTTGCAGAAAATTACCCACAATAACTTGTAAAGATGGCGCTGATTCGTTCAAGAATTTCCGTTGTGTGTGCCGTCGTCTGCTAAAGATTCGGAGACAGACTTTAGAAGAGAGTAAACTATAAAATCTGAAGGTTTTGCTCAAGGTTGTTGTAACAATACATTAAAGACAGATTAAAAAGTAATAGTAACAAAAACAATGTTGTTGTATTCAACACCTCAGCTACAACCCCACATACATGGATCAGTCTCCAGATCTCCTACAAACTATTGTCTAACTTCATATTACCAAGAGTAAAATACAACCTTGAAGTGTGAAGACTATGGACTTCGATATATGGAGGCATATCAGCGGGAGCTACTCAGATACAGTTCCTACCAGACCGATTCTCACTAGAGTCAATATATCCCCTTCTATGTGCAATGCTAGTAGTGATGCACATTTGAGAAGAGCAGTGTGCCTATTTTCTACTTTCTGACACAACCAGAGTCACTGCGGTATCATGTTCTCTATCGACATTTGACCATGAAGGACGAGAATAGCCATAGCTGGACAGTCCAAGCTCAAAAGATGCTAAGGAAGTACAGCCTTCAAACAGCATTTGAGCTATGGAACAATCCACATAGCAAAGAGGCTTGGAAAACAACGCTCAAAGATGTTTTCAATGCATACTTACGAATGCAGTGGACATCAGTTGCTAGCAACAAGCCATTACTGCGATATGTACATATACCTAATCAACCACTGGACAAGCAGTACTCATTATGAGCATTGTTAGGCTCTGACACCAAGGAAATCCAAAAGACTTGTATAAACGCTAAGGTTCTGACTTGAACGTACAAACTGGGACATATTCCACCAGTATCAGGTCTCTCCGCAGTGCTGTATCTGTCAAGAAGCATCAGAGGATCGCATTTACTGCTTAACTGAGTGTGTAGGACTGCAGAGGACTGGAGACAAAACACCTTAGCTGAATGCGCAACCTGCTGCAAATACATGTACCAAGAGACAACTTCAGTAGCATTATAGAGGAGAAAGAGCTACTGTTGGATCCAATAATTCCAGAAATATACTGGATGCTTGACAACAACACATCAATAGTATTTGCCATTGAAAAGATAAGCAGAAATCTCATCTTTGACATTCACATCCTGAGCACCAATCAGTTAAACCGAGACCTGCATGGAAAAGGATACCGGTCGCCAAGTATAGCCTATTATTTGTTGACAAATGGCGCTGAACCCACAGAAACCAAACCATAATATTAGCTACTCATAGTTACCTTTTCATGTTCTATACTAGTATTCAAGTAGTCTGTTCATGGGTTGGGGTCCGCGTGCGACCTAGATGTAAGTAGAATACTAGTAAGTAGAGCTTAGTATCAAGAAAATTTTTGTAACCACGGTATACCGCGGTATTTCTGAACATACCTCAATACATACCACGGTATACCGCGGTATTTCTGAACATACCGCGATTCGTAACCCGGTATACCGCAATTATATTAGTGACCAACAATTTAATGTTCTGGTGCAGGGGACTGAGACTTTAAAAAAAAAAAATTCTGTCTGTCAATAGCTGGAAAAATATCTTGCTCTGATTTATAGCAAAGTGACAATATATTATATCCATTATTTTTTTTTTTTTAAATTACTTATCTTGAGATAAAAGAAAAGAAAGTATCCCAGATCAAAAGAAAATCACAGCCCCTACCCCAACTCGCCCCGAAAATTAAATGCTCAGTACCTTATAGTAGATGAATTTGCTATGTGTATGTTAATTGTTGTATAAATTGTTATCTAAAAACTGTAATTAAAGTGGGATGATTAAGCTTACACTATAGCTGACACCATGTAAAAGATATCGTGCTGACATTAGAGAGTTTGTTGATAAAAAAAAGGAAGTGTTGACAATGAAGCTTACAATTTACTAGCTACATTATTGATATAATAGGCAGGGACATTTTGAGTGGGATGCCAACACCCGGGCAAGGTATTTAGAAGAGAGGGCCAGTAAGCATAAAACACACTTACTCAACAAACGAGAAAATATTTAGTGGACTTGAGAAATTACTTAAAATTCAAAAAGAAAACAATTGTTCTCCTGAAAATCTTAGGATGATTCGCAGTCTTAGAAAGGAATACATGTACCTAACACATTAACATACGCTAGTAAATAACTAAAAAATGACTTTTTTAAAATTCCGAAACTTTTCCAAAAGGTGGATTTGGCCCGAATATCTTTTACAATATCCCATTTGGCCACCACGTTGGTATATGCGACACGTTACAAACATGTGATTATAATTATATTTGTAATATTCAGAATTAATTTGCGACAAATACAATTTTCTTGTAAATAAAATAATTTTTTGAATTATTTTGTCATGAAAAATGAAAATATGCTGTTAAATTTCCGTACATTCCTTACTGACGGAAACTACTCGAGTACCGGTGCAGTGAAAAAGTACCGTCGTACGTACCACCGCAAAAAAATACCGCGGTAATACCCCGCACCTCTTCTAGTCAGAGTATATACTACTACGGTGAACCTTGTCAAAATACATGGGTGCCCTGAAGACAGCAGAGACATATACAGAACAATAACAACATCACACTGAATTTCAAACCACTGTTGTATGCTTCAAGTTTGTCTAAATTCTACTAGCACAATATGTAAATGGTGGCAGCACCGAAGTCGGGAAAAAAATCTTAAATTCGAAATCTTAATCAAAATCAAGTGTCCCACATACGTTAGATGACCCAATAATACCTAGCAGTTTAATTTGTTCAGATGGATCCTCGGAAATTGTATTTATTCTTCTCTAACAAATCCCTTATTTAGTGTTAAATGTGTAGGAAAAAGTATATATCGCAATTGAAAAATGTTAGTGTACTTAAAAAGAACTATAATATTTCATAATTGTCCCTAGTTTATTTGAAAATCGGCAAATATCCCGGTCATTTTCCAACGCGAAACCGCAGAACAACGAGAATTCCGTAGAAGTGAAGGTATCCAATAGGCAGGTATTGTTGTATATTCTATATATATTGTACTTTCATTACTTTTAATTGTCATAAATACAATAAAGTATTTATTTAGGTAAATACTACCAGACATCAACCCTGATAATGTCTATATGTGGAGATATTAATAGATAATGCGTGGTTCTCAATAGTCAAATTGATCGAATCATTTAGACATGTATGTGCTTTCCTTTACGTTCGATTACCAGATCAAGTCTACAGTGGCGACGCGAGGTGGGGTGGAGTGGTGGGGGTGGGGGAATTGACCGCGGGGGGTGGGTGGTTTGTCGCCGTCGTGAGCATTTTTAATTTTTTTTGCCAACCCCGGTTTTAGGGCTTAGATTGGGGGGTGGGTGTTGGAGGTTGGCAACTGACATAAAAACTGTTCTCTGTGGCAAAGTAGGGGCGCCATTTAAGTACATTGCCCCAGGGCGCCTCAAACCCTCGCGCCGCCACTGCAAGTCTGTGTGAAATAATGTAAAACTAATTCTTTATTTTCTTATCCAATGTTTTGAAATCTGAATTAAAAAGCAGAAGCGTTAATCTGTAAAGATGGGCAAATAATGCCTCAATCGTAACTTAAATGAACAGGTGTGTAGACTAGTAAAAATGTATAAAATCCAAAAACTTCCAAATGTTTTGAAAATCGATTATCAAGCAGCCTGAATGTAAGATACCAACCACTATTTACCAGGACTTGCATTATCTATATATACATAGGACAAACCTTATCACCAGCCACCTGCACGTATACATGAATACCTAAGATTGGGTGACGTCTGGAAGGTTGAACCGCGCGTTGCACCTAGTAATTAGTCTCCAATTTAAATGGATACAAACGTCAATATCTGTAAGTTATTCTACTGACAAGACCACGTGGTAAAATCAATTACAAATGCAAAATAAAATATAGAAGTTTGCAAGAATGGCAAGTAAACGCTGATCTTACTTGCGTACACACACAAACACACACACACACACACACACACACACACACACAAACAGCTGTAGTGGCTCAGTGATTAAGACGTTGGACTTGTGACTAGAAGGACGAGGGTTCGATCCCCACTATCAGATCAGCCCAGACTGGCCAGCTTGATGTGTTACTGGGCAAGCTACTTTACTCTGTTTGCCTCGGCACGATATAACCTTCAAAGAGTTGCAGTGCCAAAAAATAAACATTTTAAACAATCGATAAAAAAAAAATTTTTTTTTTTAATTGAAAAATCGACACATGCGAAAACACATGAAAACCTAGAAAAAGCCTCCAATCACACCCCATGTTTTAAATATTTTATCATAAAACATGTAAGACGAGTTGCATGAAATCAAGGGCACTCGAGCAGAATCGCATTGTTCCGCACGTATAAGCAGAATCACGTAGTAGAAAATGTAATGATGTTTCAGTATATAACAACCACTGATTTTGTTCGCAGACCCGGATTAATGTTATTATACGTGTGTATTTAGGAGCTATGTTATATGTAATACTCGTCTAACCAAATCGTTATTATATTTTACTCGTCATATCACTCCCCTCTTCGTAGAAACATCTTAAAGTCCCGCGCCACACCAGCATCTTCTCCCAAAGAGGGAAAGGTAAGCATACTTTCATTAACCACATACAAGACAAATGAAACTTAATTTTCAGCAACATACCTGTGAACAAAGCTTTCCGTCTCACAAATCACAATTTGGGCAGCATAATTTGTTTGTTTGTTTGTTTTCAAGAGAAAGTGATAATTATGTAAACGTGGATAAATGGTAGAATTGAGGACAATGAGCAAGCAACATAATAATTAAAAAAGGTTGATGATCTTGATAGTAAAATATATGGTGGCGGATATATTGATTTATTATACACCTACCAATTTTCTACCCAAGAAATAGCCAGAATTTTACCGTCATTTCCTACAAGCAGGAAAACGATGCTATCGTTTTCCAAACCGTTATCACCATACTCTCAAACGAGGCTGAGACTACTTTATCCTCGAGGTTTCCTGGTGACAATATCAGCGCCCCTAGCGATGGAATGCCAACACTAGCAGTAAACAAAGCTCTCACAGTGACGTTAGTTAAGAAACCTTGCGCTATATGTAAAATATATGTAAGGTCTAAACATTGTTTTTGTCACAAAAACAATAAAAAAGCATTTTTTCCTTATTTTGCAGTAGTAAAATATTGCCAAAATGTTCGTCTGAAACAAGATCATATTCGGAAATCGCGTACCAAAACATTACAGTTGTACAGTACAACCCATTTACGGAAATACATAAATGGTAACGTTAGTGAGTTTCACGCATAATGGATGAATTTGAAATTATAAATTAGTACTATTCTCTGCAAAATATCTGTACCATCAAGTTCCAACAATTTCTCCAATCCGGTTGTAAATAACTGTCAAAATAATGTTGTCATTCCCGTGTCAAGTTCCCATCGGAGCCTCTCACAATGTTTCTCCATTAACAGTTCAACCGCATTCAACCTGGCCTTTGGAAGAAACTTTCAGTCATTCATCTGGTGAAAACTTCCGTGATGCAAAATTTCAGAACTGTACAATAACTGTAAATCACATATATGAGTAGTCTGCCCTCAAGCGTCGAAGAATTCGTGTTACTGACAGTGATGGTAGTCAAACTGAGCGAGTGTTTTTTCACGAACTTATTTTATAAACTTATATTCATGTGCATATCAGCCTTTCGAAAAGTAATTCGGTTTATGCTTTAAGATGAAGTTCGTATTATAGAGGTTGAAATGTTTAGCAATTTCTTGTGTTTTTTTCAACTACATATAGTGATTTTATTAAATTATCTGAAAATTGAAAGGTATATAACAAAAATATCATTATCACAGTAATGCGATCTTGATTGCTAGATCACGTCTCGTTGTCAGCATAAAAATCCGGATCATGACTCGACGCTTCGCGTCTCGTCATGATCCGGATTTTCTAATGCTGACAACTCGACATGATCTAGCAATCAAGATCGCGTTACTGTGATAATACTATATATACATTTCACATAAGAAAACTTCTAAAAAAAAAAAAAGTCAAATTAATGCAGTACGCTACTGTTTTAAGTAGGAATATAGTTTGTAACATAAATGCACGTGAACTTGTACTGAAGCAATCTCAATGACTCACACTTTATAAGCATTGTGCACTTTCATATACATATATAATTTAAAATAAACTGATAAAAAACTAAATAAAAGTACATACAGATACATCTCATGAAAAAGTTAACAACTACATTGTACCAGGCCCGCCAACAGAAATTCCGGGCCTCTGGGCAGGGCAGTCATGGGCCCCAAAACTAGTTTAATTTTGTGTATATAAAAACCTGTGTACAGTTTTGCATATAAAACCTGTAGTAATCTACCATAACTTAGACTCTTGCAAGGAACAAATTTTAATATTTACTGACAAGATTAATTTATTTTTTACAACTGAGTTGACGGCGGGCCCAAGAAATCGCATGGCCCCTGGGCAATTGCCCCCCCCCCCCCTCCCTTCTCGGATGGCTTGCACTGGACATCGGACAATATCAAAAAAGATGT
This sequence comes from Margaritifera margaritifera, assembly GCA_029931535.1. Lineage (NCBI taxonomy): Eukaryota > Metazoa > Mollusca > Bivalvia > Unionida > Margaritiferidae > Margaritifera > Margaritifera margaritifera. The sequence goes on along the minus strand of JAQPZY010001381.1, from coordinate 363,079 downwards.
GCACAGCGCAAAACTGTAATGACTCAAACGCTCAAAAGGTCGCAAATGCCATTCGATTTTTAACACAATATTACAAACAAACTTTCTTCCTTATAACCACAAGGTCATAATAGCTCTCTCACACTTATACTCTTACACTCCCCCGCCCCCCTTCTTTCCCCGTAAAACTATAATTATTCAATTAGGACAGTTTATTGACTTGGGCATACTCATGGTCCGAAACTATGTAGACCTCAGGCTCTGGGGCTGATTTGAACTGTCGTATCTCATATGAGAACCAGTACCTGATTAAGTGTAGAAAAGCATCGAATTATATATATATATATATATATATATATATATATATATATATATATATATATATATATATATATATATATATATATATGAAAAAGTGATTTTTGTTTTAATTCAACAGGAAATCAGTAAGATATTCTTACTTCATTATATAATACTGATCTAACCAATTGAATATTATGTTTTACTCGCCATATCCCCTTCGCAGAACCATCTTAATGTGAAGAGAGAGGGGTGTGTGTCTAAATCTATACGACAAACTTTACCTCTTTTTATATTGAAATCTTTTTTCAACAAAAATCCAAACTCCCCCCCACCCCCACCCCTACCCTCTTTTTGGCGGCCCATTAACCTACAATATTTGGGGAAAAAATCCAAGATTCATCTTCATTGAAAAAGTCCAGTTATTTGATATTCATCAATCAGAACAGTTTGCGTGTTGTTATATATAGAAATCTGAGACATTTATTGTGAGCGGACAATTTATATATGGCATGTCCCACTAATTTTTGGTTTTGAAAGAATTTATTCCAAGAACACGTATATGTTTTGTGTTTTTGCAGAGAGAGAGAGAGAGAGAGAGAGAGAGAGAGAGAGAGAGAGAGAGAGAGAGAGAGAGAGAGAGAGAGAGAGATTTGTTTGTTTTGTGGTTTTAACGCCATTTTCAAGCACATGATACATGGCGGCCGGTAAATCTGGTGGAGGAAGAGCCCATGAAGAACCCGGGAAGAACCACGAACCCACGGGAAACTACTGGCAAACTTTCTCACATATCCACACCAACCGAGCCGAGACTCGAACCCACGCGGACAGAGGTGAGATGTGAGTGATCCGTAAAGGCGAGCGCCTTAGACCACTCGGCCACCCGGGTCAGGGTGGGTGGTTATGACTTTCCCGCTCAATCGCATTGTATAATTCTCACTAACTTATTTTACTGATATTTCAGAAGATCATGCAAAGAATATTAGGAATAAAAATACCATAATGTGGCCCTATCAAGCCTGATACACAATATTTTACAAGTTCCGTTAGATTAGCGAGAGGACCAATGGTGTGGTACTGTGATTGGTTTGATAAATACTGTATCTCACTACCGCTTGAAGGCTTAACATGTTATAACAATGTATTCCATCTTATTTTTATACTAAGGGTCTGACATTTAATTGATGTTGGGGGTGGGGGATTCACGGTCCCCCCAAAGCTTGCAAAAAATATTCTTGCTCTGATTTACAGATTAGAAAGAACCTATTATATCCATAATATTTGCTTAATAAAATAAATTATCTGGAGATCTATTATTTTTGAGAGGTGATACCTTTTTCGAAAGAGTGTCGCTCTTTTTTTTTATTTTATTTTCCCGTTTTCATAAAACAGGATTGCAAAATTTATCAGTTGTAACGTTCGCATTTCAACATAAAGAAAGTCAGCAAATTTGCATATCGTCTGAAACAGAAGGTTTGTAACGATTATATTAAAAAATGTCGTCAGTACATGTAAACAACATAAGTGCATGTACATATCCTCGTGACGATTTTATCGGTAGAGAATACTGGCGCTATATAGGATTAAGGAGGTTGTGTATTGTAATAAAGACCTGCATAATATACCAAGCTGCGTGAAATTGACTTTTACCAACCATTTTCTTTTCGTTCACTTGACATACACAAATACACACAGACTAAAATAAACACATCAACCTACCTTCTACCGCCATGCGACGCCATATCCCTTGCACTGTTGATCAAATCATTGATTATGCATAATTCAATCGTACCTTTGACCAATGATTAAAATTTTACAGGTAACGTAATTGACAACGCCCAGTGTCAGGCGATAAGTAGGGCTGCTGAAGTCAACGGCACTCTGTACAAGGTAGCGATGCACAGTTTTCACCCGATGGGAAATCTCGCTTTAAGAAACATATCCTAAAGGAAACAAAGCTGGTCGGTTAATGCCTCGTGTGAGACGTTACTGAAATGCCACACCTGTGTCGCTTAGGTACGCTTGTCGATACAGGAAGAAAGCAATAATAGCAAACAAATCAATATTGGGAAAAGGAGACAGATGGGGGATGCTATAGTGGTGCAGGAGTTATCTACCCTGAATCATCATAGCCTGAAGCTGCTCTCTCTCTCTCTCTCTCTCTCTCTCTCTCTCTCTCTCTCTCTCTCTCTCATATGCTGATATGATCTTTTCTATGTAGTTATAATCTACATTATTTATTTTAAAAAGAAGGAAAAGCAATTAACACAATTTATGAAATTTTAACGTTTTAGGTCGAGACTTATTCAACAGTGATTCGAGTTTGTATCTGTTTTCTATGCCAACATTATGCTTCTTATTTTCTTCAATCATCTCAGGTTAGTGAAAGAGGGTCATCGTGCCACGATCAGCACATTGAGTTGTAATTTGCTTCTAAAACTAAATTACTGATAAAGATAGAAAGGCGTATTGAGCTGCTTGGTGCAGTACGCACCTAATTGTTGGTTGACACGGTATTGAGCTATTTGGTGCAGTAAACACCTAATTTTTGGTTGACACGGTGTTGAACTACTTGGTGCAGTAAACGCCTAATTTTTGGTTGACACGTTATTGAGCAACTTGGTGCAGTAAACACCTAATTCTTGGTTGACACGGTGCTGTTTCTATAAGCCTGTGACTAATGACATGCGTTTGCAAGAGGCAACGAAATATTTTTCCAAATATTTATTTTTTGACCCCCTTTTATTTTATTCATGAAAAATAACTAACCAGAAACTACTGTCGTGCGTTCATTTTGAATGAAACATTATGTTAATAATATCAAATCTTTGTCATAGATATTTTCGCGTCCCTTTTATTCTCGCCTCTCTTATGCGAAACAACGTTGTCCAGGTAAAGGATCATACAAATTAACGGCCCCCTTCCACAGCGATACTGGCTCCGCCGGAAGTGCCGTTGATCGGCATGCACGTGCCCAAGGTGAGGTGGGTGTTTGGTTCTACGGCAATGCCTGGCAAGGAACTGATGTCCTGAACTGTGCACGTGTAACCTGGGAAGAAAGAGAAGAGAGGAACAGCGTTTGACAATAAAAACAACAAGAAATACGATGATGAAAAAGAACAATTGAATCTCCTTGTCTTCCCCGAGCGAGGGGGAAAAATGAAAACTGATGCGAACCGATGCCCCCACCACCAATATCACCATTACTACTGATGATGCTGCTGCTGTTATGACTACTACTAGTACTACTACTATTGCCACAACCACCATCATCAAGGAGTTTGTGTTGTGTAGTGTTAGTCCCAGCTATGTTGTTGAGAATGATCAAGATGATGACTACAATGATGTTATTTGTTACTAAAGGTGATAATGAAGATGACGAAGAAGAGATTGATGATGATGATAATGATGGGTACTTCTGAGTTCTACTGCTCGTCCTATTCCTCTTCATACTACTACTACTACTATTACTATTTCTGCTACTACTAAGTACCAACATACTAAAGGTGATGATAATGATGAGGATGATGTTGATGATGATGGTGGTGGTGCTGTGGTGATGATGGTAACGACACTTACATCGATGATAACGACTATAATGTGTACCTTTCATACAACCGCAATGGCCGTTGTTGCTAGAGTCACACTTCTCCCCCGGCAGTAAGTATCGGGTACAGCGGTGAATGTTGTTTCCAAAAAGGATATCTACCTGTATGGCACAGCAGCCGCCCAGACCCCGGCAGTCAGAGTCCACTCTACACTCAGCCAGTAGTGTGTCTAGATACAAGCCCTATAATACAGGAAACAGTCTAGTTTAAAGTCCAACCAGGATTTTTTTTACATTTATGCCACAAAGTTGATACCTGTGCGATCATCGCTTGCTTATAACAATTCCATCCCTTCTTTGATTTTTATCTAACGATTTATTTATTTATATACTTATTTATTTATATATTTATTTATTTGGGATGGGGGTATTATCAGTAACTTTCATTACCTTGGTTTTTGAGGCAGGGTTGGCCTATCAAGCTGGAATTGTTCGGCTAAAGAACTTACGTTTTGGAAGAAGCTCGAGCCCGTTGAACTGAGCCAACTCTCCGGTGGAATTTATCGTCCATATGTTGTTCTAAGACTGTAGCCCTCATATCAGTTCTTAAACCCCACTCTTTTCAGCTGTTTATGTGTTATATGTGTATGAGTGTCACTTTGTTTGTCTTGCTGTTTGTTATGGGCTGTATTACTTACATTCTGTTGGTCAGTTTGCCTTTTGTGTGTGCATACTTCTTCATTTGGTGTAAGCCTAATTTGTATCGTCATGACAGCGGACTGTATACGACAGTCATCGAATGATGATCTTCTGCCATATTGAATATTCCAAAACTACCATCGTATGATGTCATAATTGATAGTTTAAATATTTGTGTCTCCATTAGATAAGATTGAGTCCCCTTTCTTGTTTTACCTTTAGGTTCCATCCATCCCCACACATCACAAACATACTGAAAATTCAGTATTTTTTCGTTGGGTGACAATTTTTAGGGGTTTCGTGGTTGCTACAAACGACAAATTTAAAGACCCAACGAATGAAAATCCTACTGTAGAAACAACAGGACCTCTTCCCCAATCCACGAATTTAAAGACCCAACGAATGACAATCCTTCTGTAGAAACAATAGGACCTCTTCCCCAATCCACGAATTTAAAGACCCAACGAATTACAATCCTTCTGTAGAAACAATAGGACCTCTTCCCCAATCCACGAATTTAAGTATCGACGAAAATGCGACTTTTCAAAAACGATGAAAGTTGATACCCACGAAAATAAATGAACTGACATACTGAGTTTTCTTTATGAAGTATATCTGTAAAATCCGTGTCTTGTATTTACAGTTGCTTCATTGAAAGTACTTTACTTCATTTACACATTTTATATATCACCATTCTCGCCATTGTATTTACTTGCTATACTTTGCTAACACTTTTTGGGGTAAATCTTAAAAAACTAAATTGTTAACTAAACTTGCAAATTATAACCGATCATAATGTCAATTTTAAGATGTTAATCAGTCTTCAGGCTCACACGAGGGACTGATACTGCCTTGAAGGTATCACTACACTAAGTTCCTGATATATTTGCTTTTTTTTTTTTACATTTGTTACGAAATTTCAGTGCATTAGTTATAGGTTCCGATGCACTAAGACCATATTATTTATGTGAGTCACTAACCTGCACACCAAGACTATTTATTTATGTTAGTCACTAACTTGGACACCAACACATTCTTATTTATGTTAGTCACTAACTTGGACACCAAGACTATCTTATTTATGTTAGTCACTAACTTGGACACCAAGACTATCTTGTTTATGTTAGTCACTAACTTGGACACCAAGACATTCTTATTTATGTTAGTCACTAACTTGGACACCAAGACATTCTTATTTATGTTAGTCACTAACGAGGACACCAAGACTATCTTGTTTGTGTTTGACACTAACTTCGACACCAAGACTAATTTCTTTATGTTAGTCACTAACTTGGACACCAAAACATTCTTATTTATGTTAGTCACTAACCTGGACACCAAGATAATCTTATTTTTGTTTGGCACTAACTTGGACACCAAGACTATTTTATTTATGTTAGTCACTAACTTGGACACCAAGACATTCTTATTTATGTTAGTCACTAACCTGGAAAAAACATATAAAAAAATCAGCCTAGGTTATGTTACATTTTCCAAAAATAGCTGCATCTGAATGAAATGACTGAAGATTTGAGTGAAAGTAACCTTTCCGGAGCCAGCAGTATCATATCTGTTTGCTTGATTATTCTATGCAAAAGCAAAGAAGTTGAACTCAATAAATATATTATTTTCTGTTTAGACTTTAATGCTGATTTCTATTTGATGCAAGTAACATTCTTCACTAGTTATCAAATCTCCAGGAAAAATCAGAGAAAAAAATATGATTGATTTTCTTAAGGATTACAATAGGATGAAATAGCAGCTGATATAAGTAGTATATTAATACCTTGAAATAGTTTATAAATTTTCTTTAATCTTAATACAATGTGTTCCCGCAAAAGAAGATATAGATGCTTACAAATAGATTCAAATTTGAAAAGCAGTATAAAATGACAGGCTTCGTGCAGTATGTGCGGCCACGTAAAGATACATAATTTGTCCACAGTGATGTATGAGTGCTGATAGACGTCTTACTTAGAGCTTTGGTCTGGAAGAAATACTTCTGAACCCAGTGATCGTGGTTTCGCGCCCACATGGCGTGTGCTTTTGCCTCTATACTAACTGAAAAAAGAGTTCCTAGATTCGCTACAAGGAGAAGGAGGAGAAGAAGAATAAGGAGCATTTTTGGTTCTCATCGACTTGTGCAGAATAGAGTCGGAAGAGTTTTCCAACTTATGCTTCATTACTTTCGATTCGGATCGCATGAATTTTAACATGAAGTTGAAGCATTGTTAAAACTACATATATTTATGTACATTACCTTTGTAAGGGCGTAACAAAGAGAGAAAACAAGAGCAATCTTCATATTGTAAGTCCGGAATGAAAATCTAACCAACCCACTTTAACAGAATTCGGGGTTATTTATCTTAATGATCAACGTGTCTTATCTTTCTATTTCCCAGTATAGACCTTTGATCCTAAGAGCATGTACACCTAATCTCTTTCTGATGGACATTGTGTCAAAAGCAGCACGGGGAAAAGTCTTTGTTTTGATCTCGGTTTATCAGATGACCTTTTCTCCCTTCAGGTTCTTATAACGTGAAGAATGAAAACTTATTCCATTTAAAATAGATTGATTGCCTATATACCTTAATACATACATGCATACATGCATACATACATACATACATACATACATACATACATACATACATACATACATACATACATACATACATACATACATACATACATACATACATACATACATACATACATACATACATACATACATTACGCTACAATGAATTTACAATGAAAGGGAGAAAACTCCTAATGACCATGATTCAACTTTCGTCCAAGAGAATGCGAATGTGAAAATACCCTCACAGATTCAAGCCGATGCCATTCAACTGTCAATGTGCTGTCATTAATTTACAACATTTCCCATCGCTGCAAATTCAGAGAGAGAGAGAGAGGTCCAATAAAATATACAACCAGTATAAGTGTCCCTTCGGTGAATCTCCAAAAACCTTATTAGGCTTCGAAATGAAAACACATATATTCAAATCTTTCCTTCTTTCTTTTTTTCTTTCTTTTTACAAAGGGACTCTGATAATCACGATGCAGTCTTCAAGGTCCACAAGATCAGGTAATTTCTTGTGTAGATCTTTTGATACTGATGACTAATATAATTCGATCTTCTCCTTATTTTGCATTGGAACATGACACGTTATTCTGTATTGGAACATGACGTGTTTCGATCGTCTCTTTATTTTGTATTGGAACATGACACATGTTTCGATCGTCTCCTTATTTTGTATTGGAACATGACACATGTTACGATCGTCTCCTTATTTTGTACTGGAACACAACACGTTATTCTGTATTGGAACATGACACGTTATTCTGTATTGGAACATGACACGTTATTCGATCGTCTCCTTATTGTGTATTGAAATATGACGCGTGTTTCGATCGTCTCCTTATTTTTTATTGGAACATGACACGTTATTCGATCGTCTCCTTATTTTATATTGGAACATGACACGTTATTAGATCGTCTCCTTATTTTGTATTGGAACAGGACACGTTATTCTGTATTGGAACAGGACACGTTATTTTGTATTGGAACATGACACGTTATTCTGTATAGGAACAGGACACGTTATTCGATCGTCTCCTTTTTTGTATTGGAACATGACACGTTATTCAATCGTCTCCTTATTTTGTATTAGAACATGACACGTGTTTCGATCGTCTCCTTATTTTGTATTGGACCATGACACGTTATTCTGTATTGGAACAGGGCACGTTATTCTGTATTGAAACAGAACACGTTATTCTGTATTGGAACATGACACGTGTTTCGATCGTCTCCTTATTTTGTATTGGAATATGACACGTTATTCAATCGTCTGCTTATTTTGTATTGGAACATGACACGTTATTCAATCGTCTGCTTATTTTTTATTGGAACATGACACGTTATTCAATCGTCTGCTTATTTTGTATTGGAACATGACACGTTATTCAATCGTCTGCTTATTTTGTATTGGAACATGACACGTTATTCAATCGTCTGCTTATTTTGTATTGGAACATGACACGTTATTCAATCGTCTCCTTATTTTGTATTGGAACATGACACGTTATTCAGTCGTCTCCTTTTTTTGTATTGGAACATGACACGTTATTCAATCGTCTCCTTATTTTGTATTGAACATGACACGTTTTATAAATATTATGTTTACGTTTATTCTGATGTTTTGAAAGATTCTTTTCAGAACATTCTATGATAGAACATTCAGAATTTTTAAACGATGAATTGAACACTTTCACCCAACTGATGCAAGGCCCTAGCCTCTGTGGAAAAGCCTCGTATTCCAACTTTGTGGGAATATAGCTCATGAGTGTATAACTAGGGTTTAACAGAAGAAAACTAGTTCTCGCTTTTTTTGTTAGCCTGTAACATTGGCAATATTTTCTTCCTTACATAGACCAAATAAATTAAATTGCATATTTCCTTTGGGTTAGAAGGTCTCTTCTCCCACGAATAGTACAGAATTCTCTTTTTCCAAGTTCAAATAGAGAAATTGACGAAACATAGATTCATGAGTTACGTATGTAGTAACGTTTTACGGCACCTCAGTGGGTATATGGTGCCAACTTAAGGTAAAGTTCGAAAAAAGTAAAAATGAATTGAACAGAAATTTAGGAAGGTAAACCCTTTTAAATAAAAGTAAATATTAAGTACAGCAAGATAAAATATAAATCGGAAAAATGTTAAAATTCCGTAAAATGTATATAAAATAAAAGATGAAGGTAATATATGTACAATCCTTAAAACATGTGGCAAAACAAATGTTATATAAACCGCATTCCCTCAAAAAGTCCAGTATATACTAAGGGGGTACATCATCCCGCTTCTTCATGCAGTTGCTGTCAAAATGCTTGTGTCTCACGGGATGGAAGTCGATACACGCGACAAGAATGTGTTCCACTGTCAGTGGAAACCGTCATGGTAGGTATGCACTCGTGTCGAGGTTCACCCTTTAGGAGGTATGCATGAGTCAGGTAAATGTGTCCGATACTCGATCGGCACAAAACCGCCTCATTTCTGCGATTTCTTCTATACTGGATGCCACTCTCTGATAGTGGATTTGATGTTCTTAAATTTGTTTGCGGAGTTTTCATTTCACATATTTTGCCAAAGTGACGAACATACTGATTTATACAATATTTGAGTCAGTATATAGATTCTTCCATTTGGAAACGGGTAACTGCAGGGTAGCTTTGGCTGCTTTATCAAGCCCTTTCTTTACCCTTTATACCAATGTGACTAGGCAGATAACAGTACATTATACTTTTTTCAGATTGTATGAGTACAGCATGTTGCTGTAATATCTGGGATATTAACGGGCTGTGAAATTTAAGATTTTGTAAGGTTTTCAATGTGGAAAGAGAATTCGAAAAGATGATGAAATTTGTATTTTGTTGTTGTTGATGTTGGCGGCGGTGGTGGTGGTGATGGTGAGAGGTTTAGTGTAGTTCAAACCTATTAGTATGGTTGTGATTTCTGCAGTAAAAATTGAGGCATTATCCGGTAACCGGCTCAAGATGGTGCCATGGGGTGTTGCAATGGCATAGATAACTTTGCCTCCATCTTTCGAAACGTCTGTATACAGGGATGTGTGACTACGACAGGAGCCTCTGATTTAATTTTATTTACTCTGAAAAAGGAGAGGATTTGTCGAGGATTTTTTGAATTGGAAAAGACCAGATATAATTTTTTGGGGTGTTGATGACCAAGGTGATGATTTTTAGAACACGGAATTTTGCAGTATTTGCAACACCAAGTTTTGTTGTTTCCAAGTGAGGACGAATTCGCATGCCAAAAGGTGGAATGAAGTTTGGTTACTAAGAGTACAAGGTTTGGTATTTGGGCCTAAAAACTGCACGTTTTAATACGGGGCATTTGAGGGCTCTACGGGAATTAAAATTACGCCCTAGGTTTACATTGAGGAACGATCGAGGAAAATCCACAAGAGTTTAACATTGAGGCTATAAATCTGACACCTATGCCGTCGAGAGCGCATTATATACATTGTTACATTGTTAGAAGTTGTTGACCTCAAATGGGATTAGTAATATGTGGCACTTGAGCCCTGCACGGAAATTAACATTACGCTGTAGGTTTCCATTGGGGGACACGTGTTGAAAACTTTTGTGTTGATTTCTGTAGATGGCTATGTGAAGTACTATCTATCACTTAGTGATCTACTATCCATCACCTTGTTATCTACTATCCAATATCCCACATATACTATTCAAAACGCCGAGTGTAGTGACCAAAACCCCCACACCTACTAACCAACGAAAGGATATATATATATATATATATATATATATATATATATATATATATATATATATATATATATATATATATATATATATATATATAGTTACGACTCTATGGTCTAGAAAAATGTAACAGAAAGAAAGTGAAACCAACAAATAAAGTAAAAATCAACAAGCAATTTATTTCTAGATAATTAGAATGAAAAATCAAAAAGACACTTACAGTAATGTGTATTAAAATCCAAATAATCCAATAAGAATTAGTGTTCTAATCACAAGTCCTAAATATAGACTGTTCCGAAATTCACGGCTGTAACCTTGAATGTTATGATGTGCCAATGGTCTTCAGAGTCCTGATGTACTAGTAGTCTTTAATGTGCTGATGTCAAAATGAAGTACTCCAAAATATCTCTGAATAAGTTCACATAAATTCCAAAATCATCAATTAGAAATCCAAAATCCAAAAGTCTATGAGCACTGTTACAATCCAAAGAATATTTATAATAATTCCTCTCAGAATTTTGAATTACTTTTCACAACTGTAATAGCTCTTTACAAGACTGATACAAATGTCGAAACTGAAAAACTGTCCACTAAACATGGTATATATAAAGATTGGTCACATGAGAGAATGTTCTAGAATATGTGTCATCTTAATGGAATTTTACTTGTATGGACATGACTTTTTACACATAACTCTAAGGATTTTTCAGTTTTATCTGTAAACAAAATCAACCTTGACCTCAAATTGGGAAAACATTTTGTTGATCAAAACTATCCTTTAGCTCAAATCTGAAGTAAACAACCTTATTCAAGGACACTAGTTAAAGATGTTTTTTCTGATGAACAACATTAAGATTTAAGCAAATATTAAAGTCAAGAAACATTTATAATTTCCTAAAATATCTATAATATTATATAAACATCATACATAACACCTCCCCTCATAAAGAAAAAGAAAGATTTATATAATAAAGCTCTCTTTTGAATATACATCTAATACAATAATAACCAAAATTACATAAGAAAATGTTTATGCTACTGAACTTAATTACATCAAGCAATATAACATTTCTAGGCACGTGAGAGTGCATCTGCAATCACATTGTCTTTTCCCCTGATGTGTCTTTTGTCAATGTTATATTCCTGCAATATTAAACTCCATCTCAACAATCTCCGATTTTTATCTTTCATTTTGTTGATGAAAGTAAGGGGATTGTGATCACTGTACACAATAATTGGAGAAAGAGCTGAGGTAACATACACTTTAAAATGCTGTAAAGCCAATATCAAAGCCAAACATTCCTTCTCAATTGTGGAATAATTTTTCTGGTGCTTGTTTAGTTTTTTAGAAAAATAACACACAGGGTGATCCACACCACTTTTGTCTTCCTGAATCAATACTCCACCAACCCCTACATCACTTGCATCAACAGATAATTTAATGATTGGCTGAAATTGGTGCAGAAAGAACTGGTGCATTCTTAAGCATGGCCTTTAACTTGTCAAAAGATTCCTGACACTTGTCAGACCAATGAAATTTGGTTTTCTTACTCAATAAACTTGTCAAAGGTTCAGCAAGTTTGGAAAAATTGGAACAAAATTTCCGATAATATCCAGCCATACCTAGAAATCGCATCAGTTGCTTTTTACAAATTGGTACTTGAAATTCAGAGTAAGCTTTGACCTTAGCTTCTATAGGTTTAACTTGACCTTGTCCCACAATATGTCCTAAAAATGTGACACAAGCATGGCAAAACTCACTTTTGCTCAAATTAATTGTTAGATTCGCATCGCTGAGTCGATCAAAGAATTTTCGAATAGTTTCCAAATGATCTTCCCAGGTGTTGTTGTAGATAATGACGTCATCGATATAAGATTCACAATTATCAAGACCAGAAGTTATCATGTTCATCAGACGTTGAAACGTTGCAGGCGAATTTTTCATTCCAAACGGCATGACTTTATATTGATAAAGTCCATCTGGAGTTACAAATGCTGAAATTTCTTTTGCCCTTTCCGTCAGTGGAATTTGCCAGAATCCTTTTAAAAGGTCAAACTTGGTGACATATTTCGCATTTCCAATTTTATCAATGCAATCGTCCATTCTTGGGATTGGAAATGAATCAGTTTTGGTGACACTGTTGACTTTTCTATAGTCAGTACACATACGGAATGTATTATCTGGCTTGGGAACAAGAATACATGGTGAACTCCAGTTACTTTTACTTGGTTCTATGAAATCATTCTCCAGTAAATACTGAATTTCTGTCTTCAAATAGTTCTGTTTGAGAGGATTCATCCTATAAGGATGCTGTTTCACAGGCGCAGAATCTACAATGTCAACGTCATGATAAATTTTACTTGTTCGTGTTGGAACATCAGGAAACAAGTGCTCATAGTCATGTAATAGCTGTTTTAGTTCATTTCTTTCCTGTTGTTGTAGATGTGAAAGTTTCTGGTCTAGATTGTTCAAGATTTCTGAATTCCAAAGATTGGTTATACAAGAGTCACTATAGTCTGATTGTATTCCATCGTTGATATCTTCACTGTGTGGGACAGGTACAACTAAATTAACAGAATAATTAGCTGGGCTATCTCTGTCAAAATATTCCTTTAACATATTTATATGACAAAGTTGTTTCTGTTTCCGTCTCCCAGGAGTGTTAATGATATAATTTAAGTTATTTACTTTCTTTTCAACGGTACAAGGACCATACAATTTAGCCTGAAGAGGATTCTGAGGTATGGGAAAGAGAGCCAGAACTTTGTCACCAGGTTTAAAACTCCTTTCCTGTGTATTTCTATCATACCTTAATTTCATTTTTGACTGGGTAGTGTGAAGATTAGTTCTTGCTACTTCACAGGCCTTTGACAACTTGTATTTGAAATCAGAGACATAATCCAGAAGATTAATCTTTGAATCTTCGTTTGAAAGAAGTTTCTTTTTCAATAATTTCAATGGTCCACGGACAGTATGACCAAAAACTAATTCAAAGGGACTAAAACCCAACGACTCTTGAACTGATTCCCTAACAGCAAATAGCAACAAATGAACACCCTCATCCCAATCCTTTTCTGTATCAAAGCAATATGATCGAATCATATTCTTCAAAGTTTGATGAAATCTTTCCAAAGCACCTTGACTTTCAGGGTGATAGGCAGAAGATTTAAACTGTTGGATGCCTAATTCATGCATAACTTGCTGGAAAATTCCAGACATAAAATTTGACCCTTGATCCGACTGGACAGATTTGGGAAGACCAACAAGTGTAAAAAACTTCACCGAAGCTTTCACAATAGTTTTAGTTTTTATATTTCTCAGAGGAATTGCCTCTGGAAATCTTGTAGATGCACACATAATGGTCAACAAGTATTGATTGCTTGACTTTGTCTTAGGTAAAGGACAAACACAGTCTACAATTATTCTACTAAATGGTTCATCAAATGCAGTAATAGGTTGCAAATGAGCCTTCGGTATCTTCTGATTGGGTTTTCCTACCATTTGACAAGTGTGACAAGATCTGCAATATTTAGAAACATCACTTTTGAGTTTCGGCCAATAAAAACGATTCAAGATCTTGTGATAAGTCTTACGGGCTCCTAAATGACCAGCCAAAGGAGTTTCATGGGCTAAATTAAGAATTTCCTGTCGATATGACTTAGGAACAACAATTTGATAGCTCACTGACCACTCGTCACCAGCGGGTACCTCAGGTGGTCTCCATTTCCTCATAAGGACCCCATTTTTTAACAAAGTAACACACTGGAACTTGTGTGGCTTCAGTTTCACTAATAGCCCTCTGAAACAAACAAGATATCTCGGGATCTTGCTCCTGTTCAACGACAAGGGATTGTCGTTTGTCACCCTGATTAAAACAAAGAGAATGAGTTGCCAAAAAAGAGGATCACTGTGATCAATACCGTTTGAGTGATCAATACCTGAGGAAAAAGTGACCTCATCAAAAGACTGACCAATACATGTGTCAGCTAAAGGAATAATATCCTGATCAACATCACTCTCAAGAGCTCTTTTTGCCATAGCTCTAGTAACTGCACAAGCAGGGTACAAATCAGGAATTTCGATTTCGACAGGATCAACTTTCTGATCCAAACAAGGCTTGTCAGTTACAAGTGGATTAACCACAACCTTATCTCAAGCTAGGTCATTGCCTAGTAATAAATGAACACCCTCTATGGGTAAAGAAGTCACTGCCCCAACAGTCACAGGTCCAGAAACTAAGTCTGATGCCAAATTTACACAATGGAGAGGAACATTTACAAAGCCGCACTCTACTCCCTGAACAAGAACACTTTCACTTGAAGAAGACTCCTCAGACAAAGGCAAAGTACCTGATAATAAAAGACTCTGAGAAGCTCCAGTGTCCCTTAATATTTTAATTGGATAGGCTTGGCAGAATCACCAATAAGTGATATAGAACCTTCTGACATGAATGGTTCATAAGCCTCCAAAATAGAATCAGACTAGGGTTTGTTTGACCCAACAAATGTATTGATTTCAATACAAGACCGTGACTTTGACCCCTTTGAAATAAGAGCATTTGGAAAAGCTCTGTTTTTCTCTGTTGCTTATTTTTCAACTTGAAGCAATCAAAAATAACGTGCCCTTTCATTTTACAATAAGTGCACGTAGGAAGAGATAAGGATTTCTGATCAGTCTTATCAGATGTTTGATTCCTAACAGTTGTGCTGTTGTGAAATTTGGAAGTACTCGTATGAGATTGAAATGGTTTTTTACCAGAAAACTGCCGAGAGGTCGACTTATTGCCAAATGAAATTTGTGAGTCAAGGAATAATCATCAGCCATACGAGCAGCATTTTTCAAAGTTTCCACATTCCGCTCGTCAAGATAGGTCTTAACATCACTATGGATGCACCTCTTGAACTCTTCAATTAATACGAGCTGTCTTAGGTTATCATAATCTTGATAAACTTTCTTGGCTGAGCACCACGTATCAAATTGTCGTTCTTTTTCCCATGCAAATTCGACATAAGTTTGTCCAGTTTCTTTTCTACAATTCCTAAACCTTTGTCGATATGCCTCAGGGAACCAACTCATAAGCTTTCAAGATGTATTCCTTAACCACATCATAATCAGTGCTTTGTTGTACTGACAGTGAAATGTAGACTTCACGAGCTTTACCAATAAGTACACTTTGTAATAACAAAGTCCAATGCTCTCTGGGCCATTTCAAGTTTTCAGCAATTTTCTCGAAATGAAGAAAGTATTTATCTACTTCTTTTTCCTGAAAAGGGGGTACTAACCGAATATATCTAGTAACATCAAAACCTGAACTTGTGTTTAAAGGAGTGGAGTGTGCTCTGTTTGCCAGTTCTAATTCTCTTAATTTAAATTGCATTTCCCTTTCTTCTCTTTGCATCTGCATTTGCCTCTCTTCTTTCTCTCTCTCTCCCTCTGAATTTGAAGCTTTGCCAATTCTAAATCCATCTGGTTCTTTAACTCTAATTCCCTTAATTTCCTGTCAGAACCAGATACAGGCTTTCTCTTCAAACTTAAAGCACTACTATTCAAAATTCCCTTTCCTACTAAATATTGAATTAAAATAATCTTTATCTTCTGTTTTGTCAGTGATGCTTTCGCCTCAGACAGACTGTATTTTTTGGCAAGTTCGAGCAACTCATCCTTTCTCATACACTCTAACCCTTCCTGGGTAGGTTTTGAAATGAAATTCTGAACGTTAGATGCCATTGTGAATGCTTGTTGATTTCACACAAAAATTCTCTATTTAAAATCTTTGCCAAAGACAAAAAAAAAATTCCGAGACAAAATCAATATGAATTTCAAAAAATAACTTTAATATCTCAAATATCCTTTAAAGAAATTCAGATCCCGGAACGGCCCCCAATTTCTGTTACGACTCTATGGTCTAGAAGAATGTAACAGAAAGAAAGTGAAACCAACAAATAAAGTAAAAATCAACAAGCAATTTATTTCTAGATAATTAAAATAAAAAATCAAAAAGACACTTACAGTAATGTGTATTAAAATCCAAATAATCCAATAAGAATTAGTGTTCTAATCACAAGTCCTAAATATAGACTGTTCCGAATTCACGGCTGTAACCTTGAATGTTATGATGTGCCAATGGTCTTCAGAGTCCTGATGTACTAGTAGTCTTTAATGTGCTGATGTCAAAATGAAGTACTCCAAAATATCTCTGAATAAGTTCACATAAATTCCAAAATCATCAATTAGAAATCCAAAATCCAAAAGTCTATGAGCACTGTTACAATCCAAAGAATATTTATAATAATTCCTCTCAGAATTTTGAATTACTTTTCACAACTGTAATAGCTCTTTACAAGACTGATACAAATGTCGAAACTGAAAAACTGTCCACTAAACATGGTATATATAAAGATTGGTCACATGAGAGAATGTTCTAGAATATGTGTCATCTTAATGGAATTTTACTTGTATGGACATGACTTTTTACACATAACTCTAAGGATTTTCCAGTTTTATCTGTAAACAAAATCAACCTTGACCTCAAATTGGGAAAACATTTTGTTGATCAAAACTATCCTTTAGCTCAAATCTGAAGTAAACAACCTTATTCAAGGACACTAGTTAAACATGTTTTTTCTGATGAACAACATTAAGATTTAAGCAAATATTAAAGTCAAGAAACATTTATAATTTCCTTAAATATCTATAATATTATATAAACATCATACATAACAATATATATATATATATATATATATATATATATATATATATATATATATATATATATATATATATATATATATACGCACGAATATTCATGCGATTTACCATTTCTAAAGAGTTCAAGTACAATACCTATGACTGAAATGAAGACGATATATTGGACTGCGCCTGCTGTGGATTCTTCTTATACCAGGAGTGATAGTACGACTAGTACTACTACTACTACTACTGCTGTAGCAAGTATTCTTCCAGAAGAGAATGGCCTCAGTTTGGCTTTGTGTGATTTCTTATCTTCTTCGCAAGAATTTTTGCCGGTAATACCACCTTCACCTCCTTCTCCATCATTACCAGTGTATGATGATTTCACAAAAAAAAAAGAAAAAAAATCAAGGAAGAGTTGGAGAATTTTTCGCAACATCAGAAAGAAGAAACAAGTATTTGTTCAACAACAACACCAAGATGAAAACAAAACAAAACAAAACAGAAAACCCAAAAGAGGAGAAGATGAAAACTTTGAGCAGTGAAAAGAAGTAAGAGAGTGAAAACGAAACGGTTAGTCTGTTACGAGTTAAAATAACTGAGAGAAATGTATACGACATCTTTAGCCAAACCGAAGAGAAAAAGACCTTCACGATCCTTGACTTCTAAACCTTCTATGAATACATCGCAGCTCACCACCATCAGCGAGACGCTAGCTGCCGTAGTATCTACTACCACTACCAAAACAGCAGCGGGATTAGGACTTGGTCGTTAAAAAGGTTTAAGATAGTTGCGATTGATGATGTCAAGTCCATATGCATTTTTGTTATTCAAAAAGAACCCAACGGCTCTTTTCAGGGCCACAACATCTCTTAGAAAAGAGATACTATTCAAGGATTGCCAAATCAAACAAAACTCAAATTCCTCCATTACAATATGTGTGTGCTTGTGTTATTTTATCCATACTAAAAGAAATCAAGACAAAGATACACAATTTTTTGTTGGTATATTCTCTCGAATCAGAATCACAATGAAATTTCAAAACATATCACAATAGTCCATTTTCTTCTTCTTTTTTGCTGTCTTTCTTTCTTGAATTTCTTGACTGGTATGGGTCCCTCTTCTCCTGTTTCTTTAACTTGTCTGGCCTTTATTAATTTCTTTACTGGAATGGGTTCTTCTTCTTGCTCTTCTGCTTCCTGACGCTCAATTTTCTTGTTCTCTTTATTCTTGGGAAGACAAATGTCGTTTTTCTTGACATTGATAACAGGCAATTTTACTTTTGTCTCTGTCTTTTTGTCTCTTTCTTCTCCTGTTTTACAGGTTGTTTTCTTTGTTGTTGTGGACATTCTGGAGCCCAATGTCCTTTCTCTTGACAGACGTAGCAGGTATCGTTACTTTTGTTCGAGAGAACTAGCCAGAAGTCTTGTTGTAAGTATACTTTCGAGGATGAATCTCTGTAAATCTCTGACCAGAAGTGTGATCTGTTCTGACTCTTCCATCTTCGCAGATTGAAAACTGATTGAGTGCATTCTCTTAGTATGAGGGGTCTCTTGATATATATATATATATATATATATATACATATATATATATATATATATATATATATATATATATATATATATAGATACATATATATATATATATATATATATCATAAGAGTGTGTACCCTAGTCAAATAAAATTTGAATCATCTTGAAAAGATCAAACCTTTCATACAAGAAACCATAAGTCAAGAGACGACGACATTCAGTGTTGTTTCATACACTGAGAGAAGTATTAGCACAAGTTCATGCTAGCGATTTTGAGGAAGATATGAGTTATCCTGACCCAACACCATCTACCTCCACTGCAAGACCTAGAGAGACCTAGAAAGACAAGATCAGCCAAGAAAGAAAATCATTCGGTAACTCCTGAAGATTATTTATACATTCGACCTACCCAAAAAGTTACTTCCATAACATTTTGAATGAGAATTTACACTTACACGGTCAAATTAAAGAGTTCAAGTGTCAAGTTTCAGCATAAAAAGTAGCTGTCTCCATTACGGATTTATCTGAGTCAATGTCAAAGAAATTGAAATGACAATGCCAAGCTCAGAATTAACTTCTTCCAAAATATTGGACAAATATCAACACGTCTAAAAATCCAAAGACTAGTTTAACATGACTGATGGAAGAGCTACTCTTTACATGACACACGTTTCACCCCCAAGAGGCATCGGACGACGCAAAGTTTTATCGGTGGATGATCTTCGCAGTGCCAAACAAAGTATCGTTCTGATTAACAACCATTAAGATCAAATGTGTTAAGATAGTGCCATCGTAGTTGCTGGAACTCATGCAGAGAAAAATGATGCAGCAGAATGGTAAAGATTATGGGACGATCAGAGAGACCACATCAACGGAGAGAAGCAGAACTCATTTTACAGCAAACAGCTATTTCCAAAGAGACCGTGTGTGGAATTCCTGAAATGCAAAAATTTCAAAACGTGTTGCACCTCGTTATACGTTGAAAGTGTACCCTCAAGTCGTTCCTGGAGCTGTCGTGCTTCGAGGACCGGATTTCCCAGATGGAAAATATGTTCACGTTTATCATCATCAATATCATTTCGATGCTATTACAAGTATCACAGGATTTCTCAAATACAGTTTCTAATGCGACAAATGTGACCATGGATTTACCAGTCGGGAGCAACATATTCATTGTAACAGATGAATCCTGTGTACCGAGGAGTCGCTCGACAACGAGGAAATGGTTTAGGAGATATGTTTAAAGCAGCTTTTCGTGCGGTTGCACCTATCTTAAAACCGAGGGTCACTCGAGGATTGCATACTTTATAAGATGTAGCTTTGACGCAAGGGAAAGAATTTCTTCAAAACGTCCTCATCGACAAACCTAGTTCTAAAGAAACCTTGATGAAAGCAGGACAAAATGTGTTGATTAAGACAGGAAAAGACCTCCTAGGGTGCAGAGAGACTGGTATAAATCCGCTTCACGCTTCTGACAAAGGCATTACGGCCTCCTCCACGCCGCAGCAAGGACAAGGTAGAAAGAGGCGTGGAAACCCCTTCAAACTTCACAAACACGCCCAGAAAAAGAAGAAAAGAAGAACACTCGTCAGAGAGTTGGACGTTTTTGATTACTAAAACTAATGCACCGAGATTCTTAAGAATGTTCCAAATCAAACCTCAATCTGTTTGCCATGCCACCGACGATCATTACGATGCGAGAATCCCAATGGGTACAATTTCATCCTGTGTCCTCTTTGAGCACCTCAGCACCTATCGAATTTGAAATCAAAAGACAAACCGAAGATTACTTCGATCTGAATAACAATTACTTGTATCTGAAAGTCAAAGATCTCAAAACAGACAGTGGCAATCCAAGCGCCAATGCCAGAGTAGCTCCAGTCGACAATAGCATGCATTTGTTGTTCAACGAAGTGGATTTGTATTTAAACTGGTCAACGAAGTGGATTTGTATTTAAACTGGTGAACAGCAGCACGGACACTTACCTTTACCGAGCGTATCTGGAAAATCTCTTGACGTACGGAAAAGAAGCCAACAACACAGATCTGGATGCTTCACTGGTGTGGAAACCTGACACTTTGGACAAGTTCAACGACACAACTTTTAATGCAGATGATGATGCAGAAAACAATATTGGATTTAACGACCGCCAAAAGAAAATCAAAAACGGACGCAGTTTAGAAATCATGGATCCTTCACACTTGGACATGTTGTTGCAAGACACGTATTTGTATTTGTTGAATGGAGTTGATGTACGTCTGAGACTAAATCGAAGTAGTGCCGTATTTAAACTAATTTTCAACAATTTCTTCACGATCAGAGGACCATCCCCCACCCACCTGTACTGAATTGTGCATTACCAATAGCCCTTAATTACGGTTAGCAAGAACTGTAGCAGGCTTATCTGGAAGAGAAAGACACGAAAAATGTCCGAAGGACACTCTAGATTAATACAAAAGTTCACATGCGCGCCGACAGAGATTACGCCGAATATGAAGTCTTTACACCATAAAAAGAGTTAGGTTTTAAAGACGAATGATTCATAACTACATGCTTGTAGGTAAGCCATTTAAGAAAGATTTTATCTGTATCTGCTTATTATCTAATTAGTATTGATGCTATTAATTTGTGTACATGATAAAGAAAACATTTTTACTTTTTTTTAAAACAATTTTTTTAAATTAAATATTTGGTATGTATTAACCAGACATGTGGCCTCTCTTTGATGCTTTGCCGACGGAGACCGACAAAACAGTATTCCAAAAGCCAGATTCATTCAATTGATTTTCAACGGAGAAAAATCATTACATTCATATATTTAAATAGCCATGACTGTCATTTGTCTTCACTCACATGTCAAGATGTCAGAATGACCAGCTAAGTGTCGTAAGATTGAACTATCCTTACAGGATAAAATGAATCTGATAAATGAGTATGAATCTGTGCCAAAACATACACTGAATAAACTAATAATCCGTACAATACGGGTCCAAATGTAAACAACATAGACTCTGTGTTGTTTGTTCTGCTGATTAGTCTTTACAAACTGCATAGACCCAGATCTGCCGACGCATTATGCGACGGCAGATCTGGGTCTATGCAGTTTGCAGTTGGTATGGGATTATACGCGAGTATATACAGTAGGCTAAAAATTCATCAGTGGAACATCTACTGTTTCTGATATTCTAAAGAAAATGGAATTCTACAAGAATGAATTTGAAAACAACAGTGACGCAAACACACGTCGTTTCAACAATGCCTGCATATTTGAGAAACTGAATGATCTCAGCTCCTATAATATATTATCTCTCTCTCTCTCTCTCTCTCTCTCTCTCTCTCTCTCTCTCTCTCTCTCTCTCTCTCTCTCTCTCTCGTTACATAAGCGCTTAGAAAAAGACATTTTGTCACATCTGCGAAAGCCTCAGTAAACCGAAAACCTCTCATGGTTTTCGGTTTCGAGGGGTTTTACTGTGTAATTAATGTGAAATTGAAATTACATTTATCCTACGAAAATTATCGTTATGAACCTTTAGGGTCAGTCAGCGTCTTGATCCAAGATAATCGTACCATTCCCATCGAACGGAAAATCTAAGAACAAAAAGAATCTTTGCATAGACTTACCTGATGTGCTTGGATTTATTTATTTATCTATAGCATTATGTCCGCACCTCAATAATATACTATCATTATTTGTTTTAATTTCTTGTCGATTATTCCATTTCCATCTCTTTTGGATTCATAACATAAATACTGTGTATTTGGTAATGAAGATTTACTTCGCTTTCCTATATCTTTATCGGGAGCCGCGGTAGCTCAGTTGGTACAGCGTCGGAATTGTAATCATAGGGTCGCAGGTTCGATATCCGCCCAGGCCAGCCTAGGTCGGCTGCCTCGGCGTGTCCTTGGGAAAGGCACTTAAAAATGCCGTTAAAACTCACAAAACAAACTATATCTTTATCATTACAGACACAACCATGAAGCCCCACTCCTACCCCCAGCTTTTAATGTGTTTCGAATTCTTCTCATAGCATGAGTTGTATTGAAAGCATTCCACATATTATATCTTCTCAGTTGTAAATTTTTATATATTTTTTTATATATATTTTTTTGTTTGTTGCTCTTAATGTCACTTTGAACATTATTGGACATATCACGCCGAGGAAACGGGAGTTAAGTGCCTTTCACAACAATACACCGGGGCAGCCGACCCTGGCTGGTCTCGACGGGTATTGAACCCGCGATCCTTGGATTACGAGTGCTATGCTCTATCAACTCCCCACAAGTTGTAAGATCAAGCGTGTACTGTGATGGATATAACCAGAAATAATGTTGCACTTGATCATTCTCCTACCTTTCTGACGACCTTGATTATGATAGAAAGCCTTGATTGGTAAGATTATTATTAATTAACGTTGGAAGGACTTCGAATTCAGTATCATTTCAGTATAAAATTGGTTTTCGAAGGAAACCCTATCGTTAAGAATTCAGCTGAGTAATAAAGTGGCATGCAATGACACAAAAATACGAGCTGATAATGTTGCATTAACTTCATGACCCCTAATGTACATGTAAAACAATTGGGCTTACATAGATAATTAATCGAAGTCAGAGTTCAGATTTGGTAAAGTGACGTTATATAAATAGCGCACTGGGCCTCTGTCAATCGGAACGTCCTCGGCGTTTTCCATCGCGTGCTAGGAAATCTTCGGATATAAATAATGTCAATTTTGAACCGCCCTCAAGCCCGTTGTTGTAGTTACGTCCTAATAACTTCATGACGTCACAATGAATAGATGACGTGGTATTATTAACAGCAGTGGTTGCAGACAATTGAAACCGTATGATTTCTTCAAATTATTCATTACATAGTTGCAGGAATAACATTAAAAATTAAATGTGCGGGTATTTCATTGACTGTTGAAACGTCGTCGAGTGTTATTTTCAAGGCCTTCATTCTATAAGACTGTTCTTCTCACATCTAGCCGCATGTTCGTCCGCCAAAAACTTACCAATTTGGGAAGTATCACCACGTTTACGTCCGAGTCTCTTTCAGAAAGTTATTCGACTCGCATCGGAAAGAGACGAGCATGTTCCGATTGGGCCTCTGTGTCCATATTCGAATAGCTACGGCTATTACCGTAGAAGCTGACCATCGAATGTAAACATGAGTCATTCGCAACAACGAGATCAACCCTATGGACAATACCTTGAATTTGTGTCGATATCTGCCATTCGTAGCACCTCGGCTATTTACGAAACAAGGATTGACCGATAATTTACGAATACATCGAACTATTTCTTTCATTTGTAACTTTTCGGTAAATCCAGTCGTATAAATAGCCGAGATGGTCCGAATAGATTGCAGTCTTTTTTGCGGAGAAATTCCCGGCTTACAAAATGCATGATTTTTCTGTAAATATACAACCGAGGCATATTTTTGTCTAGCAGAAATAGCCGAGGTGGTGTGAATAAGTACGAGTGAGACGAACATAACGAATATATACATCCCAAAAGAAGAAATGTGTCATGTGGAAAAACCGGCTGTACAGAAGGAATTCGATTGCTCAAGAAGACGGAGAAAGAATAAATAACAGACAGTACAACAGATAACTCAAAGCTAGAAGCTTCCAGCCAATGGAAAATGGCTACAAGTAAGTTAACCTCAGAGACATGGGGCATCTTAAACGATGAATTACAAATGCTGGATCGTTATTGTGTATGTATCCATTTTGGTCATTACGCCATCTAATTTGGCCGTATGAATTCAAATGAGCACTACATAAACTATCTATTATAATTAATTCTAACTGATAGGAGTACTGTGTATTTCATTAGTTTAATTACAGATAGCTAAATATATCTAATTAACTGCCATTAGAAGAAAAGAAAACAAAAATTTGCTCCCCCCCCCCCCCAAATAAAAAGTACCATGGTCAAGAACATTCACATAAATTTATTCGACGGATCCCTTAAAAACGTAGCTTTAAAGTTTAGCTTACTCACCCGTAACATGACCACTATGGTGTGTAGACATTTGTGCATGTGCTTTCCTGTATATTTGTAGGAGTTGCTTCAAAATACCTTTGAAGTATTTTGGACTGTTATTTTTAAATGTAGTTTTAGAAACTAACAAAACATAAACTGGTTGTTCTAGTGGAAGGTTATTAAATATTTTTACCTATTAGTAATTTATCGTAATGTAATCTAGGTACTTCTACCAGAGAGCATTTATTACAATGTATATTTCTGCTGTGATTATCTGAAATCGTATGTCCCAAATACATGGTGCAATGACCAAAATGGGTACATAAACCTTAATGATCTATTTGATGGTTTCTTACCGATATTTGCATCAACTTTAAATTGCAATGATATTTTCATACGCACGAGTGATGGAGGAATGGATATGCATTCAATACGATAGATAAAGTTATAGGTAAAGGAAAGAAATGAACATGGTGATTAGTTGCGGCGCGAAAGTTTGAGGCGCCCGGGGGGTATGTCAGTTGTCAACCTCCAAACTCCCCTCTCCCCCCTCCCATCCACGCCCCGGTTACAGCTTCAAAAAAAAAGCTCCCGACGGCGCCCCCCCCCCCTCACACAGAGCCCAGCGGCAAATGCAATCCCCCCACAACGGCGCCCCCCCCCCTCACCCGGAGCCCAGCGGCAAATGCAATCCCCCCACCTCCCCTCGCGCCGCCACTGGTTGTAAGTAAACTGGTGGTTCCAAAAATATCTAATAATTAACTCGCACGATTATGACCTTTAATTGTGTGAATATTATTGTTATATTTGGATTCTAATGGCACACAAACAGCAAGTAAAGGTCCTACAACTTGTTGATATAAAACTAAAACTGAAAAAAATGCAAAATCCAAATACAGTATTGCTTACAGTACCAAGCTCAGGCAGCTAACTGATTGCTTTCTGAGTCTATCATTGCGTTAGAAAGGGCTAGAGATAAGAAATTTTAATTAATGTAACAGGTGTGCTTTGTCCAAGGGAGTTGAAGGGAGGCTCAACTAGCCGTGGGAAGACAAACAACATAAATGTGCCTGTTGACAGTCTCTGGTATCAAATGTCAAGGATGCTGCGATTAATATTGTGGCTAACAGTCACTACAAACAGATATAATCTGATAAGCACTGAGAGTTAAATTATGCCGATGACATCTCCTTTCCTAAGAGAAAAGTGTATTTTTTTAATTACTACTCAAATGCATAAAGCTTATGCTACTACACAAATGCATAAAGCTTATGCTACTACACAAATGCATAAAGCTTATGCTACTACATAAATGCATAAAGCTTATGCTACTACACAAATGCATAAAGCTTATGCTACTACACAAATGCATAAAGCTTATGCTACTACACAAATGCATAAAGCTTATGCTACTACACAAATGCATAAAGCTTATGCTACTACACAAATGCATAAAGCTTATGCTACTACACAAATGCATAAAGCTTATGCTACTGCTCAAATGCATAAAGCTTATGCTACTACACAAATGCATAAAGCTTATGCTACTGCTCAAATGCATAAAGCTTATGCTACTACACAAATGCATAAAGCTTATGCTACTACACAAATGCATAAAGCTTATGCTACTACACAAATGCATAAAGCGTATGCTACTACTCAAATGCATAAAGTTTCGAGTCACTAATTTAAATGAAGTAAATAAGTCCAGAATTTCCTCAGTACCCATCCAGAATATTAGTAAATCCAAGGAATGAATTACAATATATATCCACATCAATCCCATCTTGATATATTAAACAATTAGACTACACTGGAGTTTAAGACATCTAAGAATCCACAATAAACTCCCAGTTTATGGTGAAAAGTCAATGTTTATGTCATCTTTCTCGTCTACCAATGTTGCCAGCAGCACATCACATTTGTGCCAAGGTCCTTGCCATTGTGCATTCGTCTTCGAGGAACTTGATGGTAAATGAATAGGGACAATCTGATTAAAATCAGATCTCCACAGTCCTACATGGAGATCTCATGAACACCAATAAGAGGTCATGTTCTGTTGACCTTGTAGTTCACCAATCAAATCACAACTTTCAAATTTTGAAAGTGACACACGTCGTTCGGAACAAATCGTTAATAACGATAACTCTCCCTGACACGACTTGTAACGCTTTACCTGATAGGCTACTTAAAATAAGTGGACTCTGAATTCCAAAGGTCACCAAAACATGAACTTTTATCGGTGTCTGTCAAATCTCCATGTAGAACTGTGGAGATCTCATTTTAATCAGATTGTTAATAAGGACTTCATCTCCTGGACTAAATTCCCTTGTCTTAGTGTGACCATACAATGCTTTGATTTTCTGCTACAGATTCAACAGATTGTCTTTGGCAAGTCCCGATGTCCGCCAACTTCTCACGCATATTCACAACGTGCTCCACAGTCGACTTCATGACATTCTCTTCGCACGTAAACAGGGCTCGTAAAATTTGAATTTGGCCCCCGAATCGGCCAACCATAGGTATGCAAACAATAAATATGTTAACATCTCATCTCATTCAATTGCGTTATCCGCACATAACTTCTGCAACACTGATTTCAACGTTCCGTTAAAGCGTTCTACCTTTCCATTCGCATGCGGGTGATAAGGTGTTGTTGTAACTCCATGGATAACCATAAGTTCACACAACTATTTCAACAAGGTGCTGGTGGAGTTGGACCCTTTGTCTGTTAAAATGACCCTTACAACACCAACTCGGCTAAACAACTCAGTCAATACTTTAGCCACACTTATTAAACTCCATATCATTCAGGGCAAAAGCCGTAGGTACCTCGTAGCATTATCAACCATCGTCAGAATGTACTGGTGTGCAAGATAATGGCCTCATAATATCCATAGCAATTTTTGAGAAAGTTATGTTATCACTGGTGAAGCAAACTATTGGTGCTCTCTTACCTGCAGACCGTTTTGCAGTCATCTGACACTCATGACACGTTGCACAGTGTTATTTTACCTTACTTAAATATAAAAAAGCTGTATAATTACTTGAGAATCCTTTCTTTCATCTTCTCCATATCCAAGGGACCTGCAAGGGGGTCAATCCATTGCCATCTTTTGTAGTCCTGCTGGTGCGACAAATTGCTCCCCTCCACGTGAATCATCAACAAACTGCCATTTTCTCCTCAAAATGTTTGTCTTCCAGAACAAAGCATTTGGATTCTCCTCAGCCTCGTCACGAGTAGCAATGGTCTTTTCTCTAATATTTTGATGGGAAATATTTGCAGTCTGTAGTCTCCATAGCCTGTCCGCGGTCATTGCCAAAAGTTTATCAACTTCGATATCATCAAGCTGGTCAGTACCTTCTGCTTCGATGCTATTGTTAACACTTCTTTCTCGTTTTAATTCACTCAACTGCCAGTAACCTCCAGAGTTTTATCATCATCGATTACCTTTGCAATCGACCTGTTAAACACAAATGTCCCCTTCTTGCTAAGGATATCCATCCCCAGTAGATCAGCAGCTAAATTCAAGACAAGCCCCACTTGCTCTGGTCCCTTGTAATGCGGACAGTCGTCATTTACCACAGCCAATTGTGCCGTGAATGGTTGACCTACTGGCGTGTATAACGTAACCTTGCGCCTTCGAGCTTGCAACTCTCGTCAAGTACATCCTCTCTTACCAAGGTCATATCTGAGCCCACTCCCATTTAAAACTATTGTTTCCGAAATAAGCCTCTCACCAATTGTTGGCTTAACAAAACAAGTTGAAGGATTACCACGTTGTTTATCGTTATTCGTTAGACAATCCTTTGCAGTATTACCCCATTGCTTGCATGGATAATACTGCTTGTTCTTTTATTTGGATTGATCGTTCTTTGCTCTTTGTTAAACTTGCTGCTGTACATTATGAACATTCGTGTTGTTAGTAATTGCATTTACTTTTTTACTAGAATTATTCTTCTGGACTTGGTGTTTTGTATTAGTGGGTATATAATCTTCTGCAGCCTCAACAACTGAGCTAAAGCCCTTGTTCCTCCTAATCCTCTGTGCCTGATTTTGTAGCGATGCTTTCAGGAAATATTTCTCACAAACACAGGTAACTGGGTCACAATCATCCAAGAAACGCTTGATGTGTTAGTCAGTCCTGACCATCAAACCTCGATAAGTCTCAGTACTTTCCTTCTTCACACTCACACACACAGTCAAATGCTCATGCAGACGTTTTACAAAGCGGTCAATTTTTCCTTTCCTGAGCTCCATGTAATCACCACAGCCTGTGATACAGTTTGTCTAAGCTTACATGTCAAAAGAGTCCTTAGTTGTAATACCTTTGCAACATTGGACCATTTAGCCTGCTCTGCTTCTGCTTCAGAACTCGGTTAGGAAGGTCAAGATATCTTCTCGTTCATGATCATATGTTAAAGTTCGCTTTAACTGGCAAAGAAGGTAAAGACGTTTTATCCGTTGAGTTTTCTTGACGTTTTGCTCTTTCTAGTTCAATTTCCAAACTTGTCATTTCTTATTAATGTTCCTTTCTTAATTTTTCTCTTTCTAACTGCAACTTTTGAAGTTCCATTTCTAATTCAAGCTCCTTTTGTCTTAAATCCAAATCTCTTTAATTCCTCTTTGAGGCGGGTGTTTGCTTTGTTTCTTTGGGTGGCGGCATGAGCTCAGGTTCAATGTCCTCTTCATACTACCGAGCCTCGGAGTCCGTAAATTGCATTAGATTCTGTACTACCGAGCCTCGGAGTCCGTAAATTGCATTAGATTCTGTACTACCGAGCCTCGGAGTCCGTAAATTGCATTAGATTCTGTACTACCGAGCCTCGGAGTCCGTAAATTGCATTAGATTCTGTACTACCGAGCCTCGGAGTCCGTAAATTGCATTAGATTCTGTACTACCGAGCCTCGGAGTCCGTAAATTGCATTAGATTCTGTACTACCGAGCCTCGGAGTCCGTAAATTGCATTAGATTCTGTACTACCGAGCCTCGGAGTCCGTAAATTGCATTAGATTCTGTACTACCGAGCCTCGGAGTCCGTAAATTGCATTAGATTCTGTACTGCTGCTTTTCTTGAAGGCGTCCTGAACCATACATTGCATCATCAACTTCGACGTCACCAGAAACAGACATACTGACAAACTATATGCACTTACTGTAAGTCCTATAATTTTATCCTTAGCCAATGGACTGTTTTGTGTTTTTTTTCCTTTTTCCACGAATTTCTAGGCTTCTATTTGTACACTCGTTACAGTAACCCACACTCTGCATTTAGCAGTCAACAACTATCTACAGTACAAATATCATACACATGTTAATATCGCGAAACCCACAGCTTCCAGAATTGTCGAACATGTTGGTTCTCTGTGCGATAAACACGATAATCCCTTCTTTGATTTTTTTATTTTTGTACAATTATGTTGGTCTGACGGAAGTGCAAAAATAAACATGTAGTTTACCCTTTGAGACAGTTTTTAAATTATTTTTTCTTCTTTCTTTCTTCCGTTCTTGAATTCTTTTTTGTCGGTTCCCCTGTCATTCAAACATGTAGTAGTCAAGAATTTCTCTTGGCTTTTGTGTTTAGTATTTGTTTTGTGGATGTACACGCTGTTTCTTTATCTGACGAAGATATATATATATATATATATATATATATATATATATATATATATATATATATATATATATGTGTGTGTGTGTGTGTGTGTGTGTGTGTGTGTGTGTGTGTGTGAGAGAGAGAGAGAGAGAGAGAGAGAGAGAGAGAGAGAGAGAGAGAGAGAGAGAGAGAGAGAGAGAGAGAAAGAAATAGAGAGATTGTACTCATCTTAAAATAGATAACAGTTTTGATATCTTTTAGAATTATCGTCTGAAAGGAAGAAATTTAATTTTCTTCTTCCCCACCTTCAACAGACTTTGATTACCTAATACTCGAAGGAATTCAGCAGTGACAAATACCATGGAATCTCAGATTGACATCTTCGCATAATAACCCAAATTTTAAAAGCTTTTTTTTTTCTAATTATAAAACTTGAGGCAAATATAATAATAATAATTTATAATAATAATAATAATAATAATAATAATAATAATAATAATAATAATAATAATAATAATAATAATAATCACCTGCAATGTGCATTGGATGTTATTTTATACTTTTTCTTTTCCTTTTCACGTGTTGTAGATACCTCACAACCATTTCTTCCACAAATTAAGAGAAAATAGTAATTTATATTTTATGAAGAAAATGAAGACAATTGGAATATCATATTCATAGGGTACATGGAACATAGTGATTACCTTGACTTTCTGTAGTATATAGTTGTTGATATAAGTTATTGGTATTGAAAATTGAAATTAAAGTCTTGTCAATACAGATAATGTGTGCAACTAGAATTTATCTTTTTAACTTTAATTATATGTAAATTTGTATTCTTTGCTTTTGATGTCATTAACAATATGTTTCTTGGAAGGTGTACTTTGTCAATCAATCAAAGATTTTTTCTCTGAATATTGCTAGTATCTGAAATCTTAATTATTAATGAGTCATAATGTTTAAATTAGCCCTCTCCTCTCCCCTCCCACCTCAAAAACAAACTTGAAAATATTTTTTATTCCCACTCATCTTTGATAAAAGGTGTGGATTATTTCGTCCTGTCCATCTGTCTGTCTGTATGTCTATCCATCTGTCTGTTAGTAATGTAGTGTAGATGCCCCGCCAACCTCTCTGTTTAATGAGTGCTGGAAGTAGAAAAGAACAATAACTCTGGTAGTATAAATGTATGTATGTATGACCATGCACGGGCCTTTCAAACTGTACCACTTTAGTAAGAAAATGTCAGAATATCTGAGAATAGACGAAAAAAATAAACAAATCATATATATATATATATATATATATATATATATATATATATATATATATATATATATAATAAAGGAAATATTGGCAACCCAATTTTCTAGGTGGGTTCGAGTGCAGAATACAAATTTTGTTTCGATGCATTGAACATATTTTTGAAAATTCTACCTGGCCAAAAGGAATGAATCCCAATCATCCGACCACCATAGTAGAATATCTGTAAGGAGGGTAGTACTTAAGTAATCCAGAATAAATCACTGTGAATTCAACATATAAAAAAATGAAGTAACTTCATTATCAAGGTCAAGGTCGCGTGTGTACGCTGCGGAATAGGACACGCTCTACAGTTTCGTATTTTGCATGGTTAGATTTTTGAAGAAAAAGGATTTTACATGTTTTTCTCACTGGTTATCCTGGATATTTTAAAAAAAAGACCTTGTATATCTTAGATATTATTAAAAGAACTGTTAATTCCCTTTATTTTGGTGTATGATTGATGGGTGGAATTTGGGTTATAGAGTATACAGCTTGGTCTTACTTCAGATGTGCACTTATAAAAAAAAAACTGCTAGCTCCGCTTGGTCATTTTCACTTCCTGGATTTCAAAAATAAATTGTAAAAAAAAAGAGCCGATAACTTTTTTTACTTTTTATATATGTTGTAATTCATTCATTGTACTTTCAGAAGCTGGTATTACCGACTCTGGCAAAATTCGTTTTCCCTATTTTAATAACTGCTAAAAATAGTGTACTTTGTACTTTGGACTAATTCAGGTTGATTTTTCGAGCACATGAGAGCGGTCATTTTTGTCAGCTGTGTGCTTAGATCATGTACAGTTTCCACAAGCACAATATGTAAAGAAATTTCAGCCACATTACATGAAAATAGCATATAGGTATGCCAACATTCTCTTCATTGTGCATGTTGCAAATTCAAACAATTTCACCATACACCTGTCACTCTCTCAGAAGTACATACTATCTGTAGAGCGCCTCCATAGTCGCTTAAAACCAATCGAAGTTTTTTGGCCTTTTCTGTTCATCAAGAACAGTGCAAAGGGAGATGTTTGAGTAAAGACAAAGCTTGAACCTCGGAAATCCGATACAAATAAAAACAGTTTTCGTTTTATTCTGCGTAATGAAAACAGATTTTTATAAAACACTAAGTGTTCATGAAAACACAAGACGACATTTCAACAATCAATTAAATTCCTGCACATTTAATTTTTAATGTTATTCCTGCAACTGTGTCATGAAAAAAATTGAAGAAATCATTCGGCTCAATAACCTGAAACAATTGCTTACGTTGCTGTTAGTGATGACACGTCATCTAGTCATTGTCATGTCATGAAGTGATTATGACGTAATAAATACCACGGTCTAGAGGGCAGTTCAAAATGGCCATTATTTACATCCGAGGTTTTTTCTAGATTGCGATGGAAAAGGCTGAGGATGTTACGGTTGATCGTCAGCCCTGTGCTCCATCACTGCAAGTACAGAATTCCTGACTTTTCCCTTCAACGTATTTGGCAAAAATTTTCGCATTCTGCACTAAAGCCACTGCAGAGAATACATCACAGCAAAAATGCAGCTGAATTGAGTGTGATGCAGTTGTCAAAGCGTACGGTTTTCTCCAGGTGGCATTTTACAACCAAATTTACAGCATTGTGGTAGTGGTATTTTCCTAACCCACTGTGTGGAGTATGGACACCGCAGAAAATAATGTAACAGGCGACGTATAAACAAAATAAAGAAGTTTCGTACTTTTACCCAATAGGTATTGCTCCAATGTGATGC
The DNA here is from genome assembly GCA_029931535.1 of Margaritifera margaritifera. Classification (NCBI taxonomy): domain Eukaryota; kingdom Metazoa; phylum Mollusca; class Bivalvia; order Unionida; family Margaritiferidae; genus Margaritifera; species Margaritifera margaritifera. Next base: position 329,372 of record JAQPZY010001381.1, on the reverse strand, counting down.
TAGTCAGTTTTAAGATTGAAATCTATTTCTCGAATATTTTTACCTGTACAGTCCTTAAACTTAATATATTTATGCGTCCTGAGGAGTTCTACTCCACCGACCAAATGAAGGTCACGCTCCAGTAGTAACGTTAAAAGTTTGCATTTGGCTGCTGTTAGAAATGACCGTTGTGAAACTTGATTGGTTCATGTATTCCTAACGAGTACAGACCTGTCCTAATTTAAATCACTGTGACCTGCTTTTTTAACGTTCCAGTGGCAACGTTAATTTTTTGTTTGTAGCTAATTTCACGCACACCGATGCCTGTACGGTCTAAAACTTTGTGTGTGTATGCATTCTGAGGAATGCTATACTGCCAGACCTAATTAACTTGCTCTGATCTACTTGCATTTCTCGAACACTGTCGCCTGTACAGTAATGAAATTGATGTGATGTGTGCATACTTACTCTACCTGATCACATGTCGCTCCCTGTGACCAAATTTACTATGTTCCCGTGACAATGCAAAGTATCTGCTACCATTGCCCACAGATGATACTTATTATCAGAGTTTATGAGAATCTTATACATGGCGTTTTTAAATCAAGTATTCCTTGTTGTTTACACTGTTATGATGCTGCTGTTCATACCACAGCAACTGTTAACAATGAATTCTCATCTGACTCCACACTACTTTCACTACACGTCATGTGATTGCGTTAGCGGCAGTCGAGTCAAGTTTAAGAAAAAAAATACAAATATGCTAGAGAAAAACACGTGGCCTTCAAGTATATGTTGAAAACTTAGGGAATAAATGGTGCGTGTGTGTCTGTGTGTGTATACTCGATTTTGTGCAACGAGAAAAAACACTTCAACACTTCCAGTCAAGGAATTATTACATAATGTTTTGTACCTAAATGACGATTGCATTGGTCTGCGTTTCATGTGAATTTCTGTTTGATTGACAGCTGACGCGCCCAGCCAATTACAGGAGCAACGTTACAGGAGCAGGAGTCAATTACAGGAGAAAAAAAAACTACAATGGCGACAGAGGACACTAACAATGACGGGGCCTGCGTAGCGTAGTGGTAACGCGCTCGCTTGTCACATGTGCGGTCTCGGTTTCGATTTCCCTGTTCCCACACGTGCAGGAGGATGTAGTCGCTCATCTAAATTAGTGATTTCCTCCGGGCTCTCCGGTTACCTCATCTTCTAGACACCAATACGCTTACATCTGAGCAGCCGCAAGCTCGTCGCGTAAGTTGTTTGAACGTGTTGAACAATCGACGTAAAATAAACTAAAGTGTAACAGAAATCAAGACGATGAAGAAGAGGACGAAAACCAGTATGATGCATGTATGAAACCTCTTTGCATCAAGTGATTTTAATTCGTTTTAGCTTCCCTACTGGTAATGTATGGAGCACCAGACAGTTACCAGAGAACGTACCACTCCCAATGCTAGCAAACTGTTTATGTTAGCGTCTCGGGTTGTTATGATGTTTATAGCGGGCAAATACAGAGTCTATTATAACTATTTGCTCCATCATGTGCCCTATATCACGTGACATATTGACACCTCTGAAGAATGAAAAAGCTTTGACAGATGTTTAGCTCGGCTTCCCCGAGGAAATGAGCTGTATAGTCCCGTATAGGTCCTGCGTTTATTCGCTGATGCATTAGTTCCGTAATGCTGTGAGAGTGTAAACTTATTATTTACTGCCATCCTCGAGGAAGTACTTAAATTACAGCTTGGTTTCAAAACAAAGAACGTATGTATGCAGTCAACATTATAGAATTCAAATTCGACGTATTTATGCAGTCAACATTATAGAATTGAAATTCGACGTATTTATGCAGTCAACATTATAGAATTCAAATTCGACGAAAAAAAAAATGGATACATTCCTGCAGTATTCGTTCTGAAATATTTGCACAAACATTCTTGAGCTGTAAGGCAGTTTCAGAAGAATGACTTTCGAGAACTGTGTTCTGAATACGATGTATACATGGACAGTCACTGTTTAACTGGACATGAAAGCTGCAATGGATACTCAAAATGCCTAAATTGGGAGTAATTGTGGCTTTTTTTCAGGTAAGTGATTCATCCTTAGATGTTAAGAGTCTGGAAAGCACATACCGGTCTGGACTGCGCATAGATAATACGTTAATTCACTTTACACATTTGCTGTCCCGAGTTCGATACCTGTTAATGGCACGTACAAGGGTAAATGCAAGGTCAGAGGGTTGCATTGCATTCTCAGTCTCCTCATCCTCAACAGCAACTTAACACCATAAACTAGGCTGTCGAAAGACAACTGCCTCTTGCCATAACATAGGCTGTCGAAAGACAACTGCCTCTTGCCATAACATAGGCTGTCGAAAGACAACTGCCTCTTGCCATAACATAGGCTGTCGAAAGACAACTGCCTCTTGCCATAACATAGGCTGTCGAAAGACAACTGCCTCTTGCCATAACATGGGCTGTCGAAAGACAACTGCCTCTTGCCATAACATAGGCTGTCGAAAGACAACTGCCTCTTGCCATAACATAGGCTGTCGAAAGACAACTGCCTCTTGCCATAACATAGGCTGTCGAGAGACTGCCACTTCACGCCATAACCTAGTCTGTCGATAGAACTCGATAGAAGTTGGAAGCTGTTGTACGCTCGACGATTTCAAGAGAGAAAAGTTGAATTTTATTTAATTCAATCCGTACCAGCTGACGCTCTTAGCGCATAATATGCCTTCAGTGTGCATACCATACAATTTTATTGCAACCTAAGTTGTTGCACTTGATCGTGAGTTTTTGTTTTGTCTTTTCTTTTTCTTCTTCCCATTTCCAGTAAAACTGAATTTCGTTGGCCTGGCTGAGTGCTCGCACTATAGACAACACTTTATCTGTCTAGCTGCTTGGAAATGTCTCGAAAAAGTTGTGGGAGGGAGTGTTGCTCGTATGACGTAAAGTTTTAAACATCACTGAAAAGAGCAAACGGACCTCACCCAGACATTGATCTTGCAGATGACGCAGGTGTTCTAAGGGTCTTTTGATTTCATGTAAAGAATTTCGCTCACGAGTGAAGCCTTTTGAAACACAGATTTATTCCAGAAAGAACATAATACAATCTAGACTAACAAATTGTTCTCCGTCTTTCCTTTTTTTTTTTTTTTTTTTTTGGTGGTGTTTTTTTCCTTTTTTACAAGTCCGGTGGCGTCACAAGTCATGTCAAACAAAAAAAAATAAAATAAAAAAAAAAACGCGGAGTACAACTTGGTCTAATTACAATCGTGCTTTTCAGCAATGGACATAAGTGATGACTGAGTTCCGTTTATTGAGTTCTTAACTTTACATGGAAATATATCTACGATAAGAATCTCGTTCTTTGCACACTCTCTTGAAACTTGAAGCTGCATCCGTCGGTGCATAATACTTGTTGGTGTTTTTCTTGTGGATATTTTTGTCTGACTGATGCCATAACTTTTCTGCAACTTGATTCATGGATGCAGAATTGCACGGTACCATAGATTATTCATCTGTTTCTTTAAGTAGCATGAACCAATGATTTTTTCATTTGAACGATAACTGAAGCAAATTTGCTCACATGCAATGCTATTACACAGAAGCATAAAAATGTTATTAAAATATGTAAGAAATTAATTTTTTTATGAATTTTTTCTAACAGTGTCAACATAATACTGTTTAACAATGACCTATTTTTGTGTCAAAAAGTTGTACCATACCCAGATTTTTTATTTGTAGAGACATCTGAACCAATGTTGGCACATTGATAAAGATAACTTAGCTGTTTATAAAATTCTATATTTTTTAAAAGTTGGACAAATATATATATATATATATATATATATATATATATATATATATATATATATATATATATAATATATATATATATAATAGTTATAGCAATTGCTTAACATTTTTGTATTAGTTTGGGGCAGATGAGCTACAGACACGAAATTAATTATTATATGGAGAGATAATCGAATGAATTTTGCTTCACAGACTTTTATTGAAGGAAAATTTTAATTTACAGCTGCCCGTAGCCAAACAATGTCAACAATATTTGAACTTCCACTGTTTCAAAAGTCGCAGTATTAGTACTTAACACTGCATGAAAAAAGAAATTAAAAGCTGCTCAAACCATGGAAATCTTTTTTCGGTGTTTTTGTATTTTACACTGTGTTTTTCTCCCTCTTTATCTGAAAAAACATTTCATACTGAGCATGTCATTGCAAAAGAAATGCAATATTCAATAAAACCTGTAAATGGGGTTTTCTATTTATAGCGGGATACATAGAAACTCGGGCAGTTTTTTCTCTCCAAAATCCTGTTCAGCATATGTGATAGCTGCCAACCATGCTAAATCCTCTTTAAATTTAAATATAACCACACATCAAAGTCACAAGGGAAACATAGTTTCTTTTTACATCACTATGGTTTCCCCTGTGAATGATACTCATACTCATGATACTGATAGCTGTTTGGAACTCCACTACAGCTGAGCTTAAAATCAGCTGAAAAGTGAGTAATTATGAGCAGACCCTACTGTAAAGAATTTAGACTGTTTTACCTTTCCTTCCCCTATCGAGTATTCAACCAACCAAATGTTAATGTCAGTGTCCAATACGCTAAAGTTCTCATGCCATAGGGGCCGCCATCTTTAAAATATCAACTTCCGGTTTGCACACGACCAACCCCTCAATAGAAATCAAGGGTAGTTCAAACACTTTACGGCCATTACATATAAAATCCTTGAAGGTATATATTGTTCATTGATTGCGCTTCAACAGTATCCTAATATTAAATCGGTGCAGATGCTATTATCAAGGAACTCAACTTGAAATTTTCAAAACGATCGATTACCTCCTTTCCAGAACATATTTGGAACGTATTGTGACTGCGCTACGTATAGTGATGGACGACGGACAACAGACCATCCCATAAGCTCTTCTGGTCGATGACCTGTAGAGCTAACAATGTCTAGCCACCTTCAACAGAGTAGGTACAACAGTCAAAAACAATGTCTATCTGCTTTCAACATAGTAGGTACAACTGTCAATAACAACGTCAACATTTGGTATAATTACTGTCCAATGCAGAATATAAGAGAAATGAGTAATATATATATATATATATTCCTCCAACAAAATAGCCCATATTCATAATGAATGTATCAAAATTATATATGAATTAGTATTTTCCATCCTCAATAGCCAATGCGAAAAAATACGAGTTTATTTGTATACATGCAGCTAGGCTAGTTTTTGGTTCAATGAACGGCTGTATTTTGTATTTTTATTTAAGTACGCCAATTTATAAATAAACGCCACAGTAGAAATTAAGAGTTTGACAGACAGATAAAACCAGAATGGATTTCTCTAACAAGATCAAAATACTATCGTGGACATTTCTATTTCACCAAATAAAGACCAATAGATTTTTATTCATTTATCAGACTAATTCGCAATAGAGTACAGCCCTTTTGTTACGGTTTTAGAACAGTGGTGTCTGAAATAGGAGATAAAGAGGTGAGAGGTATATGAAAATAAATCGTCAATGTTGGTATTGCGAAGAACAATTTAGCTAACCCCGGCTCAAATATGAGATGTTACATAATGCTGATAATGTATGAACATTTATTCTCACGCACATCTGGAAGACAATAAAAATCTTTTGCAGCAATGTCAAGTCAAAAGCCAAGTTATACATTGAAAAATTGCTCGACACTAGACAAACTTAAAGTTTAAATTTGTCTTGTGTCGAGCATTTTTTCAATGTATAACTTGGCCACCATGACAGCCATCTTTAAAATCTTGTTATCGCTGCTCCTCCTGAACAGAAAGTCATATTGACGTGGGGTTTTCACTTCTTATGATGTCTAGTTGGTCCTAAATGAAAATAGGGCAGATCTGACGTCCAATATGACCGCCACGGCAGCCATCTTGAAAATATTTTTATCGCTACCCCGCCGGAATGGATGGTTATATCAACATGTGGTTTTCACTAGAATACTTCTTATGATGTCTGGTTGGTCCTAAATGAAATGAGTGCCGCTCAGACATCCGTCTAATATGGCCGCCATAGCGGCCATCTTGAAAATCTTGTTATCGCTACTACTCCTGAACGGATGGTCATATCAAAAAAGAGTTTACACTAAAAGACTCCTTATCTTGTCTACTTTGTCCTAAATGAAAATGGTGCTGATCTGTCATCCGATGTCCCTTCGTCTGTTAGCACAAGTTTTTTACCGCTACTCCTCCTAAACTATTAGAGAGAGAGAGAGAGAGAGAATTACAAATATACACCAAAGAGAGCGGAAAGTGCTATCTCTGGATTCTACTTGCATTATGCTTTGTTTTGTTGTTTTGTTTTGTTTTGTTTTTGTTTTTTGTAAAGAAGTCTCATCATGATTAGTTTATTGTCTTCTGCACTTTGATGAAGTATATCTGGGTCTGCCTGGGTTAGAAGAGAGGAAGTGTAAGAGGTGTTATATATTTAAACACTATGTGACTTGTGCCTGTCTGTACCTTGATTTTCATTATCTTGATTAGTGGCATTGTCTTCTACAATTTGATGAAGAGTATCTGGGTCTACCAGGACTAGGGAAAGTGTTAAGTAATTAGGCCCTGTGTAGCTTGTGTCTACTTGAGCAGGGGAGTTTGTTTTTATGGCTTTGCTTGACAGGCCTAGATAAGAGTGGAGGTTATGGGCCAAGATGAGGATGGCTCTGGTGACACAGTGCTGGTGTTAGATCTATTGTTTATGTCTTAACACAGTTCACGAAATCCATTATAAGTCCAAGCCAAGCATCCACTGCCCTGAAATAAAATGGTATTTGTTGATCGGAATACAGTACATTTAACTTTATTTTCATGTGAAGTAGTGATTTTGGACACGTGCTATGAGTATTTGTAGAGTTGGAAATTAGTCCTAGGTTCGTTCATCTGCTTAAGTGATGAGTTGTTCCTGACATGGATAGGGATATTGTCTTGATTTTCTTTTATGTGGATAAAATCTGGGATGACCTTACTGTATGAATTTATTTCCACATCATGAATATCCTCTTGGGTGAATACAGAGAACTCAAATAGACTGGATCCATTGAAAATTTTCTACACTATTGACATTGTTAGATTTACCACCATTTTATTTGTATGCATAAGTCTGTTAAGTATTTTTAAAAAATAATACAATTTTTAACAGCATCAGTCACAATGAATTTTACCAAAAGCATTTAAGAACTTAGACGAACAATAATATCCATGATTACAAAAACACAAGATGAATGAATAATCATATGATATTTCACTGATTTTAACAAAGTACTTCTAAGCAATTGTTTACCTGGCCACCATCTTGTAGCATGAATGAAATGGTGTGAAACCACGTGTTTTCATCATTCAAAATGGTAGACATTGTTAAAAGGAAGAAATGGTCGTATCTTCATTTCCTGGAAATTCTTTTTGCTCAGTCGAGCATCAGTCCCTTCTAGGGACTCTTTTTATTGACTGTTGTACCGACTGTGTTGAAAGCGGCTAGACATTGTTATTAACAGTTGTACCTACTCTGTTGAAAGTGGCTACACATTGTTATTGACAGTTGTACCTATTCTGTTGAAAGCGGATAGAGATTGTTATTCACTGTTGTATTGTACCTACTCTGTTGAAGCGGCTAGACATTGTTATTGACAGCTGTACCTACTCTGTTGAAATCGACTGTTGTACATACTCTGTTGAAAGCAGCAAGGCATTGTTATTGACTGTTGTACCTACGCTGTTGAAAGCAGCTAGACATTGTTATTGACAGTTGTACCTACTCTGTTAAAAGTGGCTACACATTGTTATTGACTGTTGTACATACTCTGTTGAAAACGGAAAGAGATTGGTATTCACTGTTGTATTGTACCTACTCTGTTGAAGCGGCTAGACATTGTTATTGACAGTTGTACCTCCTCTGTTGAAATCGACTGTTGTACATACTCTGTTGAAAGCGGCTAGGCATTGTTATTGACTGTTGTACCTACTCTGTTGAAAGCCGATCGACATTGTTATTGAATGTTGTACCTACTCTGTTGAAAGCGGCTAGACATTGTTATTGACAGTTGTACCTACTCTGTTGAAAGCGGATATTCACTGTTATTGATAGCTGTACCTACTCTGTTGAAATCGACTAGACGTTGTTATCGACAGTTGTACCTACTCTGTTGAAAGCTGATAGATATTGTTACTGATTGTTGTACCTACTCTTTTCAAAGCGGATAGACATTGTTATTGATAGTTGTACCTACTCTGTTGAAAGCGGATAGACAATGTTATTGACAGTTGTACCTGTTGAAAGCGGATAGACATTGTTATTGATAGTTGTATTTACTCTGTTGAAAGCGGCTATTGAAAACGAATGTAGTGCTAATCATTCTTCTACAGAACAAGACAATGTTGTGCGAAATACAACTATTTCTCACAAAGAAAGGACAGACTAATTTATTATGATTCAGAATACACATATTTGCTAACATTAAATCCGTAATTAACTGTACTGGTTGGGGGTCATCAAGTATAGTACCTACATACTCAGATTTCACTGAATTCCTACACTCTGACTTCAGATATAACTATCTGAAAGCTTAATAGATAGGACTGCATATGTGTTTTATACATTCTAAAGCAATAGTGAGAATGAAATGTCCGTATTAAAATATAGGCCCGATACACACAGTAAGATATGTCTTATAAGGTTATACTCACTGTGTGTACAGTTCTAATAGTGAGAATTAAATGTCCGTATTCAAATATAGACCTAGAAGATTTGTCTTATAAGATTAATTTCACTGTGTGTACAGTTCTAATAGTGAGAATTAAACGTCCGTATTCAAATATAGGCCCGGAAGATTTGTCTTATAAGGTTAATCTCTCTGTGTGTACAGTTCTAATAGTGAGAATTAAACGTCCGTATTCAAATATAGGCCTGGACGATTTGTCTTATAAGGTTAATCTCACTGTGTGTACAGTTCTAATAGTGAGAATTAAATGTCCGTATTCAAATATAGGCCCGATACACACAGTAAGATATGTCTTATAAGGTTATACTCACTGTGTGTACAGTTCTAATAGTGAGAATTAGATGTCCGTATTCAAATATAGGCCTGGAAGATTTGTCTTATAAGATTAATCTCACTGTGTGTACAGTTCTAATATGGAGTAATGTTCAGAATATACAACATATTATAAGTGCACCATTTCTTAATACAAGCACCTTAGAGTGGTTGGCTGATTGCTTTTAATGTCAATTTTAATACATTATGTGCTACATCATGCCGAGGAAATGGGAGCTTAGAGCCTTTCCTAAGGACACACTAAGGCAGCCAACAAGTGCTTACCTGGGCGGGTTTTGAACCCACAGCCCTTGTGTTATGAGTCCGACGCTATACCAAATGAGCTATCGCGGCTTCCACGTGACCTTGGAAGGTTAACCAATCAGATCGCTCAATTTAGAAGCAAAAATAGTAATGGTTTGATGTGAAAAAGATTATATGTTTCCACATTTTCAAAAACTTATTATAATGATTAGAGAGCTTTTACAGATATTTTTATTATTTTTTTTTTATATATTTGTTTTTAGAAATTTCTTTGAGCTAATCTCGGACCGTTATTTGCCAGGTCTGATATCTAGGCATGATAAGCCAACATTACTTTTACATACCTGAGATAATATTCATGAATTTCTCTTCATATAAGATCATTTCAGCATCTTACCATAGAAACATCAAAAAAGACAAATCATACTGGTTTAATCAGTATTTTTTTAAAGAAAATGTTCATCAATGTCAATTAGCACCTAATTCCGTGTATAGCATTCAACTAAATGCAAACAGTATAGACCCATATCTGCCGTCTCATAATTCGTTTGAAATAGTAAAATGAACAGCATCACCCCCACCCCACCCGCCTCCTTGCCGGCGCATAATGTGACGACAGACCTGGGTATATGCTGGTTTGCAATTTGGTGTGTTATACACTGATGTATACCGTACAAATAAAAAATACAAGATTAATCCTCCAGGACTTGCATCAACCCTTCACGTGCGCTATCTTCAAATCTACATCAACTTTCTTATGTGTTTAAGTAAGCCAGACACACACACACGCAAACACAGAGGCTGATTTGCGCAATCTCTTTTCTTGAACGTTCAGACCTCTAACAACGAAAAATTGAGTTATACTCAAGCATCTGCATTCTTATTAAACACGATGGAGATCCCGTAATTGTGTAGTAATGATAATGGCTGTATTAATCCTGTGCATATAAAACAGATTAATGGCTTTTACACAGATAAAGTAACAACTTTGTCCAACTCTGGTCAATACTTAGTGAGAAAATCCAAACCTGGTCATCATGTTATACCAGGCTGGAATGACTGTGTCAAAGAACTGCACGACTATGCACCAAATTCGTTTTCTTATGTGGCTTGAAACCACGCCATTGACCTCTCAGTGACCATATGCGCCAATCAAGAGCTCAGTTTAAGTACGTCCTTAGACTATGTAAGCAGGAAGAATTAAATCATAGAGCGGACACGCTTACAAATTAATGTGAAAACTTAGACCAACATGAATTATGCAAATAAGTTAAGTTAAACAAGATACTAATACAAATTACGAATTCACCTTAGTGCTATAAATATAATTCGATGTAATTTACCTAGAAGACCTTGCGTGCACAACCATATTGCTTTCGGAGAAACAGAACAACACTGGAGTATACACAATGTGATGCTTACGCTGAACTGTGTCTCATATTCTGTGAACTATGTTGTTTTGCTCATATCGATGTGTACAAAATAACACTAAGAGATCAAATATAAACAGATTTAGTTGATAAAACAAATAAAGACTTGTTTTATAGTCTTTAAGTCCTCTATTTTGGAGAGATTAGACATTTATCGGCTTACAAGATAATTGTTTTATTGTTCGGTCTAATAAAAAAAACAACATTAAATTAAACCCCCATTCAATAGTAACCTCCGCTTTTTGTCGTAATTTGCATCTTGTAATTCCATTCCTGGTTTCAGAAAAGTTATAATGTCCGTTTTGCGAAATGTTATGGACCTTTATTGTCATCGTGTTTATTCTCATTCGTGTCTACGTTCATATATTTTGCAATTCTCCCATTTGTCTATCTTTTTCTTACATTCATTTATTGTTCGTTCATTCGTTTGTTCATTCTTTCGTTCATTTTATTCTTACGTCTACTCTTTTGATTACCAACTTATATGCACCTGCCTCTGTTTGTTCGTTTGTTTCATTGTGCATTCTTTTTAATTATAAGACTGATTGGTGAAATCGAAAACTAAATGAAAAAGATTATTAATGGCAGTCTAAATAATTATTTAGAAGAAAAAAAATCGTCAGAAAATCTTAAGCCACATAGTTATAATTAAATTGATACAACCCTGGTGGAGGAATTCCTGAAAATAATTAGAATTTTTATCGAGCGAACAAATATGCATGATTTAAAGATTTTCGTGCATTAACTTTTTCAGACATTAATAAAGATCGTATGTATCAAAAATGAAAAGGTAAATCAGTCAAAAAAATGTATGTATTATAAAGAATACATGTCATTACGGACAATCAGTCAAAAAAATGTATGTATTATAAAGAATACATGTCATTACGGACAATCAGTAAAAAAAATCTATGTATTATAAAGAATACATGTCATTACGGACAATCAGTAAAAAAAATCTATGTATTATAAAGAATACATGTCATTACGGACAATCAGTAAAAAAAATGTATGTATTATATTGAATACATGTCATTACGGACAATCAGTAAAAAAAATGTATGTATTATAAAGAATACATGTCATTACGGACAATCGGTAAAAAAATGTATGTATTATAAAGAATACATGTCATTACGGACAATCGGTAAAAAAAATCTATGTATTATAAAAAATACATGTCATTACGGACAATCAGTCAAAATTTTTTATGTATTATAAAGAATACATGTCATTACGGACAATCAGTCAAAAAAATCTATGTATTATAAAGAATACATGTCATTACGGACAATCAGTAAAAAAAATGTATGTATTATATTGAATACATGTCATTACGGACAATCAGTAAAAAAAAATGTATGTATTATAAAGAATACATGTCATTACGGACAATCGGTAAAAAAATGTATGTATTATAAAGAATACATGTCATTACGGACAATCAGTCAAAATTTTTTATGTATTATAAAGAATACATGTCATTACGGACAATCAGTCAAAAAAATCTATGTATTATAAAGAATACATGTCATTACGGACAATCAGTAAAAAAATTCTATGTATTATAAAGAATACATGTCATTACGGACAATCAGTAAAAAAAATGTATGTATTATATTGAATACATGTCATTACGGACAATCAGTAAAAAAAATGTATGTATTATAAAGAATACATGTCATTACGGACAATCAGTAAAAAAAATGTATGTATTATAAAGAATACATGTCATTACGGACAATCGGTAAAAAAAATCTATGTATTATAAAGAATACATGTCATTACGGACAATCAGTCAAAAATTTTTATGTATTATAAAGAATACATGTCATTACGGACAATCAGTCAAAAAAATCTATGTATTATAAAGAATACATGTCATTAAAAACAATCAGTAAAAAAAATCTATGTATTATAAAGAATACATGTCATTACGGACAATCAGTAAAAAAAATGTATGTATTATAAAGAATACATGTCATTACGGACAATCAGTAAAAAAAATGTATGTATTATAAAGAATACATGTCATTACGGACAATCAGTAAAAAAAAAGTATGTATTATAAAGAATACATGTCATTACGGACAGTCAGTAAAAAAAATGTTAGTATTATAAAGAATACATGTCATTACGGAAAATTGAGGAATATTTATGCATAGGATTACCTTTTTACATTCCTATGGACTTTTCTATATTTATATATTTTATCCTATCATTTAATATAGAGGCAGGTAGATATGAATGTGACATTGCTTCAGATATATTTTTATAACTTCTGTTCCAGAAATAATTTACTATTATTTGATGACGAACACTATGCATTGTTTTTAAAAAAATTACCAAGATATCAGAGAAAAAATATTAAGATAAACGTTGGCGTGCCCGTCCATCTTTAGAAAGAATCTTTAGCTTTTTTGTCATCTCAAAGTCCACAGTTTATATACCATTCATTAGCTAGAGAAAAACCTGTATTTAATGTCTGACAGTTACACTATAAGAAGTACATTACAATGTCTGACAGTTACACTATAAGAAGTACATTACAATGTCTGACAGTTACACTATAAGAAGTGCATTACAATGTCTGACAGTTATACTATAAGAAGTGCATTACAATGTCTGACAGTTACACTATAAGAAGTACATTACAATGTCTGACAGTTACACTATAAGAAGTGCATTACAATGTCTGACAGTTATACTATAAGAAATGCATTACGCTCTAATATAGTGACATTTTTCTTATGTATTATAGAACAATAGCCTAAATGACTTTAATAAAGAATATAAATTTACTTTGATTTCCACTTCTATGGAGATGACATTGTAACCACCCTTTCAGTTGTAAAACAGCGACTTTCTACTAGGCTGTAAGTTAATTTCTCCCCGGGAACTTCGTCTTCGCTTAGCGATCCATATTGAAACTTAGCCGCCGTGTTACAAAGTTTGCCCGTAGGGTTTAAAGCATTGTCCACGCGGGATAATTTTAGGCATGAGATCATTACGCATTGCGTCGCATCCGCCTAATTCGTAACCTGCCCTATAGGCTACCAATTTGCACGGATGGGAACTATAGCAAAAATAACACATGCAACATGTGGAAAAATCATTTTCAATCCTTACTTAATAGTGTTAAAAACGTTTCGAATAATGATTATGTTCTTCTGAGCATGCAAGACCCCTTCAAGTTTTATTGAACTGATCTCATTGTCTGAGATCGAACGTAACCATAGCTAAACAAAAGGGGATAAAAGTCAAGGGTAAGATTTTTTTTATATGTAGAACATTTTAAATCTTTAGATAAGAAAATCCATGCTCTTTAAATGAATTTTAGCTCTACTGATCATAGACCAGAAGAGCTTATGGGATGGTCTGCTGTTCGTCGTTCGTCCGTCGTCCGTCCGTTGTCTGTCGTGCGTCGTCCGTTTGTCCGTTAGCGCAAGTTTGTTATCGCTACTCCTCCTAAACGACTTGGAGAATTGCCATGAAACTATACACATACATTCATCCCATGGTCTAGTTGGTCCTAGATGACAATGGTGCTGCTCGCACATCCAATATGGCCGCCACATCGGCCATCTTGAAAATCTTGTTATCGCTACTCCTCCTGAATGAATGATAATATCAGCACGGTGTTTTCACTAAAAGACTTCTTATGATGTCTAGTTGGTCCTAAATGAAAATGGTGCCGATCTAACATCCAATATGGCCGCCACTGCAGTCATTTTAAAAATCTTGTTATCGCTACTACTCCAGAATGGATGGTCATGTCAACATGAGGTTTTCACTAAAAGACTTCTTATGGTGTCAAGTTGGTCTCAAATGAAAACGGTGCCAACTGACGTCCAATATGGCTACCACAGCAGCCATCTTGAGATTTTTTTTATCGTTACTCCTCCTGAAATTAAAGTCATATTGACATATGGTTTTCATCAAAAGACTTCTTGTGCTGTCTACTTGGTCTTAAATGAAAATAGTGCTGATTTGGAGTCTAATATGGCTGCCACAGTGGCCAGCTTGAAAATCTTGTTATCACTACGTCTCCTGAATGAATAGTCATATTATCATGGGGTTTTCACTAACATACTTCTTATAATGTTTTGTTGATTTTAAATTAAAAGGGTGTTGATCTGACGTCCAGTATGTGACTATCTTGAAAATCTTCTTTTAGCTACTCCTCTTAAAGGGAAAGCCGTTTTGACATGGGGTTTTCGTCAGAAGAGTTCTTATGGTGTCTACTTGGTCCTAAATGAAAATGACTAACCCTCAATATGGCCACCATGGTGGCTATCTTGAAAATATTGTTATCTCTACTCCCAAATGGATGGCTATATCAACATGGGGTTTTCACCAGTAGACTTCTTATGCTACTTAGTTTGTCCTCAATGAAAATGGTGCCAACAGTACATCCAATATGGCTGCCATGACGGATGTCGTGAAAATCGTGTTGTCACTACTCCCCCTGAATGGATGATCATTATGACATGGGGTTTTGACCAAAAGACTTCTAATGATGTCTACTTTGTCCTAAATGAAAATAGTGCCAATCTGACATCCAATATGTTCACCATAGCAGCTAATTTGAAAATCATGTTATCGCTGAAGAATATCGGAGATGGTTTCAATACTCAGCAGTTAAAAGGAAGAAATGATCTTATCTTGAATTCCTGGAAATTCTTTTCGCCCAGTAGAGCTTCAGTTCCATCAAGAGACTCTTGTTTTTTATAATTGTATATTTGTACATAACTTTGTTCCAGATGGTTTCACAAATGTTACAATTGTCCCGCTACTAAAAAGTAAAATTGGTAACCTGGCAGACAAAAAATAATTAGAGACCTAGAGCTCTTACGACAATAATTTTGAAAATATTTGAATATATTGTACCACAACGATGTGAAGTAAAAATTTCTGATAATCAGCAAGGTTTTAAAAAACAACATTCAACAGACTTAAGCCTCTATGCCTTTAAAGAAACGGTCAGCTATTATTTGGAACATAGCAGCTCTGTGTTCGCATGTTTTTTAGACGCTATTAAGGCTATTGAGGTCAATCATTGGACACTTCTCACAAATATTTTAATTTACATGGAACTTTCTATTATTTATACACTGTATATATTTTAACACAGCAATTTACATGGAAGTTTCTAATATCTATACACAAATAAGTTCCGTAAAGTGTAAAAAAAATCCACAGATTTCAATATAACTAGAACAATCCTCAAAATGGATGAATCCACCGCAAGACCACAAACTCGGTAAAAATTCTACAATTTGCAGACGAATCCACAGGTGTAGTCATCCCGAATTGTGATATTGCGTCTAAATCATATATATGGCGTGAGTGCAACCCTCACCCAGACCCAGGCTGACCACGTGTACGGAGTTTTACGCATTGTTTGGCGTATTTCATCACAGTAGATGTGTGGAAGGATCAGTAGAACGAGTAAGCCGGTACGGTCAAGTACGCCGCACGATTAAGACATTTATTGCCGATGCGAAATGGAGCCATTTGTTTTGGTGTGGCCACAGGGGCGCGTATTGTTGCTTACAACTTATCTATCAGTCATACACGTACTACATAATACTACAAGGGAGGACACTTCTCTCCTTTCTGGCGCGACCTATTTAAGAATCGACGCTGATATTTCGAGCTACACATGTCGTGGCATCATAAATTTTGTACCGATATTTAGCTCAGGCATTCGACTTTTTATGCCTACACAAAGTTTGACTTACTACCACATCTCTAAGGAATGCCAGACAATTTTCCCACGCTACCGGTCGACATGGCCATGATCTCGCCCGCTTAACATGCAGCTACATCGCACTGAATGGAATTCTGGCCCCTTATTGGTTGACTGAAAATTAGATAATCAGTAGGCGTCGTACGTCATATTCGGTCGACCAATGAGAGGACCGTATTCCATTCGGCTCGTTGCACTTGCATATTAAGCGGGCGTGATCATGGCCATGTCGACCGGTAGCGTGGGAAAATGGTCTGGCATTCCTTAAAGATGGGGTAGTAAGCCAAACTTTGTGCAGGTGTAAAAAGCCGAATGCCTGAGCTAAATATCGGTACCAAATTTATTACGCCACGCGATGTGTAGCTCGAAATATCAGCGTCGATTCTTAAATAGGTCGCGCCAGAAGGGAGAGAAGTGTCCTCCTTTGTAGTATTATATACTACGTGTATGACTGATAGATAAGTTGTAAGCAACAATGTGAGCCCCTGTGGGTGTGGCCTGCAAGAGAATAAGTACAACAATACACTAAGGCATCAATGGTGCGTGAAATCCGATATGATACATGGATACCACCACATTGATACACCTCGTCGAACAATGCTGCGCACGCATTTTTATCCAAGAAAAAGCGTTATTACAGGTATTTAGCATTCCAAGCCTGAACCCTGATTCCTAATGGAGCGATCATATTTTGAATTCACGAATTTGGCAAAATAGCGATGATTGTTTATTAAGGACAATATATTTCATCTGGATTATACATTGATCAAAACAATTTGAAATTAATGTGAGTCAAAAGCAACCCAAATGAAGTTATATGAAAATCTGATGTTGCGGGTGTCAACAAGCGCTAAGCTAGAATTTCACACATATGAATTCGTTAGAGAAAGAGAAATTCACATAAAAATATCTCAGAGTTCTTAATTAGTAAGCAGGATGCCACCGATTCCATTGCATGACTCAGTACCGGTATTTTAAGCAATATTGAATAACTCTAGAAAGCAGGTCACAGTGAAATTGCAACCTAATAAGAGACATGATTTTTCAGAATTGATTGATTGATTGATTGATTGGTGTTTAACTGCACATCAATACATGTAAAACGCCCCAGGCAATTCGAGTAATGTGTCTTGCCAAGACAGCTGACCAAGGCTGGTCTGGGCAGGATTCGAAACCGTAACCCACGAATTGCGAGTCTAACACACTAGCCACTCAGGCTCTCAATATATAATGAACACCCGAAAGGTCACAACCAAACTTTTGCGGCAAACATTAAACCCCCGAAAGGTCACAACCAAACTTTTGCGGCAAACATTAAACCCCCAAAAGGTCACAACCAAAGTTTTATGGCAAACATTAAACCCCCGAAAGGTCACAACCAAACTTTTGCGGCAAACATTAAACCCCCAAAAGGTCACAACCAAAGTTTTGCGGCAAACATTAAACTCCCGCTGAAAGTTTGGTTTCTCTAGTCTTAATATGTGTATTGGAATAAAAGTTACATTCTGAACAAGGAGAACGGACAGACGGACGAAAAAGTGACCGCTATATCGACAACGGATTCAATAGGAAAAATAAGAAACGGAGGGTAGTTTTATACAAACAATATATCACATATAAAAATGCTTATTCCATTTCAAAGCTTGCCCGTCTTTTTGTATCGTGATTGGCACAATTCAGGTAAAAGTTCTACACTCGTATACACTACATTAGATGAAAATCTCTCTTTTGGTAGATAAGTATGTCTGAATCTTTATCGCATGTGATTATTATTCAGTGAGGAAAACGTTCGAGTGACGTCTTTTCTGTAGAGTAGCTAACAATTTCCCCTCGATCACTAGGGTCACTATCCCTCAGAAAGATTAACTTTTAATGGCTGCATAATCTCGAACAAAGCATATGGTCTCAGATCAAATAATTGATATGCAAGTGTTCCTAGAGAAAGTCGTATGTATTCAGAGACTATCTGCCAAGACTGAAGATATCTGAGGATAATCCGAATGACCTCTGTCCTTATTCCACACCTCTTCGCCCCTCCCCCAGGTTTCCATGGGAGTGGGAGCTATGCAGTTCTCCAACTTCAGATGGCGTATCCCTATAAATAAAATGTTGGGTACAGTGTATTGAGCGTTACTTAGCATGAATTGTTTATTTATCGTGATAGTGGCGGTAAGTACAATGCTCCAGGTCAAAAGGTTGGGACATTAAATTGATAACTAGTTCCAAACGCGACCTTAGACTAACGTGGCGGAAAATTGATGTCCTGAGTAGGGCATAAAGTCACTATAATTTTTTTTTTACTATGATTAAATCCACATATTCTAACGCATCAAGTCTTTTGAATAGATACAAACACGTACATACACGCGTGTGTGTACCATGTACTTAAAATACAAAAGTATGCGGGCAAGGAGATATATGTATGTATTAGTGTTTAACGGCACGTGAACACAATAATGGCTATTGGCGCCCATTAAAAGCAAAGTTTTAAACTGTAAAAGTAAAGAATAGCGCAAAAACAAAATGTAGGAAGATAAACACTTAAAAATAATTGTAAACATGAAGAACTACAAGATAAAAGATAAAATGTAAAGATGTTAAAATTTTGAAAACGGTATACAAAATAAAATTTAAAAAAAGGCAGAAAGTATAAAATCCTTAAAATATAGGTCACAATTTGTTGTATAATTCCCTTAAAAAGTCCAAGATTTTCTTGGGTGTTACATCAATATAAAGTTCCTTAATTGAGTAAAAAAAAAAAAAAAACAACTTAAGTCTCAGAGGATGGAAGTCGATACACTTGATAAGAATGTGCTCTACTGATAGTGGACACTAACAAGGCATGCACTCTGGTGAAGGGAAGTTCACCGTTCAGGAGGTATGCATGAGTCAGGCATACCTGTCCTATACGCGATCGGCACAATACCATCTCATCTCTGCAATTTGTTCTATATGAGGGATGCTACTCTCCGGTGATAGGTCTGATGTTACGAAGCTTGTTTGCTGATTTTTCATTTCCCATATATTCCAAATATTATTGTCTATATAAGCATATAAATACATGCATATATACGTACATACATACCTACCTACCTACATACATACTTACCTACCTACCTACCTACCTACCTACAAACATACATACATACATAAATACATACATACATACATACATACATACATACATACATACATACATACATACATACATACATACATACATACATACATACATACATACATACATACATACATACATACATACATACATACATACATACATACATACATACATACATACATACATACAATTCTTTTTTTTTTATATGGTTTAGTGCAATCCCTTTATACATGAAGATGACATATAAGAGACCGACCATTTCATTTTCGGGGGGAGGGGGGACTGGGATTTTTTTGAATAAAAAATTCCGGGTTTCAAATAGCTTGAAAAAATAGTATTGCTCAGATTTATAGGACCCCACCCCCACCCCTCCCGAAAATAAAATGGTTGGTGTCCTTAATGCAAAGAAAGGTTAGAATTACGATGTTGTACTTGATTTTGACTCTCATGGCAAATATTTCACTGAATCATACTCTGTTGGCGAATTTGCTTATTTCAGAGAGAGAGAGAGAGAGAGAGAGAGAGAGAGAGAGAGAGAGAGAGAGCAGGCTTGAGCAAGGTTTCTTTTGTCCTCTCATTAAGCTTAACTTGGGGGTTTACCTGATCTGTGCCGTATAGACATTGTGAAAGTTTTGGGCATCTGCATGCCTCCGTCTGTCTGTCTGCGTCTCTCTCTCTCACTCTCTCTTTCTCTCTCTCTCTCTCTCTCTCTCTCTCTCTCTCTCTCTCTCTCTCACACACACACACACACACAAACACATACATACAGACGGAGCTGTTGGCTCTATTCTTGTCAACGTTATATCCAGAAGCAGTGTTGTGGTGCGATATAAAATTATATTCAAAATTATTTTAGATGTATATAATCTCACTCATGTAAGTTGTTTAAACCATCCAAGCGATTAGTGCCAAGTAAGGTAAATGTATTCATGGTACAGTTCACTCTATTTAGCAAATACAAGAACCTTCAATGTCGCAGTGAAAATATCATCGGATATACGTAACAGTACATGTTGGACGGCAAGGCGTCGTGTTTTTTTATGTCATGTTCTTATTGAGAGTGTACCTGGGAATTCCGCCAAATTCTTATCTTTTTATCTTTTGCTGGAGGGGTAATTTGCCGTCAAGGTGTGCGTGTTGTGCATAGCTTGATGGGATTATTTAATTGGTGAAAAAGTGAGAAAATGTCAGTGTGCAAAATAACTTTCAAATTTTCCCTGAGATAGCGAAATCCGCAGATGCTAACGGGCATGGCTAAACATGAAACAGAACAGACGCTGTGGGTCGAAAGTATCCGATACGTTCATTTTATCAGCTCTATCCCACGGTGGCCATTATCCGTAGACTTTCAACCGGTCGGTAAAAGAATGCACAGCGCACCCTACTGGTTCATTCAGTATTTTAGTATAAACCAAGATCTTTATATCTACTTCACGGTGAGTGGCTAGACATAAGAGGCTGTGTCGCAAGGCTTTGATACAATATTCCGGAATGGAAAATTAATATACACCACATACATCATCAAGACTAACCTAATGTATGTTTTCTGTATGAAATGGACGTGATATTCAACGCAGATATTTGGTCACTTGTTTTGGATTCATAGTATACATAGAGGCATCTATGTCACGGGGAATGTATCCCATCAGGTCACGGGCTAGTAGCTTGAATTCAGTCCGAACATTCTCTCTCCAATAGAGCCAACAGTAACCATTGGGGGATTAGCCACTCTTCTATACGGAGACTAGAAAACAAAACGGTGCATGTAGCTTTCGAGACTTGAAGAATTGTAAGGACAATATGTGCTGTGTAAGGAAGTTGCAACTTATTCCTTAGGAATGTACGAGAGAATGTGTTGCAGAATTCTTTTGATTTTGTTCTCGGTAAGTTGTGTCTTGAAATTTATCTAGCACA
The DNA here is from genome assembly GCA_029931535.1 of Margaritifera margaritifera. Taxonomy (NCBI): domain Eukaryota; kingdom Metazoa; phylum Mollusca; class Bivalvia; order Unionida; family Margaritiferidae; genus Margaritifera; species Margaritifera margaritifera. Next base: position 307,801 of record JAQPZY010001381.1, on the reverse strand, counting down.
CTGTTAGCTTATAACAGTCTGTCTGTCTTTCCGTCTGTCTATAATAGAAGCGATTTTACTTATTCTGAAAGCGATTTTTCCCCATTTTTTTTATAAGAATCTCTCAATACGGTCGTGGGGAAAAATCTATAAATTTCAATAATACTAATTGTACTTTGCAAAATTATTTATTGTTCATTTTTTGCAAATACTTTTGAAAATAAAGTTTTAAAATAATAATAATTTTATTTTAAGCTGAAATGGTACAATATGTTACTAAAACACATGCTGTTTTGTATCCATATATATATATATATATATATATATATATATATATATATATATATATATATATATATATATTGCTTTTGAGAAATAAATATTTGACTGTTTACAGTATGTATCGCAGCATGTGTTTTTTTTACTTGTAACTAAATTCAAAATTCCTTGCAACAGGTTGCATATCACCTGGTCATAATAGTAAAACAGCTGGCACTTTATCCATGAGCATAAACAGTTTGTTTAATATAAGCGTTCTATAGAAGCAACATATATCATTTAAAAAAGTGTTTTGTAATTACTGCCAGAATTTTATAATGTTTTTAGTGTTGAGAAGTCATTGCTCTATCTGATAAACCCAACCTTAAATCTATAAATCTTTTAAAATTACTTTTCGAGAGCGTCCTTGTTCATAAACTTAATATGCCTTTAGTTGTATTATTAATTTTATTGGTTAAAAGGGACGTGAAATATGATGAATGTTGTATGTTGTGTTAAGTGCTAGGTTTTTGATGCAAAGTTTACAATGGATAATGCATCATATATCCTTTAGAACACTTACTGGATATATCAGGTATATCACAGTTTGTGTGACTCATTTTTTAAAGTGTGTGATATTTTTCTGTTTCATACTGTGAACCATCAAAAAATGTTTGTCTCGTACCTTTCTTTCTTTCCTTCTTTCTTCTTTCTTTCCATACTACATTCATGCATTTGTTCATTTATTCATTAATTCATTCGGGATTTGTTTAGCTTGTTGTTTGAGTGATTCATTGATTGATCCATCCATTTTCACCTTCTCTTTGCTTTGTCCTCCTTCCTTCTTCTTTCTTTCCTCTTTCATTTTCCATTGTTTTTCAAAACATTTTTCGTCTTCTATCGTTCACTCTTTCCTGTGAACTTAATTTCCTCTTTTCACTGATTGATTTATTCATCGATCGATCTATTTATTGTTTCATTGAATGTTGGGTGGATTTATTCATTGATATGAACAATGTTCATTCATTGGATGTATTGCATCAATACAATTTATGAATACCTATGATTAATAGGAGGGCGCAGAAGTATCCCTGCAAGTCATTCTCCTACCTAAGTAAAAATCACTCTCCTACCTCCGTGAAAATCACTCTCCTACATTAAATATGCAGCTTATCTTCAGTCAACGCATCTGAATATATTCGAAAACAAACACGAGACAAAAGAGAAAGGGATTGTTGTAAAATTTCAGGTAGAATGACGAGCAAGCAGTTATAAAGAAATGAATGTATATAAGTTTTAGGATGGCTACATTCATAGCTTAAATAGTTTGATCAGTGTAACGTATTTATATAACTGTCAGACGTTGACGATTCTTTCAGTCATTATTTTGATTTATAATATTCGTTCGTTTCACCATTGTTCATTCACTGGTTTTTCACATCCACTCCTTTGTCTAGCTTTCATTATTTCTCCCATTACCCACATACTCCTAGCTACTTCGTTGTTTCTTTTTCTTCAACCTCTCATCATTCATTCATATTTTCATTAATTCATTCAGTCTTTTTTTCTTTCTTTCTTTCTTTGCCTATTCCTCGTAATATTTTCTTCCTGTTGTTGTTCCTCCTTATCATATGTCTTAACCTGGACATTTGTTCCCAGTATTGCAAGTTAAACTTCGTTCTACAAACTAGGACTAGCAAACTTAGTATATACTGTTTCTGATTTTAGAGATAGAAAAAAGGAAGTATAAGAGTCAAGTGAATAACTGGGGTATGTAAACCAAGATAAGACAAAATCCAGGCCTTTAAACATTGCACTGTAGCAAGGATCTGTTTTAGTTAATTTCTATTAAGCTATTCAAGCTCAGTGTTACATATACATTCTTAAGATTCCTTGTCTTTGAAATTATATTTGTATCATATTCTGTGTAACAAAGGTGAGTTGATTAACCACAAGTCACGGTTCCGCTGATGTGAAAAATGTAAAGATCTCTCTCTCTCTCTCTCTCTCTCTCTCTCTCTCTCTCACACACACACACACACACACACACACACACACACACACACACACACACACAGGTATTAAAAAGAGTTAGTACTAATATACGTTTTGGACAACCGGTGAGCTTGATGCGGGTTGAATTTATGGTAGACTGATTAGGGTTAGAATTCTCTGTACGAGACCATGGAAACATCTTTTATAACCTTCCTATTCTGTTTAAGACATTTATAGAACAAAGCGTGAAACCAGCTATATATTTTGATAGTGACACTTATAGAACATGGCATTGAGCTCGCTGTATATTTTTTATCATGACACTTATAGAACAAGGCATTGAGCTAGCTGTATATTTTTTATCATGACACTTATAGAACAAGGTATTGAGCTAGCTATATATTTTTTATCATGACACTTATAGAACAAGGTATTGAGCTCGCTGTATATTTTTATCATGACACTTATAGAACAAGGTATTGAGCTCGCTGTATATTTTTTATCATGACACTTATAGAACAAGGTATTGAGCTAGCTATATATTTTTATCATGACACTTATAGAACAAGGCATTGAGCTAGCTGTATATTTTTATCATGACACTTATAGAACAAGGTATTGAGCTAGCTACATATTTTTATCATGACACTTATAGAACAAGGTATTGAGCTAGCTATATATTTTTTATCATGACACTTATAGAACAAGGTATTGAGCTCGCTGTATATTTTTATCATGACACTTATAGAACAAGGTATTGAGCTCGCTGTATATTTTTATCATGACACTTATAGAACAAGGTATTGAGCTAGCTATATATTTTTATCATGACACTTATAGAACAAGGCATTGAGCTAGCTGTATATTTTTATCATGACACTTATAGAACAAGGTATTGAGCTAGCTACATATTTTTATCATGACACTTATAGAACAAGGTATTGAGCTAGCTATATATTTTTTATCATGACACTTATAGAACAAGGTATTGAGCTCGCTGTATATTTTTATCATGACACTTATAGAACAAGGTATTGAGCTCGCTGTATATTTTTTATCATGACACTTATAGAACAAGGTATTGAGCTAGCTATATATTTTTATCATGACACTTATAGAACAAGGTATTGAGCTAGCTACATATTTTTATCATGACACTTATAGAACAAGGTATTGAGCTAGCTATATATTTTTTATCATGACACTTATAGAACAAGGTATTGAGCTAGCTACATATTTTTATCATGACACTTATAGAACAAGGCATTGAGCTAGCTATATATTTTTTATCATGACACTTATAGAACAAGGTATTGAGCTCGCTGTATATTTTTTATCATGACACTTATAGAACAAGGTATTGAGCTAGCTATATATTTTTATCATGACACTTATAGAACAAGGTATTGAGCTAGCTATATATTTTTATCATGACACTTATAGAACAAGGCATTGAGCTAGCTACATATTTTTTATCATGACACTTATAGAACAAGGTATTGAGCTAGCTACATATTTTTATCATGACACTTATAGAACAAGGTATTGAGCTAGCTATATATTTTTTATCATGACACTTATAGAACAAGGTATTGAGCTAGCTACATATTTTTTATCATGACACTTATAGAACAAGGTATTGAGCTCGCTGTATATTTTTTATCATGACACTTATAGAACAAGGTATTGAGCTAGCTATATATTTTTTATCATGACACTTATAGAACAAGGTATTGAGCTAGCTACATATTTTTATCATGACACTTATAGAACAAGGTATTGAGCTAGCTATATATTTTTTATCATGACACTTATAGAACAAGGTATTGAGCTAGCTACATATTTTTATCATGACACTTATAGAACAAGGTATTGAGCTCGCTGTATATTTTTTATCATGACACTTATAGAACAAGGTATTGAGCTAGCTACATATTTTTATCATGACACTTATAGAACAAGGTATTGAGCTAGCTGTATATTTTTATCATGACACTTATAGAACAAGGTATTGAGCTAGCTACATATTTTTATCATGACACTTATAGAACAAGGTATTGAGCTAGCTACATATTTTTATCATGACACTTATAGAACAAGGTATTGAGCTAGCTACATATTTTTTATCATGACACTTATAGAACAAGGTATTGAGCTAGCTACATATTTTTATCATGACACTTATAGAACAAGGTATTGAGCTAGCTATATATTTTTTATCATGACACTTATAGAACAAGGTATTGAGCTAGCTACATATTTTTATCATGACACTTATAGAACAAGGTATTGAGCTAGCTATATATTTTTTATCATGACACTTATAGAACAAGGTATTGAGCTAGCTACATATTTTTTATCATGACACTTATAGAACAAGGTATTGAGCTCGCTGTATATTTTTTATCATGACACTTATAGAACAAGGTATTGAGCTAGCTACATATTTTTATCATGACACTTATAGAACAAGGTATTGAGCTAGCTACATATTTTTTATCATGACACTTATAGAACAAGGCATTGAGCTCGCTGTATATTTTTATCATGACACTTATAGAACAAGGTATTGAGCTAGCTATATATTTTTATCATGACACTTATAGAACAAGGTATTGAGCTAGCTATATATTTTTTATCATGACACTTATAGAACAAGGTATTGAGCTAGCTACATATTTTTTATCATGACACTTATAGAACAAGGTATTGAGCTAGCTACATATTTTTTATCATGACACTTATAGAACAAGGTATTGAGCTAGCTACATATTTTTTATCATGACACTTATAGAACAAGGTATTGAGCTAGCTATATATTTTTATCATGACACTTATAGAACAAGGTATTGAGCTAGCTACATATTTTTATCATGACACTTATAGAACAAGGCATTGAGCTCGCTGTATATTTTTATCATGACACTTATAGAACAAGGTATTGAGCTAGCAATATATTTTTTATCATGACACTTATAGAACAAGGTATTGAGCTAGCTATATATTTTTTATCATGACACTTATAGAACAAGGTATTGAGCTAGCTATATATTTTTATCATGACACTTATAGAACAAGGTATTGAGCTAGCTACATATTTTTTATCATGACACTTATAGAACAAGGTATTGAGCTAGCTATATATTTTTTATCATGACACTTATAGAACAAGGTATTGAGCTAGCTATATATTTTTATCATGACACTTATAGAACAAGGTATTGAGCTAGCTACATATTTTTATCATGACACTTATAGAACAAGGCATTGAGCTAGCTACATATTTTTATCATGACACTTATAGAACAAGGTATTGAGCTAGCTGTATATTTTTTATCATGACACTTATAGAACAAGGTATTGAGCTAGCTATATATTTTTTATCATGACACTTATAGAACAAGGTATTGAGCTAGCTACATATTTTTATCATGACACTTATAGAACAAGGCATTGAGCTAGCTACATATTTTTATCATGACACTTATAGAACAAGGTATTGAGCTAGCTGTATATTTTTTATCATGACACTTATAGAACAAGGTATTGAGCTAGCTATATATTTTTATCATGACACTTATAGAACAAGGTATTGAGCTCGCTGTATATTTTTATCATGACACTTATAGAACAAGGTATTGAGCTAGCTATATATTTTTATCATGACACTTATAGAACAAGGTATTGAGCTCGCTGTATATTTTTATCATGACACTTATAGAACAAGGTATTGAGCTAGCTACATATTTTTTATCATGACACTTATAGAACAAGGTATTGAGCTAGCTACATATTTTTATCATGACACTTATAGAACAAGGTATTGAGCTAGCTACATATTTTTATCATGACACTTATAGAACAAGGTATTGAGCTAGCTACATATTTTTATCATGACACTTATAGAACAAGGTATTGAGCTAGCTACATATTTTTATCATGACACTTATAGAACAAGGCATTGAGCTCGCTGTATATTTTTTATCATGACACTTATAGAACAAGGTATTGAGCTAGCTACATATTTTTATCATGACACTTATAGAACAAGGCATTGAGCTCGCTGTATATTTTTTATCATGACACTTATAGAACAAGGTATTGAGCTAGCTGTATATTTTTATCATGACACTTATAGAACAAGGTATTGAGCTAGCTACATATTTTTTATCATGACACTTATAGAACAAGGTATTGAGCTAGCTATATATTTTTATCATGACACTTATAGAACAAGGTATTGAGCTAGCTATATATTTTTATCATGACACTTATAGTACAGGGTATAAAGCTAGCTCTATATTTTTATCATGACACTTAGGCAAAAAAAAAATGTGTGTTTCCTATTTGACTGGTTTTAAAATTAGGGTAGTCAGGTAGGGGTTTAAAATTTTTTTTTTTTTACATGATATATGAATTAAAATAATATGTCAATCGCTTCAAAGTACTGGCAAAACTGGCTCGATTAGATGCACAAATCAATTTCGGCATTTTGGGGAAAAAGTGCTTGGGTCGGCAATGAGAAACAGGGACGGTCGGCCGACCGGAACCACACATTTTTTTTTTTTTTTTTTGGGGGGGGGGGCCTTATAGAATAAGGTATCAAGCTAGGTGTATATTTTTACCATGACACTTATAGAACAAGGTATCAAACTAGCTTAGTATTTTACTTATGACACATATAGAATAATGTACTAAACTAGCTCTATATTTTGCTTATGACACTTATAGAATAAGGTATCAAGTATATATTTTTATCATGACACTTATAGAATAAGGTATCAAGTATATATTTTTATCATGACACTTATAGAATAAGGTATCAAGTATATATTTTTATCATGACACTTATAGAATAAGGTATCAAGTATATATTTTTATCATGACACTTATAGACAAGGTATCAAGCTAGCCATGTAATTTGGTTATGACACTTAGAGAACAACATATCAAACTAGCTATATATTTTGATCATGACACTTGTATATCTGGTTAGGGGGCCATGTACCTGTTATGTTCATGAAACTTGTATTACCGAGTAGGGAGTTATTTGCCTATTCTGCTAATGACACTTGTATTGCCGGTAGGAAGCATGCTAGGTATCTACTAGTATTCTTTCAATGACGCTTGTATTGTTGGTATAAGCATGCTAGTTATCTACTAGAATTCTGTCAATGACCCTTATATTGCCGGAATAAGCGTACTAGGTATCTACTAGAATTCTGTCAATGACACTTGTATTGCCGGTATAAGCGTGGTAGGTATCTGCTAGAATTCTGTCAATGACACTTGTATTGCCGGTATAAGCATGCTAGTTATCGGCTAGAATTCTGTCAATGACACTTGTATTGCCGGAATAAGCGTGCTAGGTATCTACTAGAATTCTGTCAATGACACTTGTATTGCCGGTATGAGCGTGCTAGGAATCTACTAGAATTCTGTCAATGACACTTGTGTTGCCGGTATAAGCGTGCTAGGTATCTACTAGAATTCTGTCAATGACACTTGTATTGCCAGTAGGAAGCGTGCTAGTTATCTACAAATATTCTGCCAATGACACGTGTATAACCACGAAATGAACCAACTACCTATCCTGCTCATGACACTGTGAGTATAGTGCTGAAACTGTTCCATATAGGTCTCGCATTCATATCTATGGAATTCCAAGGCTGTCTTATGCTATCTTTAATTAATGTATTCGATGGTTTACCTCAACCACAACATATAATGAAGAAATTACCCAATATAAAGACAAAACTACCGAATATAATATAGAAAGATCACCCTGGATTTCCATACATATTAAACTTCAGCACTCAGAGAACGTACGATTCGTTATTGTCGCATATGAGGTTGTTAATTTAGTCAGACTTATTTACGAACAACATACATCCTAATTTACAAGGATGTCACCTATCGGAAGATTGGTATTACGGTCTACAACTTCACATTCCCAGATCCTATTTAGACTGGATATAATGAATATGGATGTAAGCTCATACGAAATGAGCGCACTTTGTTGAGAACGTAGCAAATATTTAAAGTATGGGAATTAGCTAAGTACCAGCAAACCCAACAAACCTCTTTTCTTTCCAGATCATCAATATATCTTCCCACCAAACTGTCTATACAAGAGGACATGGCGGGGATCGTATAGTGTTATTAATGTTCATCCGTCTTGTCCGTCTAGTACGTAACGAATTTCATTTCCGCTCAGTATTTTTGTTTTTAAGACTTAATGGATGAAAATAAAATTTTATCCGCGGTTTAAAAATAAAAAGGGTCAAGTTTGATTTTCACCTTTTTTATGAACACTATGACTGTGTTATGATACCTGTTTGACTTACTCGTTTTTGTTCTAACGTCATAAATTTTGTTTTCATCTGATAACTTTCGAAGAATTTCATGTATTGAAATGAAATATGTCACTTACCATAAAATAGACATAGGCCAGGTTTGATATGCAGCTTAATATAAAATAGACATAGGCCAGGTTTGATATGCAGCTTAATATAAAATAGACATAGGTCAGGTTTGATATGCAGCTTAATATAAAATAGACATAGGTCAGGTTTGATATGCAGCCTGATATAAAATAGACATATGCCAGGTTTGATATGCAGCTTAATATAAAATAGACATAGGCCAGGTTTGATATGCAGCCTAATATAAAATAGACATATGCCAGGTTTGATATGCAGCTTAATATAAAATAGACATAAGCCAGGTTTGATATGCAGCATAATATAAAATAGACATATGCCAGGTTTGATATGCAGCTTAATATAAAATAGACATAAGCCAGGTTTGATTTTCAATATTTTTTCCATCGAAATTTCTTTCAGTTATGTCCCCATGTGTGACTTCAAAGTTTGCCCATGCACCTTGAAGCAAGTTTCTTTTTAAAAAAAAATTTGAGAAGTTTTTGTGACTTTACCCACCCAGTTATTGAGTGTGTACGGTAAGAGAGTTTCCAAGTTTTTATTTCGACTGCAGTTTTCAAGTTCCCGGTACCCCCTGTTGAGTGTTTAGAAAGCTTTCGCCTTATGCCATCCATCACTCCTCATAACACAAAGTTTCTTATTGAAAATGGATCCAGATGTTACTAGATATTTTAATACCAAACAATTACTTGCTTTTGAAAATATTTGTGTCGACGTATCGATTTTCAATTTAATCATCCGCACCTATAAAATCCTTCAAGTATGAGAGTAAATATGTACTCCAACATGCAAAGAATACTGGAAAATACCAACACCTACATTTTCAGTAATATGCATATAGCCTTTTCTTTTCTTCATTTTCTTCAGAGTCATCGTTTACGATAAAAGATTAATTAATGACATTTGATAGTTACCTTATCGAGCAATAAACGTTCTCCACTCATTTATTTAGTTTGATACTTTTTATTGTTAGACAACGTGTTAATTGTGTGTGCAGACTTGTCAAGTAGATGCATGCATCTATCACATGTCCTTGATAAGTTGACAATCGATGAGAGAATGCCTGTATCCTGTTTGATAATTTAAATTAAACCTCATTCAGTTCTCACCGAACGGCCCAAGACTGCCACTCTTTCGAGCTTCTGAGCTTAAGAACACTAGCTGGTCTAAGGATATGTCCACAAATTCCAATTTTAAGTTAAAGAATTAGAAGTACACACACTTAAGTTAAGATCTGAAAAATGTTTTTAGCGTGTAATTTTAATTCTTTATTAACTACATATTTAGATTTTGAATTTTAATTTCTGTAGAATAGAAATGAAAGGAAATAAAATTCCAGTTCAGATAATTTTCATAAACAGTTTGCATGCAAATCAAGTTAATTCATCTCTGCTATATGATCCATTCAGTTCATACAGTGAAATTTGTTAAGTTTTTACACTATAAACAGCACCTAGAAAAACTACATCGCCATAGCTTCAAACAAGCAAGAAGATCGTATTCACATCTGAGCACACACACACAACAAAATGCTCAGTATCGATACAAATTATTGCATATGATTTCTAAGAGTTACGATTAACTTGGTCAGTTTTAAATAAGTCCAGCTCTACACTTTCCTCGTGCTTTGATTTGTTAATGGATCTCGCATTTGTATCGATTGATACTGAAAATGTCACGCAATTCGGAAGAAATAATGCTGTATAGTGCAAGCTGTTCAGGTGTCTAACCATTGAAACAGCAGACGCCCTCACTGTCAGACAAGCTTAGCACAACAAGTGTCATTATGTATAGGATCACACGTTGCGCGGCACAAAATTGACCAGTGGTACATTGGAATTCGAATAAACAACAATTGACTGACATCTAGTGGTAGATAGGTAGAGTTTTGGGTTTGGTCAATTGAAATAGCCCAGTGGGCTAATGCATACCACGAGTTGTTCTTCATTTTTGTCAAAACATAACTATAAACATATTTCCCTTACGGAGAGTAATTATTGATGACTCACAATGAAGGAAAACGTTGAATTCTTCAACCAAAAGGTTTCTGCTCCTCCTAAACTACTGGGAGAGTAGCCATGAAACTATAAACACACACATTTATCCCAGGGTCTAATTGGTTCTAAATGGAAATGGTTTATGATGTTTAATTAGTCTTCAATGAAAATGTTGCTGATTTGATGTCCAACATGGCCACCATGGCGGTCATCTTGAAAATCTTGTTATCACCATTTATCCTGAACAGATCGTCATGTCAACATGGGATGTTCACTAAAACTCTTCTTATGATATGTAGTTGGCCCTAAATGAAAATGGTGCCGATGTGATCTCTGATATGGTTACCGTGGCGGTTATCTTGAAAATCTTGTTATCGCTGCTTCTTCTGATCATATTGAAATGAGATTTTGATTAAAAGACTCCGCTGCCACGGCGGCCATTTTGAAAATCTTGTTATCGCTAGTTGTATCAACATGGGATTTTCCCTAAAAGACTTCTTTTGATGTGTACTTGGTCTTATATTAAAATGGTACCGGTCTGACTGCAACAATATCCACTATGGCGGCATCTTGACAATTTTGTTATCGCTACTCATCTAGAAGAGATGATCATATCGACATGATATTTTTACTAAAAGACTTACTTATGATATGTTGTGGGTCCTAAATAAAACTGGTTCCGATATGTCCTCGAACATTGCTTCCATGACAGCCACTTTTAAATCTTGTTATCGCTATTTCTCTTGTACTCCTGGTCATATCGACATATGGTTTTCATTAAAACCCCTTACCATATGAAGTTGGTCCACTTAAATTATGGTGCCAATTTGACATCAGAAAATGGCAGTCGCAGTGTCCATCTTGAAAATCTTGTAAAGGCTATTCCTGAACTGATAATTTTATTGACATATGGTATACACTGAAACATTTCTGACTATACATAGTTTGTCCAAAATGAAAATGGTGCTAATCTGACCTCCGAAAATGGCAGCCACAATGGCCATCTGTAAAATTTGTTATGTCTTCTCTTCCTGAACAGATAGTCGTATCGACATAGGGTTTTCACAAAAACACTTCTTACAATACATACTGTAGTTTGTCATAAATGAAAATGGTTCCGAGCTGGCCTTCCAACAGTGGCCATCATGAAAAGCATGTTATGGCTACTCATCCAGAACGGACGATCGTATCGACATGTGATTTTCACTAAAACACTTCTTGCAATATGTATTAGGTCCTATATTAAAATAATGCCGATCTAATCTCCGAAATAGCTGCCTTGAAGGCCATCTTTTTAAAAATTTTATTATCGATGCTTCTCCTGAACGTACGATCGTACTTACATGAATTTATCACTAAAACACTATAATATGTCGCTGGTCTTGAATAAAAATGGTGCTCAGCTGATATTCAAAATGGCAACCATAGTGGCCATCACAAAAATCTTGTTATCGTTACTCCCCTTGAATGAGTGTTGATATTCACGGTTTTTTTTGTTTTTTTTTTGTTGTTGCTAAAATACAAACATGTCTACGCTAGCGTGAACGACTTCGAATACCAGATCTTCTAGACATTTGGGTCATGTCAAAGGTCATTGCTTGGATTTTTTTACTTCACTGAGCTTATGAACACAATTACTGATTTCATCAAACATAGCATGGTGATATAGCTTGATAGTATCTGAGACGAGTTCAGTGATCTTCTGTCCAAGATATGAGCGTCATGGTCAAAGAGTTTTGTACTGCATGTATCTTGTAAATATATTTACTCAGACATATAAGAAAATAGTTTTGTTACCGATTTCATATGTTGGACCTCCTGAAGAATATTTTAATACTCAAAAGTTGAAAAGAAATAAAGAACGAAATAAGCGGACTTATCGTGGATTCCTTCAAACTATTTCGGCCGTTAGAGTGTCAGTCCCTCAGAAGGACTCTTGTCTGTATTCTTTCAGGTCTATTTACCTCTGGTAACGAATTTTAGATGTTTTTATTCATCATTCAAATTCCTTCCCAATCGAAGTTCAGATTAAAAGCTTAGTTTTACTGCTAGGTAGCAAAACAACTTGTAGTAAGGAGATTTATCAGAAATATCTATGACAATTGAAGAAACAAGGCATTTTTGTTTTAAATGATTTATATAATCTCCTGATTCCTTGTTTTAATCATCACAATACGTCATGCAAAAACAATGAAACAAAAAAATATTTTCGAACCCCATCTTAGCAACCATGATGTATCCATCATCAACAGAAGATAAACTAGTTTTCTTAAGTCGTGTATATTGGAAAGAATTGTGATATATTATCGTCGGAAAAGAAAAAGAAAACCCTTGCGTTCGTACTCAGTAATAAATGACTGACATATTATCTTTGGGAAAAATGTTGGTTTTCAATTGCTTTTTCCGTTCCAAGACTGGTTATCTATCTTCGTCAAAAGATTGATTGGTTCTTACACTTGACGATCTTGCTCACTGGTACACGTAATATTATTTAGATATTTAGATAAGCAAACGTAGATACTGTCACTTCTAAAGTTTATGTTGAAACGCTATGATCAGGATCATCAGTTTGATAAAAAACATTCATACACGAATGCGGTTGTGTGTGTGTGTGTGTGTGTGTGTGTGTGTGTGTGTGTTGTTGAAAAAGCCCTATATCTGTTTACGATAGATTGTAACATTCCAAATTTCAGTCGGGATTGTGCAATGTATGAAGGCATACAGTACAAACATTTGAGTAGTTAGTAACTTGAGTCTCCTTTCTCATATGTAGGCAGGGTCTAAGTTTATAAAAGTCACGAAAAATATGCACAAAATCTTTTCTGATCAGCCATTTTAAGATTGCGAGTATAGATCGAAGGAAACCATGACGTTCTTAGTTTTTAAAATATTTAACACGAAATTTGAAGCCTGAAAACCTTAAAACAAAGTATACTTGGAACCTAAAATTATTTACACTAAAATTGTAAAACAAAGTAAAAAAGGAATATGTAACTATGCAGGTATAGGGTTTAATGGCACAGTAGGACTATCCTGGCTATGCAGTGCCAAGGCACAGTAGGACTATCCTGGCTATGCTGTGCCGAGGCCCAGTAAGACTATCCTGGCTATGCAGTGCCGAGGCACAGTAGGACTATCCTGGCTATGCAGTGCCGAGGCACAGTAGGACTATCCTGGCTATGCAGTGCCGAGGCACAGTAGGACTATCCTGGCTATGCAGTGCCGAGGCACAGTAGGACTATCCTGGCTATGCAGTGCCGAGGCACAGTAGGACTATCCTGGCTATTCAGTGCCGAGTAAGTTAAGGTATCAAAAGAAAAGGCATAAAAAACAGGATCGTGGCAAAAACGGGTAAAATCCATAAAATACAAAAAACAGGATCAAGGCAAAAACGAGTAAAATCCTTAAAATACAAAGTCCAAGTTTTGATATGGATCGCACTCTGCTAAAACCTTTAAGACCTTTTCAGACGGAACATCATTACAGGACTCATCATAGGGCAAAAAGGTAGCCTACATTAGTCGCCTCTGACGACATGGCTCTATTCTACATCACCACGCCCAAAGAGGAAAGTAAAAACGGAAACTGAGTCAATAAATTTGTTAAACTTAAACTTCCAAGATTCTCGTTTTGTTCTGAGAAAAATAAATGAAGGTCGAAAGTTTTGTATATGATTAACTTTGGCATCTTCACTAGCGGTCAGAGATCTAGAGAATGTTATCCGTTATATGCTGTCACATACGCATCTCTGCATTGTTCCTGGTTAATGCTGTCACGTTATCGGTGAAATTAGTGAGGCTAAAATTGACATCGACTTTTTATCTCTATTGGTCTGGTCATAGTCCAGACGAGCATATGCGATGGCCTGTCGTCCGTCGTTCGTCCGTCAGGTCAAAATTGTTATCACTATTCCTTGTAAACTACTGGGAGGATGGCCATGAAACTTTACACACACATTCATCCCAAGGTCTAGTTGGTCTTAAATGAAAATGGTGTCCCTCATATATTAAATATGGCCGCCACAACAGCATCTGTAAAATGTTGTCATCACTACTCTTCCTGAATGGATTTCCATATTGAATCGGGGTTTTCACTAAAAATACTTCCTATGACGTCTTGTTTGTCGTAAATGAAAATGGTGCCGATCTGACATCCATTTTGGCCACCATTGCGGCCATCTTGAAAACTTGTTATCGCGACTCCTCCTGAACTGATGGTTATATCGACATGGAGTTTTCTCTGAAAGACTCCTGATGTCTAGTAGGCTCTAAATGAAAATGGCGCCGATATACATATAAAATGGCCGCCACGGTGACCATCTGAAACAAGTATAGTTTTTGCTACTCTTCTTGAACGGATGGTTGTATCGGCATGGTAATGTCACTAAAAGACTTGTGATGTCTAGATGGTACCAAATGAAAATGTTTCCGATGATATGACACTAGACAGTTTAACCTCGTAGTTTGGGACGATGTAAAGTGGAGATATGACACTAGACAGTTTAACCTCGTAGTTTGGGACGATGTAAAGTGGAGATATGACACTAGACAGTTTAACCTCGTAGTTTGGGACGATGTAAAGTGGAGATATGACATTAGACAGTTTAACCTCGTAGTTTGGGACGATGTAAAGTGGAGATATGACACTAGACAGTTTAACCTCGTAGTTTGGGACGATGTAAAGTGGAGATATGACACTAGACAGTTTAACCTCGTAGTTTGGGACGATGTAAAGTGGAGATATGACACTAGACAGTTTAACCTCGTAGTTTGGGACGATGTAAAGTGGAGATATGACACTAGACAGTTTAACCTCGTAGTTTGGGACGATGTAAAGTGGAGATATGACACTAGACAGTTTAACCTCGTAGTTTGGGACGATGTAAAGTGGAGATATGACATTAGACAGTTTAACCTCGTAGTTTGGGACGATGTAAAGTGGAGATATGACATTAGATAGCTTAACCTAATAATTTGGGCGATGTATAAAGTGAAGATAAGACACTGCATTGAAAAATTCACTCTTTATCTCTTTATCCACAATGGAAGTTCGGCAAGATCAGGTTCAGTAATAATCAACACCGTCATTTGTTTCTGAACTTGGATTAGTTGCATGCCGCTTATCATATGGCAAGCCATTGGGGCCATAATATTGAAATGTTTCACGATCTCAAAGCGCGATTGCGCAAACTCAAGAAAATCAACCAGAAGATAATTTTTAATCACGTGATCTGCGTAAATAGCATAATCGAGCTCTCCACTTCGCGTAATCGAGCTATCCATTTCGCAAAATCAAAGCTTCCATTTCCCGTTATCGAGCGACGTGTAGGGCATTACAACCTGGCGAAAACGAGGAAACATTTCGCGAACTGGAGGCTCGAAATCGAGAACTCGGGTTTGAATTTGCAAACTCCATAGAACCAATCGGAAAAGTCGTCTAAATCACGTGATCTGTCTCTAGATAGTGAATTCGATGTTACAGCGATTCATTTATTCCAGGTTCGACCTAATCACGTAATCGAGAAAACAGCAGTAAAATACTTGAAACAAGAAATAAAGTACGTGTAATTATTTTATAATTTTATTTAAAAATCAACGTGCAATTAGAGTAATTAACTTTAATTGGAGGTGATTAAAATATTGCAGTGCTTAATTTTACTTTGAAATTTCATAAAACCATCCATTCGAACAAATCGTTCCATAAATGCTCTTGGTGTCCTTAATCCACGAAAATAGCTAAAATCAGCTGTAAAACATAATTGCCAACTGAAAAAAAATAGTCTGTAGAAAAGGATGCACAACAATGACTTTTATCTTCCTATAATTGAGCCTTGAGATCGCAAAACGTTTCCGTACAATGACCCTGATAGACTACCATAACCACAACATCTAAATCTTACAATAAATTCATGTTAAACAAGGTTAAGTACATGCTTTCTTGGAAGCTATATACTGTACTTATATTGCTTTATTAACACAAGTATCAAAATTTGAGAGATCAATAGAGCAAATATACTAAATTCATTCTGAGTGTTTTGTTTAAGACTGAAGTGATTCTAATGCACTTGATGTTTGACGTGACGCTGCTTAAAGAAAACGGAACTGCATGTGACAAACCGATTTATTAAATGGAAAATTTGCAGTAAATCTGGTATTTACCGAAGTTTTGCTTTTTATCAGTTTTGTAAGGGATGATTTCTCGATTTCATTTACCCAATCGACAACTTTCCTTATGCAAAGGATGTCGTCATATTTGCTCCTCATATGTAAAGCAGTAATTGTCAGTACCTGTGACGTGCGTTTATCCCATTCAGGTTGTGTGACAAGATGACAGTCGGCTGCGACTCGAAGTTTTGATAGTTGTTGGAACGTTTAGGTTTAATGTTTGATATACATGTAATTTGATTTCAAACGAAAAAGTACATGTCACAGCAGTATCTCGGAGTATCTTGATAAAATTTTGAGTTTGCATAAAAAAAATTGATAGTTACTTATCTTGCCGTTGTTAAAAGCAGTAGGCTTTCGCAGGGGGTTGCAAAAATATGACAGCCTTATAAACTGGTTCCTCGAGTATCTCCATAACTGGTCCCTCGTGTATCTCCGTAACTGGTCCCTCGTGTATCTCCGTAACTGGTCCCTCGTGTATCTCCGTAACTGGTTCCTCGTGTATCTCCGTAACTGGTTGTCGTGTATCTCCGTAACTGGTTTCTCGTGTATCTCCGTAACTGGTTCCTCGTGTATCTCCGTAACTGGTTCCTCGTGTATCTCCATAATCCGAATTCATTTTCATGATCAATATCAGGTATCTTAACTCATTAACCACTGGCGCCTTGTTAACGCATCATGAGGTTGTATCCTACTTCCGAGCTCTGTAACGTCAACAACATTTAAGATACAATAAAGTGGGTGGTATTGCAGGAAAGTAGACAGATGTTGCTCTACGGTGATACCAAATGATGTCGACTTTCTACTCGCATTAAAAATATAGCGGAAAAAAACGTATTTTTTGAGACCCGATTTTTTTAGGCCGAAAATTGCCGATTTCGGATTCAGAGTTTGTGTCCGGATTTTAGACTTTTGGGCCTTAGATCTAAAGCAGACCGGTTCGAACTGCGCACGGATAGATGAACCTTTGCAAAAAAATAGGATAAGTTTGAGATTTCGAGTAAAAGAGTGCCAGGACACAAACAATCTTAAGTCCAGTACAAAAAAAAAATAAAAAAAAAATAAAAAAAATCCAAATTTTACCCTTCTGCAAATGCGCGAGAGTAATAGCCAATCAAAAACAAAGTTTTTGATACACCCAAGCATCCGGCTAAACGAAAAACTCTCTTACGCAGATGCGTTTGGCTGCATTCAGAAGTAACCCCTAAAATGCATTTCCTACCCCCATTTCAGGCAAAAATGAAAAGAATCTCCAGGGCTTAATGAGTTAAAAATGTGATACTGTAAGTGGGTTTATTGTAGACGTCTTACTTCAGCACTTATTTTATCACTCTTAGAGCTGCATGACTTCGAAGCATATGTCTTTTGTACGATCACGTTAATGCATTTCACTGGTTTTTCAGGTTTGTTAAATGCTTTGAATGTCTACTGTTTCTCCTGCGAAGATGTTGATGACGTTTCCGATAACAGCATAGGATCATTTAATAACTTTACGTTGCCAGTTATCTAGTTCATGAGACGGCAGTAGGTAAAGACGACGTCAAACCAGCACTCGACATACACTAGAGTCATATTCTTGGCTTCTTTATTGCTCGTTAAAATGCCTAAGATTGTTATCGCTGGTATATAAACAATGCCTCTCGTGATATTTTTGCATTCGCTAAATCCCGAGCAAAAAGTTTGACTTGAAGTATACGTGCCACATATGCTTGCCTGAGAAAGAACTTCATTTCGAACGTCTTCCAAACATACCTGCTGTCTTATGAGGCATCATATAGGATTTCATGCTTTTTCTAATTTCTTTTCTCACCTGCGACGAACGTCACAAAGGCGAGACATAACAGTTATTGATTGCTACAACGTTCGATACGGATGTTCAATCCGTATTTTGTATTGCATACCAACAGTGGAACTATTTTGGTGTTTTCACTGACGTCCGCCTTTTGAAATTGTTAGCTGCACCAAATCCAACTTGTATATGTTCCAATCTGCTTTAAATTCCATTCACACTGTATAACGATACATATCTGGAAACTGAAAGAGAGGCATGTAATAAATACAAAACCACATTCGTCGGAGAAAGAACTCTTTTGATATGGCGTATGAATACATCTCGGCCTAACGGCCTCGACGCATCACTAAACCATTTCAAACTCGTTCTTTCCACCCATTCTGAACTACGTATGTAGTTTTGTGTATATCTACCTTGTGACCGTCTCGCGTCAATTTTTGGTTAAACTTTTCCTAAAGGGCAATATTTACTATTTTTCACTAATAAACCATCATAACACTTTGTCTACATCTGCACCAGAGCGCAAAAAACAATCCAAAATAGGTTGACGGTTAAAAGGGGTCGTGCATATATGACTCACGCACCGAGGGGAGGGGCTCCGACATGTGTGACGTTGTGTGATGATAGAGGGTGGTAGGAGGGTTTCTAAAAATGTGACGTCACGAAAACCACACCAGCGCCATCTACCAGAGAAAATGTAAACTATGTTTCATCGAAGTATCTCAGAAAAAGTGGTGACAAACGTTGATTGGTTGATCGATTTGCTGAGAAACAATGCTCAAAAAAGCTTAAAATATCATAATGTAATCAATGTCTATTGACGGGCAGCGAAAAATTATTTATCGTATTTCACTCCAGTGAATTATCAAGATTATTTTACTTGGAAAACCCAGTAATTCACGGCCTAGCATAAATAAGACTTGTTCTTCAGGGGCTCGAACCCGGGACCTCCCTAACTCTAGATGGGCGCTCTACCACTTTAGCTGTTCGAGCCGACGCGCCCAGTCTTATCCGTTACACTTTTTCCCTGCCTTCTGAGACAGGTCCATGTCCAACTTCCACTTAACTGCATCCTCCCTAGCTTGGTTGGCGGTGCAGATGTGCCCAGTCCTACCCATTACATATAGATTTAACCAAACACAGCACGTGTGTATATCTTGACCTTGTCTGAGAGAAGTTGAACGTTAGAATCAGTGAGATCAGGTTCAAAACTAATGGCCATGACAAAGAGTTTAGTCCAGTATTTACAGGTATCTTGTGAACATGTTAACTCGGACGTGTAAGAAAATATTTTTTGTTACCACATTTGGCATGTTGGAGTTTCTCAAAGATATTAGAGATAGTTTCAATACTCCGCAATTAAAAAGAAATCTTCCATGGGCATTCTTTTCGGCCAGTACAGCGTCAGTCCCCTCGAGGTATTCTTGTTCATGATCAATTTTCAGGAGACATTTGATTTTTCTGTTGGTGTCAGTGTCACTTGATCAAGCTACGAGCTCTGTAGTACTCAATAGGTTTTGTCAGTAAATTTATCTCATTCTGTTTCGCCAAAATGTTTTTAATTCGACTGGTCATAGACCAGAAGAGCTTATGGGATGGTTTGTTGTCCCTCGTCCTTCCGTCCGTTTGCACAAGTTTGTTTTCGCTACTCCTGTTAAATTACTTGGAGAATTACCTTGTAACTTTACACACACATTCATCCCATGGTCTAGTTCGCCCTAAATGAAAATGGTGCTGTTCGGACATCCAATACTCATCCAGAATGGATGGTCATATCATCATGGAGTTTTCACTGAACGACTTCATATGATGTCTAGTTGGTACTAAATAAAAATGGCGCCGACGTGACGTCCAATATTGCCGCCATGGCAGCCATCTTGAAAATCTAGTTATCGCTACTCCTCCTGAATGAATGGGCATATCACCATTGGGTTTTCACTAAAAGACTTCTTATGATGTCTAGCTGTTCCTATATAAAAATCGTGCCGATCTGAAATCCAATATGGCCGCATGGCAGCAATCTTACAAATCTTGTTATCACAACTCTAATTGAACAGAAAGTCATATTGACCAGTGGTTTTCACCAGAAGACTTCTTATGATGCCCAGTTTGTCTTAAATGAAAATAGTATTGATCTGACGTCCGCTATGGCCGCCACAGGAGCCATCTTGAAAATCTTGCTATTCCTGCTCCTCTTTAATGGAAAGTCATATCTTGAAAATAATGTTATCTCTACTTCTCTCCAAATGGATAGCTATATCAACATGGGGTTTTCACCAATAGACTTCTTATGATACCGAGTTGGTCCTAAATGAAAATGGTGCCAGTCGTACATCCAATATGGCTGCCACGAAGACTGTCTTAAAAATCGTGTTGTCACTAACCCCCCAGAATGGATGATCATTATGATATTGGTTTTCACCCAAAGCTTCTAATGATGTCTACTTTGTCTTTAATGAAAATGGTGCCAAGCTGACATCCAATATGTGTACCACAGCAGCTAATTTAAAAATCTTTTTATTGTTGAAGAATATCAGAGATGGTTTCAACACTCAACAGTTAAAAGGAATAAATGGTCTTAGCTTGAATTCCTGGAAATTATTTTCGCCCAGTAGAGCGTCAGTCACTTCGAGGGGCTCTTGTTATCAGCGTTCACATATAAATATTACATTTACATTGATTGTCGGTCAGAGGTAAAAGGTCAGTCACAGGTTGAGCTATATAAAGGTTTAATGTATATATTATAGCTAATTTTTGAATTGGTAAAATATAAACAAAACTACAGAACATTCATCTCAAACAAGGCAATATATTTTTTTCATTTAAAATCTCAGACCAAAGTAGCCGATTTGTATGCCAAACCCGAATCGGAAATGGCTCTTTAACCGTGTTGACCGTGACCTGGTCTGCTTTATTTCTGAAGCAAAATACAGCGCATAATCTTTTAATTCGTTCAGAAGCAGGAAGAAAAGACTTTGAAAAAGATACTCTTAAGTCACTGTTCTATATCACACTTTACGTCAAAACACAATCTCGATAATCATACTTTTAATTTACTTGCGTAATCAACAGTTTATACGTGCCCTTATCTTTTTTTTTCAACGTGTATCGGTGTAGTCCAAATTAAACATCCTCACCAGATGCGTGAATAAAGATACCACTCTGTCCGTGATTTATGCACCATTTGTGATAACCAGTCATCCTTGTGAGAAAATTGATAACCAATTAACTACCATGAAAAGCAACATATCGAGGGATTCATTCCTTGTTTCGCATTGATCTTACAGAGGTGCACGAGAGTCTGCTTCAGCGAGATTACGTTTCTCTTGCATACAATATACGTAATTAGTCTAATTTAATTAGAAATATGTAGTTTTTCTTCGACGATAATTCTAGAGCCACTTTTGATCTCGAAAGAAATATTGTGTTGTAAGAAAACTTCAACCCTGACTGGCTTGCAAGCCAAAATTTGCACACGGTCGGCTGGCATTGGGTCTTGCGGGTTTCAAGAAAGCTCTTAGGAGAGTTGAAAGTGTTTGAACAGACGTCTCCAAAAGCATCCCCAGAGAGAACGTCTGTAATATTTTATCGCTTTCTTAAGTTCTCGCAATAATATCATGCAATAAATATGCTTTGATGACCTTTGATGGCAAGGTTAAGTACTGTATTCTGGCGCCTTGTTCTTCATTTTTATTTCCGTTTGCGTGAAGGTGGTACAATTGTTTATATTTTGGTCGAATCAGCAACATTGGGAAATCAGTTCCCATGCAAGAAGAAACTGATGCTAATTTGCTGTAATGGCCCATGCCCAGCATTCATTTAAAATTAGTGCCATTTCGGACATCATCTCTCAGTATTAATTACATTTTTACATTCTTGTGGTAATTTTAGTTTCTTGATTTTTTTTTTTATCAACAGCTTGACAAAGTGCCAAAGATACGGTGTGGCACGCTTGAAGTAAGGAAAATACGTCTTAATTTTGATGTCTTCATCACGATAGCAAATGTGGCAAAACGAACGATTTCTCTATGTCTTCTAGATTTTAAAACAACTGCTATATGCGTGTATTTGCCTTTTGGCGGAAACATCTCTGGTATCGATAAGCATACTTAGAGATTTAAAGAGAATATTTGTTTTGATTCAAGAAAATTAAGTGCATTAGTGACGTTGGATGCATTTCTTATGCTCCACTTACGATACAAACAATGGAGAGAGAGAGAGAGAGAGAGAGAGAGAGAGAGAGAGAGAGAGAGAGAGAGAGAGAGAGAGAGAGAGAGAGAGAGAGAGAAACATGAGTAATCTTCACTGGGGCTGTAAATGTTTGAAGTGACTCACAAGCATATTTTCGAAAACCAGATCACTTTTCTGTCGATAAATAGTACACTACCTTTTGGCTTGTATGACCGGTACAGTTTAAATGATCACCCCTACCCCATTTAATGAGAAATATGGCAAAATTTTAAGAAAACAACAAACAAAAAACAAAAAAAATTACTTACTAGTGTCAATATTTTGTTGTAAGTTTAAGTCGTTACACGCAGTTCTTATGTTGTGTCATGTGTGTCGGAATACGGAGGTGGCGGTACGATATATCGTGCCGCAAGAAAATTATTGATATATTCCCAATACGTATTGCTATATCGTTGTAGCTCTAATAGGTAGATGGGGTCTGTTAAAAAAAGGCCTTTTTCTAATTGTAAATCATGACGACTTAGCCATCATGTAAGTGAGTGTACGTACATAAGAGCGGCCAAATATTCCGGTCAAGATGGGTTGTATGTAAACACTATCATACAATAAATTGTGTATACATTCCGGGAATAATTATCTGGGTCATCCTAGCATGTATTGATGGAGCCAAGAATCATCTTTGTTCCTCTTTAATACTTCTATGTAGCTTTTCTCTAATTGCTGCTGTCTTATTAGTCACATAATTTGCAAGACATAGGATTGAAATTATTCGTAAATATATGTTGCCTTTTCTTGTCAGTGTCTTCAGATTCACCATTAGGCATTAATGTTCCTCAAGGTACCCCACAACTTTGGATCATTCATTTGATATGCATCCCTTAATTTTATATGGTCTCAATAAGGCGGAGCCTATCATGTTATGACGTTGTCCGTCCGTCTGTTGCTATTTTGTTCCACACAATAACTCGAGTCCTCCACCAACTATCGTTACCAAGCTTTGCAAATAGCCTGTATTTGTGGTAAGAAAGAAGCCTATCAATTTCGGGGTCAAAAGGTCAAAGTTCAAGGTCACTGTGACTGAAAGGTAAAGAAAGGGTTTCTGCACAACAACATTGGTTATGTATCACAAACTTGGACTACTCTTTGTTGACTGCATCCTTATTGGTGTAAGGAAGAAGCCTACCGATGTTGAGGTCAAAAGGCTAAGATCACTGTGATTGAATGAATAAAAATTGGTTTCTGCACAATAACTATAGTTATTCATATAAACCTAGACTAAACATTGTGGGTGGCTTACACTTTGGATAAAGTAGAAGCCTGTTGATTTTGGGGTCAAAGGTAAAGTTTAACGTAGCTGAAAAATAAATAATGGTTTCCACAAAAACATTCAGTTCTCCAGCTTCACCAAAGTTTGTGCATGGCTTACACTTTGGGCAAGAAAAAAGCCTATTAATTTTGGGATCAAAAAGTCAAGGTCAAAGTCACTCTGATTGAAAGGATACAAATGTTTTTTTGCATAATAACTTTTGTTATATATCGCATACTTTGACCAAAAGATCAAAGAAAAATGGTTTGTGCACAATAACTTTTGTTATAGGATAAAATCCTTGACCAAACGTTGTGGATGTCTTGTACTTAAAGTAATGAAGAAACTTACTGATTTTAGGGTCTAAAGGTCAGAGGTAATTTGGTCACGTTAAGTATAATAAGAAAATAATGGTTTCTGCCCATTAAATTTAGTTCAAGACCATATACTTTGACCAAAGGTCATTGAGATCCTTTGCTCAATAATCTCCAGAGTCAGCCATGCCCGACATAGAGGAACTCTTATTGTCCGAAGGATAAAGTTTTCACGGTCATCCAGCTGAAAGCTGGTCAAGGTCACTATAAAGAGACTTCAAACTCGAATACAGATTGACATTAATTCTGATTCTAGGCATGCGCCAAGGGTGGATCCAGACGGGGGTGGAGCTGATACCCACCCCCTCTTAAAAATAAGTGCGAGAAATAACTGGGTTATTCCTAGATTAAGTTTGTTTTTATTAGCTCTACTGGTCATAGACCAGAAGAGCTTATGGGGAGGTCTGTTGTCTGTCGTCGGTCGTCCGTTGTCCGTCCGTCAGTTAGCGCAACTTTGTTATAGCTACTCCTCCTAAACTACTTGGAGAATTGCCATGAAACTTTACACATACATTCATCCCATAGTCTAGTTGGTCCCAAATGAAAATGGTGCTGCTCAGACATCCAATATGGCCGCCAGAGTGGCCATTTTGAAAATCTTGTTTTAAGTACTTGTCCAGACTGGATGGTTATATCAAAACGGGAGTTTTGCTAAAAGACTTCTTATGATGTATACTTGGTCTCAAGTGAAAACGGTACAGATTTGACATTCAATATGGCCGCCACGGCAGCTATCTTGAAAATCTTGTTATCGCTACTCCTCCTGAATGGAAGGTCATATCAGTATGGGGTTTTCACTGAAAGACTTTTTATGACGTCTAGTTAGTCGTAAATGAAAACGGTGCTGTCAATATGACCGCCATGTAGCCATCTTGAAAATCTTGTTATCACTACTTATCCTACATGGATGGACATATCAGTATGGGTTTTCATTTAAAGACTTCTTATGATATCTAGTTGGTCATAAATCAAAATAATGCAGAACTGACATCCAATATTGCAGCCACGGCAGTAATCTTGAAAATCTTGTTATCGTTACTCCTCCTGAATGGGTGGTCAAATGAACATGGGGTTTTCACTAAAACACCTCGTATGATGTTTGCTTGGTCCTAAATGAAGATGGTGTGGATCTGACATCCAGTATGGCCGTCAAGGCAACCATCTTTAAAATCTTGTTATCGCTACTAATCCTGAATGAATGGACATATAAACATGGGGTTTTCACTGAATGACTTATTCTGATGTCTGTTTAGTCATAAATGAAAATGGTGCTGATCTGGAGTCTAATATAGCCGCCACGGCAGCCATCTTGAAAATCTTGTTATCTCTGCTCTGCTAAATGGATGGTCATATCAACATCGGGTTTTCACCAAAAGAGTTCTTATGATGTCTACTTAGACTTAAATGACAAGGGTGCCGATCTGAAATTCAATATGGCCGCCATCTAGAAAATCTTGTTATCGCTAATCCTCCTGATCA
The DNA here is from genome assembly GCA_029931535.1 of Margaritifera margaritifera. Taxonomy (NCBI): domain Eukaryota; kingdom Metazoa; phylum Mollusca; class Bivalvia; order Unionida; family Margaritiferidae; genus Margaritifera; species Margaritifera margaritifera. The sequence goes on along the minus strand of JAQPZY010001381.1, from coordinate 281,823 downwards.
GAAAGTTATATTGACGTGGAGTTTTCATTAAAAGAATTCTTATGATGTCAGAATTTTCACTAAAAGACTTCTTATGATGTCTAGTTGGTCCTAAATGAAAATGGGGCGGATCTGACGTCCAATATGGACACCATGACAGTCATCTTGAAAATCTTCTTATCGCTACTCTGCTGGAATTGATGCTCATATCAACATGCGGTTTATACTTGAAGACTTTTTTTGATTTCTAGTTGGTCCTAAATGAAAATGGTGCCTATCTGACGTCTAATATGGCCGCAATGGTAGCCATCTTGAAAATCTTGTTATCGCTACTCCTCCTGAATGAATGGGGATATCTACATCGGGTTTTCATTAAAAGACTCCTTGTCATGTCTACTTGGTCCTAAATGAAAATGGTGCTGATCTGTTGTCCTTCGTCCGATGTCCCTCCGTCCGTTAGATAACAAGTTTGTTATCGCTACTCCTCCTAAACTAGTCAGGATTGCCTTGAAACATACGTACGTACGTGCATACATACATACATACATACATACATACATACATACATACATACATACATACATACATACATACATACATACATACATACATACATACATACATACATACATACATACATACATACATACATACATACATACATACATACATACATACATACATACATACATACATACATACATACATACATACATACATACACACACACACACACACACACACACACACACATACACACACACACACATACATACATACATACATACATACATACATACATACATACATACATACATACATACATACATACATACATACATACATACATACATACATACATACATACATACATACATACATACATACATACATACATACATACATACATACATACATACATACATACATACATACATACATACATACATACATACATACATACATACATACATACATACATACATACATACATACATACATACATACATACATACATACATACATACATACATACATACATACATACATACATACATACATACATACATACATACATACATACATACATACATACATACATACATACATACATACATACATACATACATACATACATACATACATACATACATACATACATACATACATACATACATACATACATACATACATACATACATACATACATACATACATACATACATACATACATACATACATACATACATACATACATACATACATACATACATACATACATACATACATACATACATACATACATACATACATACATACATACATACATACATACATACATACATACATACATACATACATACATACATACATACATACATACATACATACATACATACATACATACATACATACATACATACATACATACATACATACATACATACATACATACATACATACATACATACATACATACATACATACATACATACATACATACATACATACATACATACATACATACATACATACATACATACATACATACATACATACATACATACATACATACATACATACATACATACATACATACATACATACATACATACATACATACATACATACATACATACATACATACATACATACATACATACATACATACATACATACATACATACATACATACATACATACATACATACATACATACATACATACATACATACATACATACATACATACATACATACATACATACATACATACATACATACATACATACATACATACATACATACATACATACATACATACATACATACATACATACATACATACATACATACATACATACATACATACATACATACATACATACATACATACATACATACATACATACATACATACATACATACATACATACATACATACATACATACATACATACATACATACATACATACATACATACATACATACATACATACATACATACATACATACATACATACATACATACATACATACATACATACATACATACATACATACATACATACATACATACATACATACATACATACATACATACATACATACATACATACATACATACATACATACATACATACATACATACATACATACATACATACATACATACATACATACATACATACATACATACATACATACATACATACATACATACATACATACATACATACATACATACATACATACATACATACATACATACATACATACATACATACATACATACATACATACATACATACATACATACATACATACATACATACATACATACATACATACATACATACATACATACATACATACATACATACATACATACATACATACATACATACATACATACATACATACATACATACATACATACATACATACATACATACATACATACATACATACATACATACATACATACATACATACATACATACATACATACATACATACATACATACATACATACATACATACATACATACATACATACATACATACATACATACATACATACATACATACATACATACATACATACATACATACATACATACATACATACATACATACATACATACATACATACATACATACATACATACATACATACATACATACATACATACATACATACATACATACATACATACATACATACATACATACATACATACATACATACATACATACATACATACATACATACATACATACATACATACATACATACATACATACATACATACATACATACATACATACATACATACATACATACATACATACATACATACATACATACATACATACATACATACATACATACATACATACATACATACATACATACATACATACATACATACATACATACATACATACATACATACATACATACATACATACATACATACATACATACATACATACATACATACATACATACATACATACATACATACATACATACATACATACATACATACATACATACATACATACATACATACATACATACATACATACATACATACATACATACATACATACATACATACATACATACATACATACATACATACATACATACATACATACATACATACATACATACATACATACATACATACATACATACATACATACATACATACATACATACATACATACATACATACATACATACATACATACATACATACATACATACATACATACATACATACATACATACATACATACATACATACATACATACATACATACATACATACATACATACATACATACATACATACATACATACATACATACATACATACATACATACATACATACATACATACATACATACATACATACATACATACATACATACATACATACATACATACATACATACATACATACATACATACATACATACATACATACATACATACATACATACATACATACATACATACATACATACATACATACATACATACATACATACATACATACATACATACATACATACATACATACATACATACATACATACATACATACATACATACATACATACATACATACATACATACATACATACATACATACATACATACATACATACATACATACATACATACATACATACATACATACATACATACATACATACATACATACATACATACATACATACATACATACATACATACATACATACATACATACATACATACATACATACATACATACATACATACATACATACATACATACATACATACATACATACATACATACATACATACATACATACATACATACATACATACATACATACATACATACATACATACATACATACATACATACATACATACATACATACATACATACATACATACATACATACATTAAGATCCCTGATCATAATTATCAAGTCACTTAGAACATAATTTTCCATGGCACTGTAAACTGTGGCTTGCAGAAAGAAGACTTATCATGATTAGTTTCATTGTATTCTACACTTTGCTGAAGTATATCTGGGTCTATCTGGGCTTGGAGAGAGAGATGTGTAGGTGTTTTATATTGAGGCACGATGTGGCTTGTGCCTGTCTGTACTTGGGTTTTCATTATCCTGATTAGTGGCAATGTCTTGTACAATTTGACGAAGTTTATCTGGGTCTACCAGTGCTAGAGGAGAGGGAGGTGTTAAGTAATTAGGCCCTTTGTAGCTTGTGTCTACTTGAGCAAGCAGAATTTGTAATTAATTATGGCTTTGCTTGACAGGCACTGATAGGAGTGGTGGTTATGGGCCAAGCTGAATATGGCTCTGGTGACACAGTGCTGGTGTTAGATCTATTGTTTATGTCTTAACACATTTCAAGAAATCCATTTTAAGTCCACGCCTGCTTCAGTGATGACTTGTTCCTGACATGGATAAGGATACTGTCTTGATTTTCTTTGATGTGGATAAAATCTGGGATTACCTTTCTGTATGAATTTACTTCTATATCATGAATATCCTCTTGGGTGAATCCAGAGAACTCCAGAGAACTCAAATAGACTGGATCCATTAAAATTTTTCTACAGTATTGACATTGTTAGATTTACCACGGTTTTATTTGTATGCAGAACTCTGGTAAGCATTTTCAAAAAAGTATAACATTTTTAACAGCATCATTCACAATGAGGATTTACCAAAAGCATCTAAGTGCTTAGATGAGCAAATATCCATGATGAATAAATCCTAGATGAATGAATAATCATATGATATTCGCTGATTTTGACAGTGCATATTCGCTTGCAATAATGGATGATTTTGTTCGGAATTATAGAATATATGAAAATGGAATCTTTTCTGCCAAGTACTTCTAAGCAATTGTTTACCTAGTCATCATCTTGCAGCATGAATGAAATGATCCGAAACCATGTGTTTTCATCATTCAAAATGGTAGACATTGTTCAAAGGAAGAAATGGTCTCATCTTGATTTCCTGGAAATTCGTTTAGCCAAGTAGAGCATCAGTATCAGTCGAGGGTTCGTCCCAGTCTCCTCGCCTACTTATTTAGCCCCCCCCCCCCCCCCAACAACACACACAATATCTCTGGATCCGTCCTGTGCGTCCATGAGAAAGGTCCTGTATGGAGCTATTACCAGTTAGTAAGTGGATCATAGACGAGGATTAGTAAGTGGATAATAGATGAGGATCATAGACGATGTTCTGAGGTTCTGATGGTCATTTGCAATTATATTTGACAATATGTCAATACAGATAAATGATATATGGAAATCTGTAATTTATTTAACTTTTTTTTTATTTTTTATGCCAGTCCAGTTTAGATACATGCATGAAAAAAGTCCGGTTTGTTTCTGACATGTGACAGATGAATGTCTGTCTTATTCACTGAAAGGATTTGTTAAATTTCTCCTGGACGATGTAGCTGGTTTCTAATTTGTATATACAACCTGACTGTGGTCATTTATATTATACGGTGTTATCAAAACAGTATTTACTTTAGGTGACTGATTACTCTAAAATCCATAGACTAGGCTGGTAGTTACTATGTGCCCTTCTGTGACCCATACTGCATATTGAAATAGGCGACGTATATTCTGAAACGTATTGACACATATCAACTAGCGTTGTGTCTGTGTGTGTTTGACACATATCACGGGAGTTGTGTCTGTGTGTATTTAAAACATATCACGGGAGTTGTGTCTGTGTGTGTTTAAAACATATCACGGGAGTTGTGTCTGTGTGTGTTTAAAACATATAACGGGAGTTATGTCTGTGTGTGTTTGACACATATCACGGGAGTTGTGTCTGTGTGTGTTTTTTTAAAAACATATCACGGGAGTTGTGTCTGTGTGTGTTTGACACATATCACGGGCGTTGTGTCTGTGTGTGTTTGACACATATCACGGAAGTTGTGTCTGTGTGTGTTCGAAATGAAATAAAAGTGATAATATAAAGTTAAATACGTGTCAGCAGGTATGTTAACTTTCCAGAAGAGTGACACTTTTAAACCTGGATGACTGATTTGACATTTTGTATATCTTTATGTAATTAATTTAGGCGGCAAATACTAGTAAAACAGTTTGGTGATTTCCGGTATGGAGTGTTCATGCATCATGAAATGATCTAATATTTAATATTTGTCCAAATGTCGTACACATAACGAGGGCTTAACCAACTATATGTTTTTTCATAGCTTGCACTATGATTTCTGTACTGAAAAAAAGAAAGTTCAACGCACACTGTTTGCTAATCAAATACTGGTGTCTTAAATATACCTTGGTTTGGTTCTGTATCAATATTCTTGTCGTATGCGTGACATTTACATCAATATTTTACACCGTATCTTTCAACTAAGACAATGTCTGTTTTGTTTCTTTTTAACAGTACTTTCAACACAAGGACACACTGAGGCAGCCAACCCGGGCTGGCCTAAGCGGGTATTGAACCCGCGACCCGTGGATTACGAGTCCGACGCTCTGCCAACTGAGCTATCGCGGCTCCCGAACTTGGACAAATTTGAAATCTCTTATTATCAGTATGTCACGTGATAGTTCTGATTAGTATACTTCAAAGAGGTAAAGGAAATAACACAACCGCATTTACTGTGCACAGTTTTAGACCATGTCAATACGCTTTGAAAAGACTCATCATAAAAATAGGTAGCTCTTCGTTGAGTACATGAAATCTCCTTGATACTTTTGCTAGTAAATTTAAACTGACTCAATAAATTGTATTCGAACCACACCAAACTGTAATTCATTTGTGCAGTGGATACGTGAGACTGAACTTGAGACGTCAAACTTCCTGTGTGGACTCATTTCATACTACAATCAATATAGTTATCCGAATCCATTTATAATTGTACTCTTCTATATGATTTTTTTTTATCATCTTCGTTTGATTTTGTATCGTCTTTTTCATTTGATTTTGTATCGTCTTTTTCGTTTAATTTTTTATAGTCTTTTTCGTTTGATTTAAGTCTCAGTTAGACTATATGCGCGAGTGGAATACCAGAGATACTGTGGGGTGGGGCGACGAAAAGTGTATTGATAGAAAACTCGAGGGCGCTTTGATTTTTTTCTGTCATGCTCGTGTCTTATTCAGATCGCTAACACTCGTCATTTGTACATGTTCTGTGATGCCGAAGAATGACCGTTATATCATCTGCAGAAGGAAAATTGACTTGAAAGTGCACAAGTTTCTAACAGTCCAACCTAAATTTTCATTGAAGTATTACATTGCTTTTTTTCTGGAACCTATTCATATTGTGTTAGAATGAGTTTTGCGGAATTTATATTTTCCAAAATATTACCAAGATATGTCAAACTGAATATACGGACGACAATACTATGGTGTATTTCTGGATTTAATTTGTGGACCAATTGTTAAGAATATTAGTGTGTGTGGGGGGGGGGGGGGGAGGGGGTCTTTTCTTTACCTCACATTGATTCATTTTTGTCTTTTATTACAGTGCCAAATTGAGTTATTTCAGGTTGTATTGTAGTTATCTATGCCTAAATAAAAAGATACATTTGTATATAATTTTCTAAACTCTCTTGATAAATTATTTCTTGTTGTAGAGTAGTTGGCTATATTAGATGGGCACGTTTGTATTTACTGTTAATTTTAGTAACTGTGATTTCTGTTAAATGTGGTGTTATCACTAGCCCACTCTGGCCTCATAGTGGGGGATGTTACTATTAGCTGTGATTTCTTTTAAATGTGGTGTTATCCATAGCCCACTCTGGCCTCATAGTGGGGGATGTTACTATTAGCTGTGATTTCTGTTAAATGTGGTGTTATCCATAGCCCACTCTGGCATCAAAGGACGGCCGGAAGTGAGTCAGCCTGCCCAACTCTGAGAGCATGTGAGCCGGCTCGAACCATGGGAGCAGTATCACTCAGTGACAGAACCCTCGAGCGGCAACCTAATCAAAATTGCATGACTGTATGGGGTTTTTCCATTTAGATCTTTTGAAAAAGCGCTTTCGATTTCATTCTCTTAAAATACAAATTTGATCGTTTTCGAGCCACTGTCAAAAATACAACCACGAATTTGGAAGAAAACTGCGTGATACTAAACAGAAAAGAGTAACTTACACTCACGGATTGGTTTTATTTTTTGGGAAACATTTTTTACACCATGTACACAAAATTAAAATCTGAATCCTGAAAATTAGTAAATAAAGAAATTGTAACTGGAACGATTGTCATAATTAAAATATATGTGGCTAACGCGTTATTGGTTGGTAGGAACAGCCCGAAATAACTAACTGGGCAGAATCTGATCGACAGCACGTCAATGGCGTTTCAACAATACTTCCGCGGACGATCGCCACTCAGGCTGGGCCGCTTGCTTCTTTGCCTCTTCCGACATTAATAATTAAATAGTGCGCTGTGCGCACAATAAAGCGTCAAATGGGTACTTAGGTCTCATTTGACGAGAAATTAAGCAGTACGCTTTGCGTACAATTACCAAGACGCACATGACCGAATGACCGAACGCGTCTATAATTTAAGTTAAGTAAGTAAGCGCAGGCAAAAGCCAAATGGAAATGGAAAACTCCATACAGTCAGGCAATTTCGATGTAGCTTGTCGCTGGCGATTTCTTTCCTTGGGGTCTTGTCCCAGGCTTCCCTCTCAGGCAGGCTACTTCTACTCCAGCTAACCACTATTCTGTCTGTAATAGTCTGGTCCCCGGCAGCTTCGGTGAGGGAGTAGGATAACTTGCGCACGGCTCTACTACTCATGCCGGTAACTTTAGTCCCCCACCTCATGTACTTACTGCTTTTTGACTTTTCCGTCACTGGACTTACGGCGGCTCGGGAGGTGTTGTTTCTCCGATCGCTGGCGGCTAACTTTTTTAATTACAAATTTAACCTCTTTGGATCTACCGTCTAAAACATAACTACGGAGTTATGGAAATAATGTCCAAGATCACTAAATTTTGAAGGGTAACTTATACCCACAGATTGGTTTACATTTTTAGGAAACATTATTAAATAAATTTGTAACCAGCTGAATTATCACAATTAAAAAATGTGGCTAACACATAATTGGCCGTTAGGGACAGCCCGACATAGACAACTGGGCAGAATTTTATTAAAAGTACATCACTGGCGTTTTAACTCATTTTCGCTGCCGCTTTGCGCCTCCAGAATGTCCTTTTCCAGCTTGACCTCTAACGAACATCATTAGTGTCAGCGAACAAAGCAGCAAGCAACAACAAGAAAGAACGAGGAAATGGAAATCATTATTCCTACCGAAGCCCTGAATGCCCTCAAGGGACTAGGCCTGAGCACCGCATCAGTATGGAGCCTGAGTGCCCATGAGAAAAGAACAACTCTTTCCTAATGTGTGAGGAGAAAACGAAGCCCTGAATGCCCTCATGGGACTAGGCCTGAGCACCGCATCAGTATGGAGCCTGAGTGCCCATGAGAAGAGAACAACTCTTTCCTAATGTGGGAGGAGAAAACGACATACAGAAGAAGCCCCCAGGGGAGATGGAGAGGATAACCGCAGGCACAGAGGGAGCCACAGGAGACCCAGACGAAGCCGAGCGCCTCGACCGAAGCAACCCGAAGTGACGAAACGTCAAAACCACCACCACTGCCACCACCACAACCAAAAGCAACAAACGATGCTAGGCAACAGAGGGCAAGGCAGGGAAGAGAGGAGCAGAGGAAGAAGCTGGAGAATCAGCCGGAGAAAAAACAAGAGGCGGCTGCGAGAAAGAAACCCCAATCCCTCGAAACGTCGATCCAGACACCTACGGCGGCGGTAGAGGTCACAAACAAATAGCCGGTCGGTAAGTTATACCAAAAAAACCTAGAGTTCATCTGCGAAAAGGCATGTGCAATGGGGCTTGTCGACCTCTACCTAAACCGGGAGGCTGCTCAACAGCATATAAAAGACCACCCGATGGTGATAGAAAAAACCAGAGGACAGAACAAGGTTACCAAAGTACGCTGGAGAACAACATCAGGCACTGGGGAGAACGATACAGTGAATGCCCGCTCACGCTAGCCACGATAATCTGCAACCGCTTCATCGAATACCACAAGTTGCAGGGGAAGAATGAGCTCTACTTTGATTTAAAAAAAAAGTCACGTCGCGGACCTGACGGAGCTGGGGGCGGGGGGGGGGGGGGACAAAGAGACCGCGTGAGACGCCAGTTTGAGCCTTCGGAATACCTAAATAAAGTCTTTGTCACGACTTCCTCGTAAAACAGCCCTCTGAGAGCTAAAAGAAAATTTTTTTTGGCATCGAAAACTCGTTTCGATAATAACTCAATTAATCACAAATTTTACACATTCGTCGCACTGTTTTCAAAAAACTACTCGATAACATAACACGAAAAGTGTAAGATCACTAAAACTAATAATGAGTTACTTACACCCTGAATTGATTTACTTTTTTGGAAACCCTAAGTACACTATGTACACTAAATTCTAAAAATGGAATAGAATAGGTAAATTCTAACTGATAGCTTGTTTACAATTAAAATATGTGGCTAACACATAATTGCCCAATAGGGACAGCCCGAATTAGACAACTGGCAGAATTTGACTTAAAGTACATCACTGGCGTTTCAACTCATGATTCCGCAGCCGCTTTGCACCGCCGGACGTGCCTTTTCTAACTTGGCATCGAACAGACATTGTGCACAAATTAAGAAGTACGCCGTGCGTACAATTTTTAACTCGTCGCACATGGCCGAAGGGCCGAACTCAACGTTAATTTAAGATAAATCAGTGCAGGCACCATTCATAGTCTGCCGCCTGCTGTGGGGAGGGGAGGAGCGGGGAGCAGCCGCTGTAAATGAGGAGGTGTGTGTGTGTGGGGGGGGGGGAGGGGCTAAAAACCAGGCCGGTTAGTAGTTTCCTGTGCTTTCAGCCGGAATGTAACCTGTCCACCCCCCCCCACCCACCCCACACACACACACTCACCCACCCCCGGCCACATCGAAGCATCCTGAATACCTGGAGCAGCTAAACCTCAGCGAGCTACCAGCAGGGGCACAGAGGCAGTAGAGAGAAGAAGACTGGAGAGAAGAGCGGCAAAACCTGGAGACGAAAACTGAGCCCCAGAGTGCGGTGCTGACAATCGAAGAGGGCCGAGCCTTCGTTATCACCGTACCCACGCCCAGGAGAAGACACCAGGGACCGGCTGCTCTGAATGGCTGACTGTATGGGGTTTTCTATTTGGTTTTTGAAAACCCCTTTCGATCATAACTTTTTTAATTACAAATTTGACATTTTTCAATCTACCGTGTAAACAAACAACTATGAATTTTGTGGAAATAATACATAAGATCACTAAATTATTTAAGGGTAACTTATACCCACGGATTGAATGAAATAAGTGAAATTTGTAACTAGATTGATTATTACAATTTAAATATGTGGTTAACACATGATTGGCCGTTAGGGAGAGCCTGACTTGGAGAACAGGGCAGAATTGGATTCAAAATACATTACTGGCATTTCAATTCATGATCCTCTGCCGCTTTGCGCCTCAGGACATGCCCTTTTCAAACTTGGCCACGACCGGACACTATGCGTAACACCTCACAATTAATTAAATAGTGCGCTGTGCGCACAAACAATTTTAACTCGTCGCACATGGCCGAAGGGCCGAACGCGACACTAATTTAAGATCAGTCGGTAGTGCAGGTACCATATATAAAGTTAATTATTATAAGGTGGTCTTCCGACGTACATGGCCAAATGGCCGCACACGTCGTTAATCCCACAATCAATCAATCAGGTGGTCCTAAGCCCAGACCATCAAGGCAAGCTGCACAATGCAGCAATGATTCATAGAACCATCTATAACTACAATGTATGGGGTGGTCCCAAATCCAGATCATAAGGGTCTCACTGTACAACACAGCGCCTGCTTTAGCATGCCTCCTTAAATGTAAGAATTATAGTGAGAAGAAATCAGGAGTTGCATATGTGCGAAAACAATAGGATCAACTAAAAAAAAAAAATAAAAAATAAAAAATGTAAGAGCAAACTATTACAATAAACATTCCACTCCTTGGCCTTTAACTGTACAGACGTTATAGGTCAATTAAATTCAACATGTGTGTGTACTTTTTTTTTAACTAACCCATTGCTACATGTTTCTGTGGTGATGGTGAATATCGTAACATTTAATATTTACTAACAGAATTAAACAAACTCACCACTGATATACATAACTTTGCTTTAACTATATTTTAGAAAAAAGGAGAAGAAAAAAAAAAGTCTCACAATTTCTGGTGGTGTGAACTTTAATGTTATAACATTGCAGGTAGTTCAAGGAATTGGAACCCATTCAAATGCATTCCACAATATCGCCAATATAAATTTAGATATTATAAGGTGGTCCTAAGCCCAGATCATCAAGGCCAGCTGCGCAAGGTGGCAATTATTGGACATTTAGTAACCTGCCCCATTGACTTGGCCCACATATAATCAAAACATATGAGGTGGTCCTAAGTCCAGACCAGTAGGTCCCCACTGCACAGTGCATTATCTGATTGACCATGTTTCCTATTGTGAATAAGGAAATACGAATCAGTGTATGCACATGTGCTAATCATTAGGATGCTCGAAATTATTAAAAAGCAGCAAAGGACAATACAAATTCGACTCCTTTGCAGTAGCTGATTACAAGTTTCCTTTCAATTAACTTATAATCTACAACCTTACAATCCTACAATCTTACAATCCTACAACCTTACAATCCTACAACCTTACAATCCTACAACCTTTTGATACTAACCATACCATTACTAATTATCCCCTCCAACAATCCAAATAATAGTACAGAGTTTTTCCAAAATATTCATATTATTTACATAATATGATACTAAAATCACATTTGGCATAGCTAAATCAAAATTTACTTTTGGTCTCACAGCCCTTCCCGAGCGTCTGCGCATCTTTTTCCGGGACACCTTTCCCTCCTTTTACTATACCAGACAATTTTATGACACTAAAAAATCAACATTTATAACCGGTCGTAATTAAAAAAACTCGATCGATCTAGTGCGTGGAGTCAGCATGTAGAACATGAAGGTTCGTATAGACTTAAATTCAATATATAAAAAGAAAACCCTCACGCTCGTCTAATTCCCCAACCGAAGCGAATTTACATCAAATAATCGCTTGTAGACTTTTCGCAATTTGATATTTTCTTGCATCGTTCACTGACAGGATGGCACGATAAATACAATCAGTTTTCAATGTCCGTCATTTAATTTATTCTCTGTATCAATTTAGAAAAACTGTTTAAATTTATACTCTCTCTTTCATTGAAACTAGATTTTTCCTCTCGCTGATTCATTCACCCACCCACCCACCCCACACAAATTTTCTTTGATTGTTCTTATACGAACAGTTGTTAATGTTTACCCTCCATGTTACTTGCTAAATGATTCGATTTCGAAATATCTCTCTCTCTCTCTCTCTCTCTCTCTCTCTCTCGCATTATGATATAGTGATAGTGATATACATCTGTTCGACTGGATACAGCAGACGGCATCTGACGTCATTAATCAATATTCCACTTCGTAACGTCCATCCGTGGTTTACCAGTTACTGGTACCCCACGACCTAGCCGTGGGTTACCAGAATTGAGAACACGGGAAAGTACTGACGTGAAAGTCGCGGTCATACAATGACACCTTGTCTTTTGCCGTAGTCATGTGCCGAGATTTCGGGGTTAGTCCTAAACTTTACATTCTTGTAACATCATCAGCTCAGTCGTTGTATTTCGGATAATCATTGAACCACGACGATTCGCATTATGCTGTATTCGACCGAGTTGTCGGCAAAGACTCCGTAGAATGCGGCGTAAGCGTGTACCGTCATCGGTCAAATGTGCACATTATTTGTTTAAATTTGGTTACGTCATAATGTTGATGGTAAATGTGTTTTTTTCTTTTTTTTTATATGATGTTATGTCGTGTCTTGATTGATGTGATCAACAATCTTCATTATTATTGAAATATATAGAGGATATCTATGTTTTTTAGTAGATGTACTGAAATATTTCATGAGTGAAGTGGAAACAGTCTTTGGTCACAAGTGGCGAAGCCACGAGTGACAATACAAAATGTTTCCACTTCACGAGTGAAATATCTCCGTATATCTACTCAAAAATACGTAGATTTTCTTTTTATTATATATTTTTAAAGGCAAAAGTTAGCCGTTGATTTGCATGGGTTTTCCATTCTGTGTCAATGTAATTAACAGCTGTATTTCAACATCGATAAAATGAAGTTCCTAAATTTTACAATAATAGTGAGACAGTGACGTTTTACAAATTTAGTTTGTACATATCTTGCTTAAAATTGTGTATTTTGTCAAAATAATGACTGTATTCGTACGAAAATGAAGAATTTTTTATTTTTGTTAACACAGTTCATGCTTGGATTGATACTGATGGGGTGGGATAACTAGAAACATAACAGAGTGGTTGTATCTGACAGACTTCAGACCGTAACATCTTTAAACAAAACATTTTAATGATTCTAAGTTTACTTGTAAGGATTTTCATTCTTCATTTTGTTGATTTCTACATTCAAAAGTAAATTTTTGTGTGACCTTGGCAAGCTTGCAGTCTAGCTCGGTAGCAGACGCTGGATCCGATTTTCGATTGTCACTTAATTTCGGTTTAAAATCAACACTAATCAACGCCTAATTTATCCATTGTTTTCAAACACGATTGTGAAGCGAGTTAAAATTGCTGCTTAAAAAACTGTATGACTATATTTAATCACCATTTTTTGTTGTTGTTGTTGTTTTTTTTTCTTCTAAAAATTTTATACCGTTTGTTGCAGAGTATTACAGGTATACAATACTGTATGGGTGACACATAACAACAGGTTATGTAAGCTCAGTCACTGATAGTCTCCATGATTCATGTAGAAAACTAATTATAAAAAAGTTAATACCTGAAGTCTACTTTTTGCTGTTTGGAGTTGGTTTTTATGAATTTCTTGATGGCACCTCATTGATTGCATAAATGTACACTAGAGGGTCTACAGTTGACGTATTTTAAGATCTGTACATCCTGATGTGGAGAGAGAGAGAGAGAGAGAGAGAGAGAGAGAGAGAGAGAGAGAGAGAGAGAGAGAGAGAGAGAGAGAGAGAGAGAGAAGAAGAAGAAGAAGAAGAAGAAGAAGAAAATTAAATAGGCCTAAATATGAAAATACGGGTCTGAATAACACACATAAGGGCAGATATACTTCCTAAGTGGAAAAAGAAAGTAGTTCCAAAAGTGATATCGCCACTGTAGCGATATCATTTTTCTCCCACTGATATATTTCAGTATCTCACTATGAAATATACAATAAATTCCATTTTGAATACAAAATTCCCCTATTGTCGGGAAGTTTCATTCGTCATCAGCTGCAATAAATAAATAAATAAATAAATAAATAAATTAAAATAAAGAAAAACTCTTCTCAGATAGTACACAAACGTGTGTATAATGGCCCAAGTCCTTTGTGTAGTAATTATTTTTTTTAAAAGGAAAGAACAAACGCTGCAGTACATACATTTCACATTCCTCACTCAACAAGTTTGTGCAAATTCTTGATTCTTATTCTAGATTTCACACAGTCTGTACACTAATTCTTCTTAGAAGATAGTGTCAGTTTCAATTTAGAATCACTAGTTAGCACACGTGTTACCTAAAACATCACTAGTTATCACATGTGTTATGTAAGATGGTTTTATTCGCATAATGGTGGAACATGCGTTTATAATTATCGGATTCATGTCGAACGGGTTGTCGCGCAATCCTCCCTCGTTTATTTTCAGCAGAAACATCTAACGGAATAGATGAGATCATAGCACCGTTCACTGAGTGGGATTTCCGGTGATTTATTTTAAATAGAGTTACATCCGCAGAAAAAGAGAGACAGCCCCCTTTCCTCTTAAAAATAAAAACAGCAAAAAGGTCAGACTTTTTTTATAATCTCGGCTCATCAGAATAATATGCTCTTGAAATCTAACTCTGATATATGACCGTTGCTGTTGAGTTCCTTTTTGCCCGTTTCAAGTTTTGTGCGTTAGTCTTTTCTTGAAGATAAGATTGATTTAATTCCAAGTAATACAAGATGTGCAGATTCTTCAAAAAGGGAAGCATCCCGCTGTTCTCTTCAAATTGCACCCTATTAATAACCAGACCAGTTTCTTTAATGTAATGGTACTGGAACGTCGATATGGGCAAGGGAAATTTAAAATGAGACAAATTTGATTCGTGGATTTGATAAATGTGCTGACACTAGCTAATGATCAGAGAAACATCAAATGATAGCACTTGCTATTTCTCTCTCCAAACTTCATTATTGGTGAAGAAGGTTTTTCTAGCCGTTTTTGTAAATATCAGCTTTATTTTCTCCTCTGTTTGCCTGGTATGGATTAAAACACGCCATCCTTCTATACAGCCAGTTGACACACAGTTTTGAAAAGAGTCAGATTAATAAACAATCCCATATTAATTAAAACAAGGTAACAATCCCATATTAATTAAAACAAGGTAACAATCCCATATTAATTAAAACAAGGTAACATTCCCATATTAATTAAGACAATGTAACAATCCCATATTAATTAAAACAATGTAACAATCCCATATTAATTAAGACAATGTAACAATCCCATATTAATTAAAACAATGTAACAATCCCATATTAATTAAGACAATTTAATTAAAACAAATGTAACAATCCCATATTAATGAAAACAATGAAGGTTAAATGCGTCAAGATAGACGTAATGTAAATGTACTACAACAACCAACTTATCCTTGTAATTTATTTGCTCTTTCTCCCTCCTTCTCTCTCTCTCTCTCTCTCTCTCTCTCTCTCTCTCTCTCTCTATATATATATATATATATATATATATATATATATATATATATATATATATATATATATATATATATACATTTTTGATCATATGTCAAAAATGTTCAGTAATGTAGAAATGTGTCAAAAATATTAAATGATTTTCAAGGTAAATTAGTTCGTATCGTATATCAAACGTAAGTTCCCAAAAGTTTCGAACACTGTCGCAGTCAAATTCGCTTAGTTCATTTTTCCACCGAGCTTCGAGTAGGCAGCACTCTGTGTTTCTCCAGCCGATATCAGACTTAATTCCTCCTTCAAACCACAGCGTATTCAGGTACCGCAGAATTGCAACGCGCTTTCCAATCCCCACGGATGGAGCTTGTTTGAGCACCAAATCCGTATTCTTCCATAATCATGGCATATAGGATTCTCTAGAATCATTTATCTTTATTTTGTGTGGAACATTCAACCTCGATGTCAAACCATGTCGGCTTTTTCTATTTCTGTATTTGACTGTCCTTCAACCCTTCTTCATTCATGATACTCTTGTTGAAGTTGTTTCTGCTGTGATGTTTTACAAATCCAACGTCTTGACCTTAGCGGATTTGTTCACAGTGACCCCAAAACACCGAGAAGGGCGTTCCCGTTGATTAACGCTTGCCAGAAGGGAATACACATTCCTGTGTAACGTCAACACACATACGATGGCATGTGTAATAAATAGCTAACTGTCCATGCCAATTTGTTAAAAATTATAAATTATTTTTATTGTATGTAACATATCACCACAGACATGTATATAAATTAAAAAAGAACAGAACGTCTGGATGTATGAAATGTACAACTGATGACTCCTTATGGTTTCCTCTCGTCATCTAAAGTAGAATATGACTGGAGAAACAGTAGAAAAGTATAGTTTTAGTTATATATCAAATATCTGTACTCTTCTATGTATGTATGTATGTATGTATGTATGTATGTATGTATGTATGTATGTATGTATGTATGTATGTATGTATGTATGTATGTATGTATGTATGTATGTATGTATGTATGTATGTATGTATGTATGTATGTATGTATGTATGTATGTATGTATGTATGTATGTATGTATGTATGTATGTATGTATGTATCTATGTATCTATGTATGTATGTATGTATCTATGTATGTATGTATGTATGTATGTATGTATGTATGTATGTATGTATGTATGTATGTATGTATGTATGTATGTATGTATGTATGTATTTATATCAGGGGTAATAGTTTCACTTGTTTCTGACGCTACTGAGATGAGTCTAATTTTGTGTTCGTTTAGAAGTCAAGGTTTTAAATACTAGAGAAAAAACATCCACCTTATTCTATGTATCCTATGGGCGTTAAAATGTTTAATTTGTATCTAGGAAGAAAACAGCGGGGAAATTTGTAAAACATCGCATTAGCCACAGTGAAGATAGTACTGATATAAATATATATATGTTTAAAAAGTCACGTAAAATGTTTTCCAAAATGGTGCCGATCTGAGGTCTGATATGACTGCAACAATGGCCACATTGAAAATCATATATCACTACTTCTCCTGAATGAATGGTCAAATCAGCATGGGGTTTTCACTTCTTACACCGTTTTGTTGATTCTAAATTAAATTGGTGCTAATCTGACGTCCGGGTGGCCGAGTGGTCTAAGGCGCTCGCCTTTACCGATCACTGCTATCTCACCTCTGTCCGCTTGGGTTCGAGCCTTGGGCTCGGCCAATGTGGTTATGTGAGAAAGCTTGCCAGTAGCTTCCCGTGGGTCGGTGGTTCTTCCCTGGATTTTCCCTGGTTCTTCCTCCACCAGATATGTATAGCCTATCATGTGCTGAAAAATGGCGTTAAGCCCATAAAACCAAACCAATCTGACGTCCAATATGTCGCCATCTTGAAAATCTTATTTTCGCTACTCCTTTTAAATGGAAAGTCATTTTGACATAGGATTTTCATCAGAGGGTTCTTATGGTGTCTACTTGATCTTAAATGAAAATGACTAACCCTCAATATGGCCTCCATGGTGGCTATCTTGAAAATATCTCTACTCCTTCCAAATGGATGGCTATATCAATATGGGGATTTCAACTGTAGACTTCTTATGATACCTAGCTGGTCTTCATCTCTTGTATTTTGTTGCAGATCCTGATGGTGGCCTCTGCCAGTTACTGGTCTAAATGGACAGGATGGAGCGAGTGCTCGCGCACATGTGACGGTGGAGCCGCATACCAGACTAGACGATGTTTCCGAAGTCGAATCTACCGGTTCGGCTGTTCGGGCGAGAGCATTCGGTATACCACTTGTAATAACCAGGTAGGCTTGCTATTGTTTCTCGCCATGATTTTCGAACAAAACGTGCGGATTATGCGTTCATGTCCGTCCATTCGTGTGTGCATGAGTGGTGGTAGTGGATACTTAATATCTCTATATTCTTTCTACCCCTTTAAAAAATAAGACTTCAAACCTTGGGATATGATATGGTTGGTTCGTAGATGCACATAATTTGTTCCATTCCATTAGGCGGGATTAGGGGATGAGGATCAAGATACTGAGTGGAAAGACACAGTGCAATGCAGCAATGGTTTGAAGATGGATCGGTATGACGATGAAGCGAGACGTTTACGGTACTGTACACAAACGGTCAGTAACGGCACTAAGACAGAAAGATACGAAATTTCAACAATAAGGAAAGGTGCCCAAACGATTAGAAACGGTACGTGTTGGTTGCAGTATACAGAAGGCAGAGAAAAGCGCGGGAATGGTCATAATGATACAAAATGGTATGAAGTGGTATGCAAACAAAGGGTCAGTTGGAAACGATCCACAAAAAAGGTATATGACGGAACGAAAACGCATTCGTATGATCCAAAAACAAATTGGTAAGCAAACGGTAAATTATGGAAACGGTACGCTAAAACGTTGCAAAAGACGTTACTTGCAATGTAACTGGGAAAATCGTGAAGACTATACGACTTATGTACTGATTCCAGCCCTACATATTTAATGAAATAGAAGTTGCTGTGACACGACAACGGTATGTGACAAACTTCTTTTAATTATATCCCTTTCAGTATTTGAACATATGGTCAGCAAAACAAGTGTTAGAATTCTCTTCCGCAAAAATGTATAATGAAGACTTTTTTGCCTAACATTTTAACGAAACCAAAGTGAGATGCCACCCTTGTCCTGAAGAAGCAGGAAGTTCAGTCCAATTAATCTGTGGATATATGGTTTTTGAACGATGTCCTTGTCGTATCTCCCCTTGATTTTATACCAACCATCCGTAAATTTTCTTTAAGGCTATTATTTATCATTCTGGTCATAGCAACATTCCATTCGAACAGGTTCCAGGAAAAGTCTAGAACACCTAGGTCAAATTTTCCAAACTTGTATCCTGTTTTTCTTTTTCTCTTCCAGATTGAGAAATAAAGATTCCTAGATATTTTAAGTATCTAAAGACATTTATCGTAGTTTATGATATTTTATCTTAATAAACATCCCAGTCTTATCTAGACTATATATTTAGAACCTCAAACACTTCAGGTGTTTCACGCACTCTAAAAAATGTGTCCTAAATCAATCCTGTTTAATTTTCGCACACGATTCGTCAGTCTGTGTCGGAGGCGTCCTCTTAATATATCATTCCTTATTATGCTATATTTTATGTGTAGTTTCCTTAACTAGACTTATCGCCCTGACTTTTTGGCAAAAACAACTTTAGCCGATAGAAATATATTAAATAGTTCTCCACGAAAATGTGGCACATGTGAATTATATGTACTTAGCTGTAATACACTCCCTGATGGCTTCATTAGCATTGTATGTAATAAATGTCAGTCGTTATCGTGTGTACTACCGTAATGAAAATGTATGGCACCCTAATGTTTCTTTAAGTGATAACATCGTGCATCAAACTGAGTAAGTTAACTTACTATTCTACTAATGCTGCTGCTGATACTACTCCTACTACTATTGATGTTACTGCTTATGATAGTATTACTACTACGACTACTACTATTACTAACACTGCTAGTAGTAGTAGTTGCGACAGCGACGATTACGACGTGTATATATATGTATGTACGCATGCATGCGTGCGTGCGTTTGTGTGTATATATGTATGCATGTATGTAGGTTGTATGAGCGATGGAATAGATGAATGAATATACAGATTAATGGATGGATGGTATAATCCTTGCTTATCAAGCATCAGATAGTCGTTTCTAGTTTTATTGTGGAGAATTCACACGACATACAGAGATCGTTCATCCTTTATTTATTTCTCTTCTCTTTAAAATACACATCTATTGCACCATATTGCTGATCTAAAGTCTTCTTGTACCAACATTATACATATTTATCTGCAATGAATGTATGACAAAATTCATTCAGAATTTGCTGAAAACTTATGCTACAACTTGGCTTCGGTTTTCATTATACCAGTGATATTCTGTTTTAAAAGCATTGCACACGTTTTCTTCCTACGCTGTGCCTGCATGACATTTACACATGACCAAACACGGTGGTCAGTCCTCGGAATAAAACAGCCATATAAATTTCTCGACTCCAAAATAGATGAGTTGACGTAATTGAAATCGGTGATAAGTGAGCTATTCATTTTGGTACGTTTGTAGTAATAAATGCTTCTAAAAGGTTAACTTCTCTTGACCTTAGTACCAATTATTCCTTATCGTTAATCCAAATCAGGACATGAGGTTATCTTCAAAATTAATGTATGTAAAATGAGTCTGCAGGGGATGTAGGTAACTTCGGTATTTATTCGGAAGTCGAATGCATTTTCAGGTTTTGCCTCCTATATCAGGAGATCTCTCTAGGAAATTGTATGTAGTTGACTATTTTGGGAAGTTGTTTACTCCAGATTCATTGCTTGGGAGGAAAAGTGCGATGGCTGGATAGTGCCACGAAATATTTGTTTGATATCTTGTTTAAACAATATATTATTTCTTTTAAACAAGATATGATTTCGTTTAAACAAAATATTATCTTGTTTAAACAAGATATGAAGAAAAAAATTGTGGCACTATTCAGCCACCGTAGAAAAGTCTCCTGTCCGTGTAAAATAAAGATGATTCAGCTTAATAGGGTATCTCATTATCCGTATATCAGATGCTGTGTATTCGTGGGTCTGGAAGTAAGCAAGCAAAAATAAACAACAAACAAACACGACAAACTGGGAACAGTCTTAGGTTATAATAATAATAATAATAATAATAATAATAATAATAATAATAATAATAATAATAATAATAATAATAATCTGTATTGTACGAGGATACCACAATTGGTGATAAAAAAAAACGATCTGCCACGTGGTCCTCAACATATTTACAGGTTGTTTTATAATAACATTATGTACACACTTAGATATACTCACAAACGCACTCACAAAGATATATATATATATATATATATATATATATATATATATATATATATACACACACACAAGTATACACATGTCAACATGTCAGCAATCATACTGACATATGTAGAATAAAGCACGTATCTGACTTTTGAATATACACTCATACATACAAATAATGTCTACGAACACTCATGCATTCAGTTCGTCTGCACACTTACACACTCTAACATTATATTTGGATACAATGATACAATTTCTTTAGTGGGAGACTTTAATATATTATTACAGCTGGTCAAGAAGAAATTTCTTTAATGAAGTTTTAAATGAAGCAAGATAATTTGAATTACGTATTGACATATGCAGGGAATTTCAAAAGGTACGTACTGATACAGTAAAGAGTTTTTGAAATGGTTAGTTCTCAGTCTCGGAAGTTTACAATTAGTGGTAGATCTAAGATACGCCCAGTATTTAATGATATTAGTTCAATTAGGTCAGATATATAAACTGGAGAAAGGTTGTTTAGTGACTTATATGTCGTGATTCCTTTAAAATATAGAACGCGTTTGTGTATTGGTAAACACTGGTGACTCGAGAACAAAACATCAGTTCGAGCTAAAATAGGAAGTTTCTGAATCATTCTCGCTGCCTTTTTTCTGGAGTTTATGAATCCTGTGTAGAGTATAATTTGATGTGTTTCCCTATCTGGTATAGCCATAGTACACCAGTGGTAGCATAGCCATAGTATACCAGTGGTAGCATAGCCATAGTATACCAGTGGTAGCATAGCCATAGTATACCAGTGGTAGTATAGCCATAGTATACCAGTGGTAGTATAGCCATAGTATACCAGTGGTAGCATAGCCGTAGTATACCAGTGGTAGCATATGTCCAGAAAAATAAAGTTCAGTTGACTGGGGAGGTAGAAATCTCGACAGGATTTGTAGGAGAGTAATTCTGTTGACGACCACTGTACATAGGTAATCAAAATATGTGAATTCCAACTGATGAATTGATCAATGTAATTAACTATGCATATATTTTTTAAATACTGACTGTCTCAGTGACAATCAACAATGTCAGTCGTTATCAGTTCACATCAATAATAAGAATGCATGTCATTTTAGCGGTTCCATAATGGTTCTTTGCACATAAGTAACAAATGTTCCAATCCTCTCCATACTACTAATACTACTGCTACTACTACTACTACGATGACGACGACGGCGGCAAAGACGACGATGATATCCTTTGAAATCTCGTAAATATGCAATATACATATTTCTTTTTCACAAAAGATCTTTGATTTTAACTCACGTGGCTTTATTAGCTCACCTGGCTTTATTAGCTCACTTAGCCATAAAGCCAAGTGATCGTTTCGTATGGTCATTAATGAGTAGTTTGTCGTGTGTCGTCCGTCAACAATTGCTATTTGCAACTTCTTCTCAAAAACCACAAAATTGCAGAGAGCACCCTGGTATAAAGGCCTTTTAAGGTTGTAATAATGATGCACATCCAAGTATGGCCACCGTTACTAAAAATATACAAACCTTTAAACGAATTCTTCTAAAAATCTGCCGTTACTAACAAAAAAAGAAGAAAAAAAAAACAAATTAAAATGGTTTCTGCTTAAAAACTGCTAATCAGAATTTGACCGAATTTTAAGAACCATCCTGGAAATAAGGCCTTTAAATTCGGCTTTGAGGTTACATGTCAGCCAGGTTAGCGATCTCAGTCCCAATCATATGGCTTCCATGGTATTTTATGTACCCTATTATTTATTTTTCTTCTGATAAAATGGAATATAAGGCAAAAGTCATATATTCAGCCCGCACCCTCGACATGCTCTGACTTCAGGATTTATTACACCCAAGCAGCTACAGAGCATCAAATCCCCCCCCCCATTTTTTTACGAGCGAAATATTTTTGCTTATAGAGTGAGAAACAAAATCGCGAAAATGTCATTTATCTTATGCAGCCACATAGTTATATGTACTTCTGCAATTTTTTTTTTTTTTTTTTTTTGACAATTAGTAAATGGGGAAATTGTTGTGTTTCAAATATGCTAAATTCCTAAATTTGCAAAATCGCACAAGTTTAGTGACAGTCAAATAGTCTGATTTGCAGTATAATTTGGTCTCTATTCACCTTCTAACAGATCGCTTTTGACATTTGTTAACTAGGTGGACTCTAGGGAATCACGCCTCAGAATAATACACTGACCTTCAAACCTTAAATTTTTCGGATGAAACGTAGAAGCGGTCAGCGCAGTCGGTCATATATTTTTCATAAAAGTTCGTTCATCAAAGACTTTCGGATATCCGTGGATGTCATGCTTGAACATAGTGGGAAACTAGCAAACGTGCATGAAAAGAATGAAGTTATTCAGGAGATATTAAGTCTGGATTCTTTACGTGCCGAGAATATCTTCCGATTCTGCTTATGCAATACCGATGGTTGAACAATAGAGTTGGATTCTTCTAAAGCGTTTTAACTAAGTTATCGAGTTAATGCTTCAACCAACCAGGAAGAAGTACCAAACTGTGCCTAGATATAAGGACATGGGTACCTAATTTTGTTTAAAAAATTTAGCTGTCCACCTAATTTGGAGTCCCACCACACGCACCTGTTATACCGTCTGTATTCGCTTATAAGTAGGCTCCATATGCAAACTGCATAGACCCAGATCTGCCGTCGCATAATGTGCTAGCAGATCTGGGTATATTCATTTTGTTACGAGTAATCAGTAGAAAAAAACAACACAGACCCTGATCTGCCGGCGCATTCTACGTTGTTTGCAGTTGGACTCGACTTATCAGCGAGTACAGACGGTATTTGACTAAGCATGCAGTCTTTTCTTTTTCAAGTTTACTTAACATCGAAGAGTAAGCGAATCGACTAACTGACTGCAAATAGTGATACTTTGCTACAATGTATTTAATTCAGCATTTCTACTCATATTAGGAGCATTTTAAAAAGCCTGTTCATCACTCAATATCATCAATAAGTTCTTGTGAACTTGTTTCCTATCTGTTTGCAAATATATTACTTCCATGGCAATAAATAATGTTTAAACTAAAATTATCATCAACTAAGGACGTTCTCAAGGTTATCAAAATAAAGGAGAACAAGTGGATAATTCTAATTTGCCCAATGGGTCATCTGATTTATTAATTTGCCCAACGGGCCATCTGATCTGTTCATTTCCCCAATGGATCATCTGATCTGTTCATTTGCCCAATGGATCATCTGATCTGTTCATTTGCCCAATGGATCATCTGATCTGTTCATTTGCCCAATGGATCGTCTGATCTGTTCATTTGCCCAATGGATCATCTGATCTGTTCATTTGCCCAATGGATCATCTGATCTGTTCATCAGAGCTAAACATTTTGGTGGACAAAAACTTACATTGTTTTAAAATATGTTAAAATCAGCTATTGAATAGCATGAACATTGGGTTCATAATTAGTATTGAATTGCTAGATAATTCCTAAATGTCTTTTTCCTGCGTATGAAAAATTTATTTTAATATCTGTATTTCAGGTGAGGTAAAGAAATAAGATATTAAGTAGTAGTTAAGGATGATCACTTTTAAATAGTTGGAGTATTTAATTTCTTTAAATTGCTAAAGGTCCAATAAATCCCAAATCACTAACAATTATAGGCTGGTGTGCATTTGTTTGCGTTACTTGTAGTTGAATATCTATCTCCAAGGGTCATTGCATACCGAAGTTTGGGAGAATGTAACTATTCATAAAATAATATTTCAATGATTATTTAAGAATTCAAGAAATTTGCATGGGTCATAGACTCCTCTTATCAAATACACAAAGAAAGGTGAGTACATTTATTCAGAATGACACAATTATTGAGATCACATCGGGTTTTTGCAAGAGGAAGCCCGCATGACCGATTTACGTCAGGTCGTAAATTACTAAGGATTTATCTAGGTCTCGTATACTTTTTATTGACTATATCACTTTTATTTCACATGACTGTTATTGTGATTACTGAATTTGTATAAGAGTTTTTCTGTTTCATTACTTAATATAGGAAACATAAGTCGCAACCACGTTATTTTACGTCCAATCTCTCCCAGAGCTGATGGTACTACGATACACTTAGGTAGCAAGGGACATCATACCTATGACGTCATAATGTAACAATTACGTCATATAGAGCTGCGCAGTAAGCGTTGATTTTACAAAAGTTGACATCCTTAAAGTCAATAAATAAAAATAAAAATATTCGTCCTATGTGTGACATTTATTTTACCACATTGGCAATGCAGCCTCCAAATTAAGCAGACGGAACTGTATATATGTCTATATTTAGAAGCGACTTCTGCAGCGGTTAGGAACAAACACGTGACCTTGATTCCTATAGTTGGCGAATGGCACGTTAAAGGCACTAATTTAATATTCAGAATTGGGTTAAAGAGTGTCAAGAATTTCCGGAACACATGTATGAATACGTTATTCTTGACAAGACAATCTCATTCGTTTTTCTTTTATAAATATTCCTTCTCACATACACATATACAGTCATACATTACTTATTTCGTTCATATACTATTAGATGCTCGTAAGCTTGTGCTTTTGGCAATAACAAAATGAAACTGGAATAAACAAAACGGGAAATGCCTATTTGTTAGCATGTGCTCTTGAAAGTTAATAATGAACCAACGACTATTAACTAATTACCTTTGCTACACATGCTTGCGAAGCATTTTCTGGAACTTTACCAAAAAGCGGCCAAGCTGATGCAATTTTGCAGAAGTTATTGTGATTTAACATGATTTCCATCATTTTAGAACTTCGACTAATCACATAAAAACCACGTTTAGCACAAAGATGCGAGTGATTACTTTGGAAATGTCGCATGAGAGAATTGCCATGAAGCTTTACACACACATTCAACCCATGGTCTAGTTGGTCCTAAATGAAAATAGTGTGTCTCGGACATCCAATATGGCCGCAACAGTGGCCATCTTGAAAATCTTGTTATCGTTTCTCCTCCTGAATGGATGGTCATTCAACATGGGGTTTTCACTAAAAGACTTCTTATGATGTGTAGTTGGTCCTGAATGAAAATGGTGCCGATCTGATGTCCAATATGGCTCTAACTGTGGCCATCTTCAAAATCTTGTTATCGCGTTTCTTCCTGAATGGATGTTCATATTAGCATGGGATTTTCACTAAAGGACTTCTTATGATGTCTAGTTGTCCTGAATGAAAATGGTGCCGATCTGTTCAGTATGGCTGTCACAGAGGCCACCTTGAAAATCTTGTTATCGCTACTCCTCCTGAATGAAAAGTAATATTGCCATGTAGTTTTCACCAGAAGACTTCTTGCGACGTCTAGTTGGTCATAAATGAAAATGGTGTCCAATATGGATGCCACAACGGCCACATTAAAAATATTGTTATCATTACTCCTCCTGAATGGATGATCGTATCAAAATGCTTTTTTCTTTATTAAATAAACAACTTATGATGTCTAGTTGGTCCTGAGTGAAAATGGTGCCATTCAGACATTCAGTATGCCTTCCACGGTGGCCATCTTGAAAATCTTGTTATCACTATTTCTCCTGAATGAATAGTCATTTCAGCATGGGGTTTTCACTGAAAGACTTCTTATCATGTCTAATTAGTCGTAAATGAAAACGGTGCGAATCCGACTTTTAATATGGCTGCCACAATGGCCACCTTGAAAATGTTATCACCACTTCTAGATGGCTGGTCATATTGACATTGTGCTGTCACTAAAATACTTCTTATGATATCTAGTTGGTACTATATAGAAATGGCATCAATCCGATATCGAATATGGCCAACATGGCACCCATCTTGAAAATCTTGTTTTCGTTACTCCTCCAAAACGGAAAGTCATATCAACATGGGGTTTCCTCCAGAAGATTTATTTTGATGCCTTGTTGGTCCTAAATGAAAATGGTGCCAAGCTGACATCCAGTGTGTCCACCACAGCAGCTAATTTGAAAATCTTAATATCGCTGAAGAGTATTAGAGATGGTTTCAATACTCATCAGTTAAAAGGAAGAAAAAAAAATGGTCTTATCATGAATTCCTGAAAATTCATTTCAGCCAGTAGAGCGTTAGTCCCTTCGAGGGACTCTTGTTTAGTTTGGTATAGCCAATTTCGCCCCCTTCTTGTAGCACAACGGAAGAATTTCCGAATGTCTACATCAGAATAAATAGATGAGAACTATTTCTTTTTGTCATTAGCGGTGGGACAGGAGCAACTAGACAGGCAATATTCCCTAAAATTTGAGGGGAATATTATGAGCGTGTTGATTTATGGCCGCCCCTCTTCCTTTACAAAGTTTTTCTTGCTCTCAAAGGTGCACGCCCCCCCCCCCCCTACACAATTTTTAAAAATGCGGACTCCCCTGCGCTTGTGAATATGTGTAAAAACACATTGCATGGGTTTATAATTAAATTAATGTTTAGGATGCTAACTACTAGTTTTATTAAATAGCATCATTCCGAAAATGCAGAATATTTGTATCATCGTTGATATTCTTGGATGACAATCAGTGCTAATCAGTGCAATCACATCTTCATTTTATTTAGTCACAAAACGGGAAATTACAGTGAGAAAAAAAAATCGAATTCGCACCATGGCCATGGAACTGTCTGAGCACGTGCAAAATTTTTTTATTAAATTTTAAATAAATTGATTTTCTTTAAGCTTTCTCCATTTAAGGTCACAATCACGAAATTGATGACATTATCTGATCGCTATGTATGTATTTCTATTCATGTCAAATTTCAGTTATATGTCACATAGTAATGTGTTCAGAGACGAAAACACTGTATGTATGTATATATGTATGTACTTCCTGTTCCTGACGTTTTTGGGACGTGCAAGTATTTAACGTGTTAGTCGGGATTCTTTTTGCAACTGCGGTCACTATTTGCATTATCACTGGCGATAGTGTACGACTATCATCTGATTCAAATGCAGCAAACTTATTTTAAATAAACAAGGAACCACTGTGATGTCATACGGAAATAAAAACAACGAGTTTTACAGAATAAATTTAGTGAAAGCCTTGATTAATGGGAGAGCTTCGAGTCCAGTGTCAGATACTTGGACAGATTTACCGGTAACTAGTATGGTATCCTCATTTATATACATATTTTGTACTTGTTGGCATATAGAAAATGGCATGACCCAGCCATAAATTAGCGGTGTGCTAGTAATGGGAAGAGCATAGCCTGTCGGGGGGTACATTTCTGCACCGTCTGAACGCAGCGGTACTGCGAATGGAATGAATCTGTGGACTGCGTGAAATATGGCATTCAGTATTAATTGTGCAGTGCTGGGTCAGATTTCCGCGTCAGTTTTTCCATCTAGTCAATATTTAGAATAAAGCTGGCATCTGAAAACTGGTCCGATGTCCTAAGATGGAACTTGACTGTGCTAATTAGGTCAGATTTATTACCTGCATAGAGGAAAGCTCGCATGTAATTAATTTTGGGGATGTTCATACGTAGGGTTAAATAGAACAAATACTTTGTATCTGAGTCAGTATAGGCATATCTCCACTGATGATTGGGTTTTTAAATATTCTTTTCAGTTCATGCGTAGATTCGTAATTTTTTTTTTTTATTTAAATTTTTTTTTTTTAATATACACATTTTACTTTAATACAGCAGGACAAAATATGTTATATCTTAGGTCAATTGCATGTACTCACTAAAATAACTGTAAATTATTTTGACTCCTGGTTTACACGAGGAATAAACAGGTTTACACTACTCTGATTTGAAGAGCTTGCATAGAGTGATATTCAATTTATTTCGAACCTTTGTGGTTACAGGTTCGATTTCCAGACCCGGCACACACAAAGGCAAGTATACACCCTCTAAGCTAGGCCATAATCTCCTCCACCAAAAGAAAATTTAAAAATCCGTACGCCAATATCTGAGCCGTCGAAAGTACTTCCAATGAGTTGTTGGAACCGCGGTAGCTCAGTTGGTTGATTGTCGGACTCGTAATCCAAGGGTGGTGGGTTCAATTCCCGCCCAGGGCAGCCATGATCGGCTGTCTCGGTGTGTCCTTCGGAAAGGCACTTAGCTGCCATTTCCTCGGCATGATATAGCTAATAAAAATAAAATCATATCAAACCTGTGGTACGCTATAGTCTGTGCCTCGCTTCATCGGCCGAAGCGCTGTTGTCTACAGTTGAATGTTGTGTCAAATATATGTAACTAACATTAGTATGAACTACTTTTTAAGGCACATATTAGAAAAGAAATATCTCAATGAATGTAAATCAATACCTAGCTACTTAGAACAAAGTGTTCTTGGTGGTAGAGGTCAGCGTGATGTGAACTTGCAGTGGAAAGATAAAAAGCAACAACTTCAATGGGAGACAGCAATACATGCCAACACCGACGAGCGAACCTGAGAAGACAGAAGCATAAAGCAATTGTGTTATATCCTGCACAACCCAGACTCACATATTGCAAGGGAATTGATTGAAAGTGTTTTATACATTTTTTTTTATGTCAGTGGTACAAGAAGTTTGAACAAGTTGTATTGACTACTTTAGTCATTTTGAGTACTCTATTTACATTGACTACTTTAGTCATTTGTAGTACTCTATTTACATTGACTACTTTAGTCATTTTGAGTACTCTATTTACATTGACTACTTTAGTCATTTTGAGTACTCTATTTACATTCACTACTTTAGTCATTTTGAGTACTCTATTTACATTGACTACTTTAGTCATTTTGAGTACTCTATTTACATTGACTACTTTAGTTATAGTTGAGCACTTTAGATAGCGCAGGTGGAGCGTGAGGTGGTGGTCTTTGAGGTTGAGGAAACCGGAGCCATCATTATTCCTCGCACACTCCGATTCAGGAATAGAACACAGGACAAACTGAAACCTGGGCTGGTTCAAACGGTAAACCAACCTGCATATTCCTTGAAAGGCGCTACGAATCACATCGTGTGCACCAGCATATTCTTTCAAACATACTACTTCAGAAAGGATTATGTTACACTGAGTAAGATTAAAGCATTGCCTCGGATCTATTATTTGTGCGTGTAGTATATTCCTTGACCTGAAGCAGCCAAAGAAAGAGCAGTAATCAGAGGTCAAACAGTGGATATGTATACCTTTTGGAGTTTCAGATTGCTATAATTTTAGATCTGATGTACCAAGAACATTTTCCTTGGTTTACCGAGTAAACACTAGTGTAATATACGTGCTTCAAAATAATGATTCCAGAAGTATAATACTTGCTGTAACGTATGTACCGGTCCTAAAAAAAGAGGGAATGGGGTGGGGAAAGGGGGGCAGGAAGAGAGAGAGAGAGAGAGAGAGAGAGAGAGAGAGAGAGAGAGAGAGAGAGTATTTTAATGGAAGTGATGAACAAAAACTAGTGAACTTTACGACAGAAATTTCCGAAATTCCCAATTTACTAACAACCCTCCCAATCCCCCCCCCCCCCCCAACAAGCAAACAAACAAAAAACAACACTTAGTTCTCGAGGTTAGCTGTGTTGAAGATGTAGCCAATCCCTGCCCAGTTTTCATTAAACAACTGAAATTTTCGTGCTGGAATGAGATTTTTGAATATCATTCTTATTGCTTTGCTGGCAACAACGAGTTTATTCATTGAATATTCAGCGGGTAACAAGGAAGGGAGGCGTAAACAAGTAGGCGAGGGGTCTGTGGGACGGAAGCTCGTCCATTTTAAGCGTTTCCATGGCATAATTTGAACCTTCTAACTGTGAAGAAAACTTACTCTGGAAAACGTTCCGGTTGTTTCGTGCTCATTGGAGGGAGGGGAAAGGCGCCTGCTCTGTCTCCCAATCCGCACCTTAATTTTGTTAAAGTTTCTCATTTCAGATTTGAAGCATCTCTGAACTATTGTTCAAGACTTAAAGAATTCCCAGGTGCACACATTTAAAACTAAGAATTTTTTTTCCATACTTTTTGCTAATTCAAAATTTTACTAAAATAGCAATATTGTAACATGTATCATAAGCAAGATAATGTAAAATCTCGATATGAGGAAGATTTTTGAGGAATTAAATGAAATCGGGGTCTGTTCTGTGAAGTTTTGTGAGATATTTAATGAAATCGGGGTATGTTCTGTGAAGTTATGTGAGATTTTAATGAAATCGGGGCCTGTTCTGTGAAGTTATGTGAGATATTTAATGAAATCGGGGTGTCAGATTTGTGAAGTTATGTGAGATTTTAACGAAATCGAGGCCTGTTCTGTCAAGTTATGTGAGATATTTAATGAAATCGGGGTCTGATTTGTGAAGTTCTGTGATATATTTAATGAAATCGGGGTCTGTTCTGTGAAGTTATGTGAGATTTTAACGAAATCGAGGTCTGTTCTGTGAAGTTATGTGAGATATTTTAAGAAATCGGGGTCTGTTCTGTGAAGTTTTGTGATATATTTAATGAAATCGGGGTCTGTTCTGTGAAGTTTTGTGATATGTTTAATGAAATCGGTGTCTGTTCTGTGAAGTTTTGTGAGAAATAGAATGAAATCGGGGCTTGTTCTGTTTTGTGAGATATTGAATGAAATCGGGGATTCTTCTGTTAAGTTTTATGATATATTGAATGAAATCGGGGCCTGGTAAGTGAAGTTTTGTGAGATATTGAATGAAATCGTGGTCTGTTCTGTGAAGTTTTGTGAGAAATGTAATGAAATCAGGGCTTGTTCTGTGAAGTTTTGTGAGATATTGAATTAAATCGGGGCTTCTTCTGTGAAGTTTTATGATATATTGAATGAAATCGGGGCCTGGTCTGTGAAGTTTTGTGAGATATTGAATGAAATCGTGGTCTGTTCTGTGAAGTTTTGTGAGATATTTAATGAAATCGGGGCCTGTTCTGTGAAGTTGGGAAATTTAATGAAATCGGGGCCTGTTCTGTGAAGTTTTGTGGGAAATGTAATGCAATCGGGGTCTGTTCTGTGAAGTTTTGTGAGAAATTTAATGAAATCGGAGTCTGTTCTGTGATATTTACATTAGTGACCTCTGTTACTCGTGGCATTCAAGATATACAAACTTCTGACGGTAGAATATTGAATTTACTTTAGGGTCCATTTCCAAAGGCCACACTTGACGATGACATATCGCTAATCAATGTAAACAAATCGGTGCCAGAAGCGTCACCGATAGGGCTTCATCTATTAAAGTCATAAAACTCTAGGCATTAATTAAGGTATAAAAGTCTTAAATACACAAATCATTTGATTGTCATGCCATCGTTTTGCTGACAAAGAAACGGGGAAATTTAACCTCAGTGTAAAATTTGACCCCACCGCGGTAGATAGTATACTTATCCTATTAGAAAGTGATAAATATTAGAGTTCATCACTCCAGTCGCAGATGTACGCATTTAAATGTTGGTAGCGATTGGGATATAGGACATTTATGACGGGTTGACTCTCGCAAACAGAAATCATATATATATATATATTTATACCTTTTAATGCATTCATTAGGTAAAATAATGTCTTTTCTACACTGATATCATAAACAAGTCAGCGCGGTACACTTGTACGTGCGTCTGGGTAACCAGATGAGAAACCAATTTTTCTAAAGTAGATAACATCGAGTCTATAATTCGAGCATACGTCATATTTGATAAGCAATACTTTGTAGACAGTCAAACCTGCCGTGAAAGCCACATCTATTAAGGATCACATGCCTTAAGCAGCCGCTTTGAAAAAAGACCCCTTTCTTAAAATTGCTGTAGAAATAAACCGCTTTCAAACAACCAGCTGTATTCGGGTGTTATGTTTCTAAATTTCCAAAGCTGGCTAATTAAGACGGTGTCGGCATTACTATACATCCAAAGACTACGATATCCGTTTTCATGCAATAAATACCGATATACATTCAGGCTGACCACATGCACGAATTTGCCCGCATCATGCGGAATTTTTGTCCTAGTTGCAGAAATAAGATGAATAAACCAACAGTTCGGATATTCTTTTTGTTAATGTTCGAAATTATGTTCTTAAACTTAAAAAATCTTGCATTTAATGCTTAATTTTCTTTTCAAAGTTTCTTTAATAATCAAAAATATTGCATGCCAACGGATGAATTACGGAAAAATACCATTAAGATATTAAGAATCTTGATTTTCTGTGCTATTTCTACCGAGTTCCTTATTGATTTTCTAGAAATGCGGATTGTCTTAGTAAAATGAGGACAAAATTGCGGATTGTTTGTAAAACCTGTGTGGTCAGCCTGTAGATTTGAGAATGTGTGGTTGTCCAACATACTAAGTACTAAACATATTTAATAATTAATAATAATAATAATAATAATAATAATAATAATAATAATAATAATAATAATAATATTTTTAAAGGGTAACTCAATCAGAAACAACTTATCTCCCCTTATGTCCTCTACTGTGTCTTCTGATAACTGAAATAACTTGCACAAATCCTCATTACTGACAAATTTGTAAACAAAGGTACATATAATTCACAGTACATATTTGCATGGATATCCATGCAATAGCTGATGATATTAAGTAATTATTGATGATATTAAGTAATTATTGATGATATTAAGTAATTATTGATGATATTAAGTAATTATTGATAATATTAAGTAATTATTATGTCAGTATAATTTAAGTCTTTATGGAAGTAAACTTCAAAAAGCACATTCAAAGTATATTGCTTGTATTCTATACACAGTTACATTATGCATTAAACCAGAGGAAATTTAGGTAAAATATCAGAAAATTCACAAATTAATCATAAAATTAGAGGTTGTTAATCTGTAAAGCTATAACATGCATAACATTTTTAAAAAAAACAAAGAACGGACGTGATATGAACTATTTGACATAAGTTGTTTCAATCCACCGTTGGCAAATAACATTTCACAAATACGTTATTAAGGTGGAGAACAACTTGAAAAAAGGTATTGTGTACCAGTTAATGTAGCTGACTTGAAGCTCAATATACAATAATACTTTGTAAAACCGTCTTATACTTAGATTACGTGGTATTTTTCTGTGATCTTTGCAGCAGTGCACAGCAATGGCGGCGCTAGGGTTTGAGGCGCCCGGGAAAAGGTTCTTTATTGGCGTCCCTACTTTGCTAAAGAGAACAGTTGTTTTGTCAGTTGTCAACCTCCATCCCCCCCCCCAATTACATTAAGGTGAAGGTGAAATACTATGAAAAAATATGTCAGCTGCAACAAAAGAAGCTCCCGACGGCGCCCCCCTTCGCCTGGCGCCCGGGGGCAATTTGGTCCCTCCCGACCCCTCCCTTGTGCCACCACTGACACACATATCAAACTTTTAAACTTTGAGGAACACTAGTTTCAAGGCCACCCCTTTGTACATAGATTAGAATATTTCCTATTTAGCCAAACTAAAAGAAAAACAAAATACTACAAAAACACTTAAAGGTTACTTTTCAAGGCGTACTTCTTCCCAAAGAGTGTACATAGACCGTCAATTGCACTTCTTATTCTGTTTCAACAGATTGGCGGTTGGCAGCATTTAATCATGGGTTTTATCAGAGTAAACGTCGTTCTATATTACAACTGACAAGGTAAATGTCTTTTAAATACCGGATTTTATCGTTTCTGTTCCTATTTAAGATACAGTTTAAGTTACAAATTATCCAGATTGTAAACAGAACTGTGATTCAGTTTGACAATGGATTATTAAGCAAATCAGAGCATAATAGCTGCTAAAACGACGCTTAGAATCCATTTTAATTATATAAGAATTTAAATGTTCATTTTCTCTCAGCGTGAGAAAGTATAAGGTATCACTTTTCTCTTGAAATTTCAAGGAAATTCCAATTATGAGACTTTTAGTTTACATTATTTAATCCATAGTCGATGTTTTAGTGCTATTTTAAATTATGAACCTAAGTCTGGAAAACTTTCTTATGATTATGAACCTTTTAGACTAATTAAATGATGCAGTGTTTCAACAGAATACAGATGATAATAAATTATAACAATACAGAAAGGACGTTTTTCCTTCTGTTTTTTTTTTCTTCACGCCTCTTTGCAATGAAAGCTTCTTTGCTATTATAGTAATACAATTTATTAATGCCATTTGGAAATTCTCATGATTTGTTAAGGCTATTTTCAAAATAGACACTAACAAGAAAACTGCCAGAGGCGGTAATGCCTGGTTGCACAGCACAGTCTGAGATAGTGAGCTTAACGTAAAACTTGAAAATAAATCATTCGAGCACGAAATATTGGTCGTGATGACCTAATTTTTGTTAGAACGGTGTAGTACTCCACACCATGCATTTACATATCATGTAGTATTCCACACCATGCATTTACATATCATGTAGCATGCACGCAACAAGTCTCTGAGAATCTGAGCGGACGCAATTTTCAATACAGATCACTTGAGTGGGAAAATAAAGGAAATATTGACCTTATTTCGCCCTAGCGGTGTAGCATTGCTTATGATGCATAAGTATAGATGTGAAGTTACGTGACATTGGTGGGAAAAGTCTCCAAGAAACTGAACTAAACGAAAAACTTAACGCAGACCACTAGCGTGAGAATATAGGTCACGTGACCTGATTTTGTCCCTATCATTTAGTACTCCTCATAAAGCAATGAATCATCTATATATTCAGTTATTTGACTGCAGTCAATGAATCATCTATATATTCAGTTATTTGACTGCAGTCAATGAATCATCTATATATTCAGTTATTTGACTGCAGTCAATGAATCATCTATATATTAAGTTAACTGACTGCAGTCAATGAATCATCTATATATTAAGATACTTGACTACAGTCAATAAATCATCTATATATTAAGTTATTTGACTACAGTCAATAAATCATCTATATATTAAGATACTTGACTACAGTCAATAAATAATCTATATATTCAGTTACTTGACAGCAGTCAATAAATCATCTATATATTAACTTCAAGTTACTTGACTGCAGTCGATGTGTGGCGGACCCCTCGTTACAAGGTGTACGATTTGGTTGGTTATCGTTATCTAGAGGATGATCGACCTCGATGTTATTGCCCGGATCGAGTAAATAATAAAATAAATTATGAAATTTATAGATGGAATAGAGATCTGAGCAGATATATAGAACAGAATAACACGAGCCCCCGTACATGAAATATAACAATTTAATCAATTACATAAAACAAATTGAGATAATACATAACATTAGGAAGATACACTTCTTTTTGAAATCATTTACCGAATTTCAACACAAAAATACTTATGTAATTAGCCGATCTGTTTAAAACGATAGACTTAGTTCATCATAGAATCGAGTGAACAATCGAAGCCACTGCCCAGCATACCTGCATAACCTGGTTATCGCTGGTCACTCCAAATTCAATGTCGCTGTCCGGTCAAGGTTGATGTTCTCCCCTTTTTTCCTTCTCACTCTCTCTTATCTAGCCTCTTTCGGCCCTCAAACTTTGTATGGGTAGGTAGATAGGTGGATATGTGGATAGGTGGAGCTATTTTTCCTTTCAAAATAAACAGAGAAGCAACGTAAATCTTCTGTCAAATATCCTTCTGGGAGTAGAGCATTACTCCACTCTCGTTACGTCAGATATCGTCCTATCGGAATTCAAACAGATACCAAAGGCTATCTGGTCAGGCCAAACCTAGTTTCAGAAGATTAATGTACTTTCTAACGGTTAATTCATCACTAATTCACATTAACATCACACGAGACATAACAGTTTCAGTTCACGTCGTAATTATACAAATGAATCAATGTACTTCACTTCATGGCTTAACTACATTAATTTCAGTGAATACTCACTCAAGTCTTTATCATACATGAAATCCTCTAAGATCTGTAAATTCACAAAGATTCTCGCAACTCATATCAAATAAAGTAATGCATGAAATTCTTAGAATACATGATTCCTATAACAATCAAGACGACAAATTCAAACAATTCATCAAACTCATATAAAGAAGATTATTGTACAAATTCAGAAAAGTGAACTCAAACAAATAGATATATTCATATCAAAAAACTGGTGTACGAATTTAAACAAATAAATTCAAACAAATAAATATATTGATATCAACGAATTACATGAGATTGATTCAAATACCTTGTGCTTTCTAGACTCGCTCGCTTCTACCGCCAGAATTGTGTCCCTCAACTTCCAGACACCTGTCCCTTGAACAATTGTTTATACGAGAGAATTTCGCCTAAATTCTGCTCTGAGTCAAGATCTCATCCGGCCTTTCGCAGGAAAACTTTGACTGATTAAATTTTGCGATGTGGAATATTTAAAACATGAAATTTCGTTTGGGAAACACACCTCTTATTTAGGGTGGCCAATCAGATTAAACGTATCTACCGCCTTTTATAAATACACGCTCTACGCGGTTAGCGTAACCCTAGATTTTCGTACGCCATTTAAATAACTGATTCTGGAGAATTTCAAAAGATAATACTACTTCTACTTGCTTTATATCTAGTCCTGCAAACTCTCAACTTTGACATTTTTTATACGTAGATCTCCGATTCAACTTCTTTCCGTTAGTGATACAATGAAGGCTTAATTAAGAATCAATCTCGCCCCAAACAGGGACATTAAAACCATCGCAGTCTAGCGATTTCTATCGGTACCTTTCCTCATAAATCTAACTAATTGTTATCTGCCAACTAATGTGCTCTTTATCTGCCAACTAATGTGCTCTACCGAAATCGACAGAAATTTGTACCCTTACACGATGAATCATCTATATATTCACTTTAAGTTACTTGACTGCAGTCAAAGAGTCATCTATATATTAAGTTACTTGACTGCAAATATATTTGAGAAACTTTAGTTTCAGGCGAACCCTGAGCTAAGCTTTGACGACGGCCATATTGACGGACGGACAGATATCATAAAGCAGTAGGTTCTAGTTGCTCTTCAGTCTGACCGAAAAAACGATTTATGGATATCAGAATAATGAAGGTGATGAAAGTGATTAAGATGATGATTTGTGACTAAGTTAGTACTCTGCTGGATATCAGAATAATGAAGGTGATGAAAGTGATTAAGATGATGATTTGTGACTAAAGTGGTACGCTCTGCTGGTTATCAAAATAATGAAGGTGATGAAAGTGATTAAGATGATGATTTGTGACTAAGTTAGTACTCTGCTGGATATCAAAATAATGAAGGTGATGAAAGTGATTAAGATGATGATTTGTGACTAAGTTAGTACTCTGCTGGATATCAAAATAATGAAGGTGATGAAAGTGATTAAGATGATGATTTGTGACTAAGGTATCTGTATATCAAAATAATGATGAAAGTGATTAAGATGATGATTTGTGACTAAGTTAGTACTCTGCTGGATATCAAAATAATGAAGGTGAAAGTGATTAAGATGATGATTTGTGACTAAGTTACTCTGCTGGATATCAGAATAAAAGGTGATGAAAGATGATTTGTGACTAAGTTAGTACTCTGCTGGATATCAGAATAATGAAGGTGATGAAAGTGATTAAGATGATGATTTGTGACTAAGTTAGTACTCTGCTGGATATCAAAATAATGAAGGTGATGAAAGTGATTAAGATGATGATTTGTGACTAAAGTGGTACGCTCTGCTGGTTATCAAAATAATGAAGGTGATGAAAGTGATTAAGATGATGATTTGTGACTAAAGTGATACTATCTGCTGGATATCAAAATAATGATGGTGATGAAAGTGATTAAGATGATGATTTGTGACTAAGTTAGTACTCTCTGCTGGATATCAAAATAATGAAGGTGATGAAAGTGATTAGGATGATGATTTGTGACTAAAGTGGTACTCTCTGCTGGATATCAAAATAATGAAGGTGATGAAAGTGATTAAGATGATGATTTGTGACTAAGTTAGTACTCTCTGCTGGATATCAAAATAATGAAGGTGATGAGAGTGATTAAGATGATTTGTGACTAAAGTAGCACTCTCTGCTTGATATCAAAATAATGAAGATGATGAAAGTGATTAAGATATGATTTGTGACTAAAGTGGTACGCTCTGCTGGTTTTCAAAATAATGAAGGTGATGAAAGTGATTAAGATGATGATTTGTGACTAAAGTGGTACTCTCTGCTGGATATCAAAATATTGAAGGTGGTGAAGTGATTAAGATGATGATTTGTGACTAAGTTAGTACTCTGCTGGATATCAAAATAATGAAGGTGATGAAAGTGATTAAGATGATGATTTGTGACTAAGTTAGTACTCTCTGCTGGATATCAAAATAATGAAGGTGATGAAAGTGATTAAGATGATGATTTGTGACTAAAGTGGTACTCTCTGCTGGATATCAAAATATTGAAGGTGGTGAAGTGATTAAGATGATGATTTGTGACTAAGTTAGTACTCTGCTGGATATCAAAATAATGAAGGTGATGAAAGTGATTAAGATGATGATTTGTGACTAAGTTAGTACTCTCTGCTGGATATCAAAATAATGAAGATGATGAAAGTGATTAAGATGATGATTTGTGACTAAAGTGGTACTCTCTGCTTGATATCAAAATAATGAAGGTGATGAAAGTGATAAGATGATGATTTGTGACTAAATTAGTACTCTCTGAAGCGAGCATGAATATAAATAAAGTCTTAACACTTGCTAGATTTTATGTTGGTTTGTTACAACACACTATCATCATCATCATCATCAGCAGCAGCAGCAGCAGCAGCATCATCATCATCATCATCAGCAGCAGCAGCATCATCAATGGTAGTATTAATAGTAGAAGCAGACGGAAGGTTTGCTGATATAAGTGTCTCAAGATTGAATGCCCATTAAATATTGCCCGTTGTTAATTTATTTGTGGAAAATAAAGTGATGCATACATTTTATCCCCTCGATTACTTTATCGTGACGGACAACTTCACGATTTCTTCAAAGTAATCATCAATACATAACATCACAACCTATGACAGACCAATCCGTTCGGTTAATTTTCTATTTCAGTATATTTACTTACCAAACCATTCAGTGCATTGAACCATACATAATGAAATAATGAAGTATTATGTAAACAAGATATCAACATGCCATATAATGCATCACTTCATGAAACCGTCACTCTTCTCCCAAAGATATTGAGTTAAAAAGAAGCGACCACGCAATGTAGCCCGCCAATAAGTGAAAATCAAAATTAAACGTTGAAAACTCAATTGAAACAGACTGAGTTAGTAGTATATATTTTGAGTTAGTAGTATATATTTTGAGAGTTCTAAACCTTAGTGGAAATGTAACACGACTTTACGTCTTTCTTCGCGTAATAAATAAATGGATACATGGATAAATCCTGATTCCAATACCCGATAAATGTATACGCCTTTAAACATTATAGGACCTGCCAGACTCAAGGGTATTGTTGAACAGAATAAATTACTAGACCAGTCAGACTTTGGGATGTTATTTAAAAATATTTAAATATTTTTGGACCACCCAGAGTTTTGTGTATCACTATCTCGTATAGGGGTACCAATGCACTAAATGTCAGAATTAAAAATCACTGGGCACACTAATATTTATTTTTGTCTGTAACCATCTTGTATAGGGATCATAAATTTTAAAACTGAAATGAAAATTAATAGTCCAGTAAGACTCCAAAGTATTAGTTTGAAAACTAAAATTACTTGACTTGCCAGACTTGAGATTCAACAGTTTGAATCTGTTACGGGAAAGAATAGCTATTTCCTTGCACTTAAATTCAAGTGTCTCAGTTGGTATCATAGAAACATCCACCACAATTAAATCTGTAAAGAATTTAATTTATTTACCGGCAGAGTGAAAAACGGAAGCAGCGCAAATTGAAGATGAAAACATTATATGCTTTATGCAAGATATTAAATGTTGCAGATATTGTGACAGAGGCTACATACACATACAGACATTGAAAAAAGCATGATGCTAGATGTATTTAACCTATGGAACTATTTTATAGGCAACAAAATGTGCACCATTACATTTTCCCTACAAAACTCAGACATAGACAAAGGCAATAATAGTTTCATCATCTCCTTGATAGACATTTTATAAGGTGGTCCTATCTTGAAATCGACTATATTTTTTTGTTGTTGCAGCAACATGCTGATTGAGGCTGTTAAAACTGTCTTGTGATGTGTGATAAATGATATTTACTATTTTTTTTTTTGTTTAATTTTTTTTTGCCTTTCCTTCTTCTTTCATATTTTTTAGCTCTTCATCTTCAAGTCACTCTGCTTTTGATTCTATTCCATGTCCTCCTCCATTTGTTCGAGATCTGCATTTTTTGATTCCAAGTGTTCTTGCTCAATCCGTTGTAAAATAAAAAAGAATCTATTCAAACTAACTTGATTCTGTGTCCTGTAGGTTGTCAAGCAAACAGTCTAACCTTTAGTTCAACTGGTCGTAGGGCCAAGTGAGTTTATGGTATGGACATGTGTTCATCGTGCACTGTGCGTCGTCCGCCTGTCCGCAAGGTCAAATGAGTTTATGGTATGGCTCTACGTTCATCGTGCACTGTGCGTCGTCCGCCTGTCAACAAATGCTTGTTACCATTCTGGAGTCCGTAGTTTTCATCCGATTTCGATCACACTTGGAATATGGTCTTGTATAATGAAAGCTTAGATGAATTCCATAAAAAGCGAAATCCACTCATACTAATGAGGTCATATTGCATCTGACTGACTTGTTACTACTCTAGTGCCGTATTTCTGATCCGATTTTGGTCAAACTTGAAATATGTGCTTATATTATGAAGAACAAGTTTGATAATGAGCAAGATGGACGCGCACTAATGAGGTAATTTGCATCTGATTAGGTGAGCTTGTTACCACCATGAAAGCCACATTTCTGATTCGATTTTGATCAAACTTGATATATTTGCTTATATCATCAAGATCATGGATGGGTTCCATAATGATCGATATGCAAACATAATAATGAGGTAATCTTGCATCTGATTATCTGAACGTGTTACCACTCTGAAAGCCAAAAGGGGAATATATGCGTATATCAACAAGGTCTTGGAGAATTTTTATAATGAGCAAGATCCACGTATACTAATTAGGTGATCCTGCATCTGATTGGCTGCGCTTGTTGCCACTCTGGAAGCCATGTTTTTCATCTGACTTGGACCAACTTTAGATATAGGCTTATATGATCAAGATCTCGCATAAAACTCTTTCACGAGTACAATAATGACCAAGATCCATGTATAGTAATGAGGTGATTTTGCATTTGATTGACAGATCTTGTCAACGCCTTAGCGACTCTATTTCTGATCGTATTTTTATCACATTTGGTAAATAGACTTATATCATCAAGATAGATGTGTTTTATTATAAGTATGATCTACACATATTAATAAGGTGATCTTGAATATGATCGGTTTGGCTTCTATACACGCAAGCGACCGTATTTCTGACCTAATAATAAGTAAGCTTGGTAAATAGGCTAATATGGTCAAGATTTTGGACCTATGCATATTTTAGAAGTGATCTTGCATCTGATTTACTGGGATTTCAGATGAATGCGATACTCGATACTAGATGCTGTATTTTTGATAGGATTGTTATCAAACTGGGTAAATAGGCACGTGACATTATGATCTTGGCTACGTATGATTATGAATGAAAGTCATGCATATTAACAACGTGACCTTGCATCTGATTGGATCAGCTTCTGAATACTCTAGCAACTCTATTTCTGATCAGATTTTTTTTTTATTATATAGTTTTATATTATTTAAATGTTCGATGAGTTTGATTATAAGTAAGATCAACGCATATTAATGAGGTAATCTTTTATCTCAGTGGCTAAGCTTCTTGCCACTGTGGAGACAAAATTCCAATCGGATTTTTTCTCCACCTTGGTAAATAAAGCATTTATTGTTATTGTCGTAGACAGGTTCTATAATAAGTGAGATCTGCGCATATTAATGAGATACCTGGAATCTGATTGGCTGAGCTTGTTACCTCCCCCTAAAGCTAAAGACTATATTTCTCATCCAATTTCACGTGGTACACTACCCCAAGATCTTAAATGACATTCGATTATGAGCGAGAGACTGTACATATTAAGTATGCCTTTATCTTATATTATCTTATATATATATATATATATATATATATATATATATATATATATATATATATATATATATATATATATACGCAGAGGAACTTCGTTAATCCGGACTCCGTTTATCCGGAAACCTCGCTATCCAGACATTGTTAAACGGGAACGGAATTTCTAAACGTTAATTTGCTCTGTTAATCAATAAATCCGCGTTCCGGATCCGGAAATCAAAATCGAGGATCAAAGTGTAAATTACTATAAAAATTGCCTCGATAATCCGGAAATAATCTGTCCA
The DNA here is from genome assembly GCA_029931535.1 of Margaritifera margaritifera. Lineage (NCBI taxonomy): Eukaryota > Metazoa > Mollusca > Bivalvia > Unionida > Margaritiferidae > Margaritifera > Margaritifera margaritifera. Next base: position 237,109 of record JAQPZY010001381.1, on the reverse strand, counting down.
AAAAGAAGAAAATTCGAAGAATCGTACATGAAAATACAGTCAGTCGGATAACACAGATTCACCTAGGCAAATTTGGGTTGTGTTAATGTATCAATCTCTGATTGGTCAAATTCTAGTGGCACGTTAAAGCTATAAATTGATCACATGATCATATGTGTGGAAAAACTTCAAGTAGCGTGACCGTATTGTAACCAGCGATTGTATAAGCAATGTCTGTTTTTGCTAGTCGCCGACGGGGGTGTTAATAATTAAATACACACACTGGGATCAAATCGTCCACACTTTTGACATAACATATGGTTAATAAATTAAGTGTCTTTACGTCTCTTTGTTGTTTACAAATTGTATGTAACAATCATAGTTTGGTGATGGCTGTGCAAATAAAGTTGATTGATTTAAGCTGTGGACAGTATAGGGCTTCATTTCAGAATAAAAAGCGACGTCAATTATCGGCTCATTAGCAGCTATAACAGTTGTAAAATACGACTTACAAAAATAGCTGCATTTTATTAGTTTACCATAACGCATTTAACTGCGAGATATCAGTTTGTATTCGTTGTACTTGTTACATTATTATGGCGACACCATCAAGCAAGCGTAGACGAGTAGAGATGCCGGCCAGCATAAAAATTAAGATTTGCCAGCACAAAGATGATCACCCAAAAGTTACCATTCAAGATATCCGCCGGCATATTATAGCTGACTCATCCTTAGACACTGGCAAGTCGACAATTGCGGACATCATAGAAAAACAAGGACAAATGGTTGTCCGTACCTGCCGACTTGTAATAAAGTGAAATAAACACAAGTCAATAGATGTATTCATTATTTTATTTCAACCATTATTGAATATACAGTACATTTACAGCTAGCAAATACATGTACATGTACATATACAGTACATGTATACGGTATGATGACATCGTAAAATGAAAATGTGCATGATTCAATTATATTGAAAACTCATTAATCCGGACATATTCACTGGGTACGAAGATGACCGGATTAGCGAGGTTCCTATGCATGTATGTATGTATGTATGTATGTATGTATGTATGTATGTATGTATGTATGTATGTATGTATGTATGTATGTATGTATGTATGTATGTATGTATGTGGGTATATATATATATATATATATATATATATATATATATATATATATATATATATGTGTGTGTGTGTGTGTGTGTGTGTGTGTGTGTGTGTGTGTAAAATCAACATTATATAAAGTTAAGGAAATAGTTTACATAGGCTGTTGTTCGTACAATACTACATAAGCCTCCGTAATGAAATGGTAAACTGTTAAGATATGTTTGCGATATTATGAGCGATATTAGTCCACTTGGGGCTCTTATTCTCCTTGTAGTGTTAATTTGTTTGGTAGTAGCTTGTATGTCTCTATTTTTTTAATTTATTGTCTGATTTAGCCAAGCTTTCTTTCACTATCTTTTTAATTTATTGTCTGATTTAGCCAAGCTTTCTTTCACTATTTTTTTAATTTATTGTCTGATTTAGCCAAGCTTTCTTTCTCTATTTTTTTAATTTATTGTCTGATTTAGCCAAGCTTTCTTTCACTATTTTTTTAATTTATTGTCTGATTTAGCCAAGCTTTCTTTCACTATCTTTTTAATTTATTGTCTGATTTAGCCAAGCTTTCTTTCACTATCTTTTTAATTTATTGTCTGATTTAGCCAAGCTTTCTTTCTCTATTTTTTTAATTTATTGTCTGATTTAGCCAAGCTTTCTTTCACTATCTTTTTAATTTATTGTCTGATTTAGCCAAGCTTTCTTTCTCTATTTTTTTAATTTATTGTCTGATTTAGGCAAACTTTCTTTCACTATCTTTTTAATTTATTGTCTGATTTAGCCAAGCTTTCTTTCACTATCTTTTTAATTTATTGTCTGATTTAGCCAAGCTTTCTTTCACTATCTTTTTAATTTATTGTCTGATTTAGCCAAGCTTTCTTTCACTATTTTTTAAATTTATTGTCTGATTTAGCCAATCTTTCTTTCACTATTTCTTTAATTTATTGTCTGATTTAGCCAAGCTTTCTTTCACTATCTTTTTAATTTATTGTCTGATTTAGCCAAGCTTTCTTTCACTATCTTTTTAATTTATTGTCTGATTTAGCCAAGCTTTCTTTCACTATTTTTTTAATTTATTGTCTGATTTAGCCAAGCTTTCTTTCTCTATTTTTTTAATTTATTGTCTGATTTAGCCAAGCTTTCTTTCACTATTTTTTTAATTTATTGTCTGATTTAGCCAAGCTTTCTTTCACTATTTTTTTAATTTATTGTCTGATTTAGTCAAGCTTTCTTTCACTATCTTTTTAATTTATTGTCTGATTTAGCCAAGCTTTCTTTCACTATCTTTTTAATTTCCAGTAGTTGTATATCCCCTTGTCTTTTCTCTGCTTATGAAATTGATGATGCTCCGTGCTAAGTCTCCGACGATTTGCTTCCTGCTTTGCACTAGTTGAAAGTTACTTATCTCGTTATGGTGTTAGATTCCAGATATATATATATATATATATATATATATATATATATATATATATATATATATATATATATATATATATATATATATATATATATATATGTGTGTGTGTGTGTGTGTGTGTGTGTGTGTGTTGTTATGTATGATGTTTATATAATATTGTGGATATTTTGGGAAATTGTAAGTGTTTCTTCGCTTTGGTGTTTGCTTAAATCTTAATGTTTATCATGAAAAACATGTTTAACTAGTGTCCTTGAATTAGGTTGTTTTGATCAATATGTTTTCTCAATTTGACGGTCAAGGTTGATTGTTGTTTACAAGTAAAATTCCATTAAGATGACACGTGTTCTAGAACATTCTGTCATGTGACCAATCTTTATATATGCCATGTTTGGTGGACATTTATTCAGTTTTGACATTACCATCAGTCTTGTAAAGAGCTATTACAGTTGTGAAAATTCGTTCCAAATTCTAAGAGAGGAATTATTTTAAATATTCATTGGATTATAACAGTGCTCATAAACTTTTGGATTTTGGATTTTTAATTGATGATTTTGGAATTTAAGTGAACTTATTCAGATATTTTGGAATACTTCATTTTGACATCAGCACATCAAGATAACTAGTACATCAGGACTTTGGAGACCATTAGCACATCATAACATTCAAGGACACAGCCGTGAATTCTAAACATTCTATATTTAGGACTTGTGATTAGAACAATCATTCTTATTGGATTATTAGGATTTCAAAACACATTACTGTAAGTGACTTTTTGATTTTTCATTTTAATTATCTAGTAATAAAGTGCTGTTGATTTTTTACTTGATTTGTTGGTTTCACTTTCTTTCTGTTACATTTTTCTTAGACCATAGAGTCGTAACAGAAATTGGGGGCTCGTCTTCCGGGATCTGAATTTCTTTAAAGCATATTAGAGATATTAAAGTTATTTTTGAAATTCATATTGATTTTGTCTCGGAATTTTTTTTTTTCTTTGGCAAAGATTTTATATAGAGAAATTTTTGTGTGTGAAACCAACAAGCATTTACTATGGCATCTAATGTTCAGAATTTCATTTCAAAACCTACCCAGGAGGGGTTAGAGTGCATGAGAAAGGATGAGTTGCTCGAGCTTGCCAGAAAATACAGCCTATCTGAGGCAAAAGTATCATTGACAAAACAGGAGATAAAGATTATTTTAATTCAGTATTTAGTAGGAAAGGGAATTTTTGAAAATAGTGCTTTAAGTTTGAAGAGAAAGCCTGTATCTGGTTCTGACAGGAAATTAAGGGAATTAGAGTTAAAGAACCAGATGGATTTAGAATTGGCAAAGCTTCAGATTCAGAGAGAGAGAGAGAGAAAGAAGAGAGGCAGATACAGATGGAGAGAGAGAAAGAAGAGAGGCAGATGGAGAGAGAGAAAGAAGAGAGGCAGCTACAAATGCAGAAGGAAGAGAGGCAGATACAAATGCAGAAGGAAGAGAGGCAAATACAAATGCAGATGCAAAGAGAAGAAAGGGAAATGCAATTTAAATTAAGAGAATTAGAACTGGCAAGCAGAGCACACTCCACTCCTTTAAACACAAGTTCAGGTTTTGAGGTTACTAGATATATTAGGTTAGTACCCCCTTTTCAGGAAAAAGAAGTAGATAAATACTTTCTTCATTTCGAGAAAATAGCTGAAAACTTGAAATGGCCCAGAGAGCATTGGACTTTGTTATTACAAAGTGTACTTATTGGCAAAGCTCGTGAAGTCTACACTTCACTGTCAGTACAACAAAGCACTGATTATGATGTGGTTAGGGAGTACATCTTGAAAGCTTATGAGTTGGTACCAGAGGCATATCGACAAAGGTTTAGGAATTGTAGAAAAGAAACTGGACAAACTCATGTCGAATTTGCAAGGGATAAAGAACAACTATTTGATAGGTGGTGCTCAACCAAGAAAGTTGATCAAGCTTATGATAACCTCTGACAGCTCGTATTAATTGAAGAGTTCAAGAGGTGCATCCATAGTGATGTTAAAACCTATCTTGACGAGCAGAATGTGGAAACTTTGGAAAATGCTGCTCGTATGGCTGATGATTATTCCTTGACTCACAAAATTTCATTTGGCAATAAGTCGTCCTCTCAGCAGTTTTCTGGTAAAAAACCATTTCAATCTCATTCGAGTACTTCCAAATTTCACAACAGCACAACTGTTAGGAATCAAACATCTGATAAGACTGATCAGAAATCCTTATCTCTTCCTACGTGCACTTATTGTAAAAAGAAAGGGCACGTTATTTCTGATTGCTTCAAGTTGAAAAATAAGCAACAGAGTAAAGACAGAGCTTTTCCAAATGCTCTTATTTCTACGAGGTCAAGGTCACGGTCTTGTATTGAAAGCAATACATTTGTTGGGTCAAACAAACCCCAGTCTGATTCTATTTTGGAGGCTTATGAACCATTCATGTCAGAAGGTTCTATATCACTTATTGGTGATTCTGCCAAACCTATCCCAATTAATATATTAAGGGACACTGGAGCTTCTCAGAGTCTTTTATTATCAGGTACTTTACCTTTGTCTGAGGGGTCTTCTTCAAGTGAAAATGTTCTTGTTCAGGGAGTAGAGTGCGGCTTTGTAAATGTTCCTCTCCATTGTGTAAATTTGGCATCAGACTTAGTTTCTGGACCTGTGACTGTTGGGGCAGTGACTTCTTTACCCATAGAGGGTGTTCATTTATTACTAGGCAATGACCTAGCTGGAGATAAGGTTGTGGTTAATCCACTTGTAACTGACAAGCCTTGTTTGGATCAGAAAGTTGATCCTGTCGAAACTGAAATCCCTGATTTGTACCCTGCTTTTGCAGTTACTAGAGCTATGGCAAAAAGAGCTCTTGAGAGTGATGTTGATCAGGATATTATTCCTTTAGCTGACACATGTATTGGTCAGTCTTTTGATGAGGTCACTTTTTCCTCAGGTAATGATCAATCAAACGGTATTGATCACAGTGATCCTCGTTTGGCAACTCATTCTCTTTGTTCTAATCAGGATGACAAACGACAATCTCTTGTCGTTGAACAGGAGCAAGATCCCGAGATATCTTGCTTGTTTCAGAGGGCTATTAGTGAAACTGAAGCCACACAAGTTCCAGTGTGTTACTTTGTTAAAAAATGGGGTCCTTATGAGGAAATGGAGACCACCTGATGTACCCGCTGTTGACGAGTGGTCAGTGAGCTATCAAATTGTTGTTCCTAAGTCATATAGACAGGAAATTCTTAATTTAGCCCATGAAACTCCTTTGGGTGGTCATTTAGGAGTCCGTAAGACTTATCACAAGATCTTGAATCATTTTTATTGGCCGAAACTCAAAAGTGATGTTTCTAAATACTGCAGATCTTGTCACACTTGTCAAATGGTAGGAAAACCCAATCAGAAGATACCTAAGGCTCATCTGCAACCTATTCCTGCATTTGATGAACCATTTAGTAGAATAATAGTAGACTGTGTTGGTCCTTTACCTAAAACCAAGTCAGGCAACCAATACTTGTTGACCATCATGTGTACATCTACAAGATTTCCAGAGGCAATTCCTCTGAGAAATATAAAAACTAAAACTATTGTGAAAGCTTTGGTGAAGTTTTTTTACACTTGTTGGCCTTCCCAAATCTGTCCAGTCGGATCAAGGGTCCAATTTTATGTCTGGAATTTTCCAACAAGTTATGCATGAATTAGGCATCCAACAGTTTAAATCTTCTGCCTATCACCCTGAAAGTCAAGGTGCTTTGGAAAGATTTCATCAAACTTTGAAGAATATGATTCGATCATATTGCTTTGATACAGAAAAGGATTGGGATGAGGGTGTTCATTTGTTGTTGTTTGCTGTTAGGGAATCAGTTCAAGAGTCGTTGGGTTTTAGTCCCTTTGAACTAGTTTTTGGTCATACTGTCCGTGGACCATTGAAATTATTGAAAGAGAAACTTCTTTCAAATGAAGATTCAAAGATTAATCTTCTTGATTATGTTTCTGATTTCAAATACAAGTTGTCAAAGGCCTGTGAAGTAGCAAGAACTAATCTTCACACTACCCAGTCAAAAATGAAATTAAGGTATGACAGAAATTCACAGGAAAGGAGTTTTAAACCTGGTGACAAAGTTCTGGCTCTCTTTCCCATACCTCAGAATCCTCTTCAGGCTAAATTTTATGGTCCTTATACCGTTGAAAAGAAAGTAAATGACTTAAATTATATCATTAACACTCCTGGGAAACGGAAACAGAAACAACTTTGTCATATAAATATGTTAAAGGAATATTTTGACAGAGATAGCTCAGCTAATTATTTAGTTAATTTAGTTGTATCTGTCCCACACAGTGAAGATATCAACGATGGAGTATGATCAGACTATAGTGACTCTGGTATAACCAATCTTCGGAATTCAGAAATATTTAACAACCTAGACCAGAAACTTTCACATCTACAACAACAGGAAAGAAATGAACTAAAACAGCTATTACATGACTATGAGCACTTGTTTCCTGATGTTCCAACACGAACAAATAAAATTTATCATGACGTTGACATTGTAGATTCTGCGCCTGTGAAACAGCATCCTTATAGGATGAATCCTCTCAAACAGAACTATCTGAAGAAAGAAATTCAGTATCTACTGGAGAATGATTTCATAGAACCAAGTAAAAGTAACTGGAGTTCACCATGTATTCTTGTTCCCAAGCCAGATAATACATTCCGTATGTGTACTGACTATAGAAAAGTCAACAGTGTCACCAAAACTGATTCATTTCCAATCCCAAGAATGGACGATTGCATTGATAAAATTGGAAATGCGGAATATGTCACCAAGTTTGACCTTTTAAAAGGATTCTGGCAAATTCCACTGACGGAAAGGGCAAAAGAAATTTCAGCATTTGCAACTCCAGATAGACTTTATCAATATAAAGTCATGCCGTTTGGAATGAAAAATTCGCCTGCAACGTTTCAACGTCTGATGAACATGATAACATTTGGTCTTGATAATTGTGACGCTTATATCGATGACGTCATTATCTACAACAACACCTGGGAAGATCATTTGGAAACCATTCGAAAATTCTTCGATCGACTCAGTGATGCGAATCTGACAATTAATTTGAGCAAAAGTGAGTTTTGCCATGCTTGTGTCACATTTTTAGGACATATTGTGGGACAAGGTCAAGTTAAACCTATAGAAGCTAAGGTCAAAGCTATCTCTGAATTTCAAGTTCCAATTTGTAAAAAGCAACTGATGCGATTTCTAGGTATGGCTGGATATTATCGGAAATTTTGTTCCAATTTTTTCCAAAATTGCTGAACCTTTGACAAGTTTATTGAGTAAGAAAGCCAAATTTTATTGGTCTGACAAGTGTCAGGAATCTTTTGACAAGTTAAAGGCCATGCTTAAGAATGCACCAGTTCTTTCTGCACCAAATTTTAGCCAATCATTTAAATTATCTGTTGATGCAAGTGATGTAGGGGTTAGTGGAGTATTGATTCAGGAAGACAAAAGTGGTGTGGATCACCCTGTGTGTTATTTTTCTAAAAAACTAAACAAGCACCAGAAAAATTATTCCACAATTGAGAAGGAATGTTTGGCTTTGATATTGGCTTTACAGCATTTTGAAGTGTATGTTACCTCAGCTCTTTCTCCAATTATTGTGTACAGTGATCACAATCCCCTTACTTTCATCAACAAAATGAAAGATAAAAATAGCAGATTGTTGAGATGGAGTTTGATATTGCAAGAATATAACATTGACATCAAACACATCAGGGGAAAAGACAATGTGATTGCAGATGCACTCTCACGTGCCTAGAAATCTAATATTGCTTGATGTAATTAAGTCCAGTATCATAAAACATGTTCTTATGTAATTTTGGTTATTATAGTATTAGATGTATATTCAAAAGAAAGCTTTATTATATAAATCTTTCTTTTTCTTTATGAGGGGAGGTGTTATGTATGATGTTTATATAATATTGTGGATATTTTGGGAAATTGTAAGTGTTTCTTCGCTTTGGTGTTTGCTTAAATCTTAATGTTTATCATGAAAAACATGTTTAACTAGTGTCCTTGAATTAGGTTGTTTTGATCAATATGTTTTCTCAATTTGAAGGTCAAGGTTGATTGTTGTTTACAAGTAAAATTCCATTAAGATGACAGATGTTCTAGAACATTCTGTCATGTGACCAATCTTTATATATGCCATGTTTGGTGGACATTTATTCAGTTTTGACATTACCATCAGTCTTGTAAAGAGCTATTACAGTTGTGAAAATTCATTCCAAATTCTAAGAGAGGAATTATTTTAAATATTCATTGGATTATAACAGTGCTCATAAACTTTTGGATTTTGGATTTTTAATTGATGATTTTGGAATTTAAGTGAACTTATTCAGATATTTTGGAATACTTCATTTTGACATCAGCACATCAAGATTACTAGTACATCAGGACTTTGGAGACCATTAGCACATCATAACATTCAAGGACACAGCCGTGAATTCTAAACATTCTATATTTAGGACTTGTGATTATAACAATCATTCTTATTGGATTATTAGGATTTCAAAACACATTACTGTAAGTGACTTTTTGATTTTTCATTTTAATTATCTAGTAATAAATTGCTTGTTGATTTTTACTTGATTTGTTGGTTTCACTTTCTTTCTGTTACATTTTTCTTAGACCATAGAGTCGTAACAGTGTGTAATCTTCTAATCCAATATTGCCACTACAAGTGAACTAGGTATAACTTGTTCCAAATTCGATGACATAATATAATCAGGGTATTCACAAAAAATGAAAAGGGAATCGTGTGCAAGGGATCTGTACCCAAAAGGGAATCGTGTGCAAGAGATCTGTACCCAAATATTTGACTTACTGGTTATGCAACAAATCATTGTGAAACGATTAAACAATTCATTTACAATATTTTCAAACATAACGGTCTTCAGACTCATACAAGAAGAAAAGAACATTTTGTCTCCTGCCTGGGGACACTGTATATGCGTTTCGTCTGTTGATGTTTCCTGCCCAAAACTTAATAGTTGTTGAGAAAGATTGATGGTTCTTAGTATAATTATGAATGTTTACTGGAAAGTGTGTTGGGTATCAATCTTGAAAGTCGTACCATTAAGGTTACAGTCACCGATAAAAGTACTGACTTTTTCCTTCAGCTTTGGGAGCCGCGGTAGTTCAGTTGGTAGAGTGTCAGTTCGATACCTTCCCAAGCAATCCAGTGTCGGCTGCCTTGGTGAGCCCTTAAAAAAGCACTTAGCTCCCATTTCCTCGGCATTGTATAGCTTATAATGTGTTAAAAGGGCCGTGAAACCAAGCAACAAACCATCCGTCCCTCAGTTTTATGGTGAAAGCAGCGCGCCACTCGCAAAGCGAGCTCTTATGGTAACGTGTCTCTCATGCACAGTGATCCAGCTGATATACCTTATTTTCCGGTTTTTTAATTCCGGTTTAACATGATTTACACCTATAGTGTAATTCAGCAGAGAACGTAAAATTCAGAATAATAACATGAATGAAAACAGAGAAGACTACTGTTTCCTATTACAAATTCATGACTTACAACATATTTTCGATATTTATCAAAGAAATGAATATTCCACGCAACGCAAAAACACTTCCCATGGCAGAGGCTAGAACACGCATATGATCCTATTTAAATATTGGTATTACGCAATATTGTTGTCATTGTCCGCGTATATTCCTCTACAATATAGATTCACCCATGGCACACGAAATATGTCAGTCAGTACACACATGAGCGATGCAGCGTTCGTTTCTCCTAGGCTTTACTTGTTTCATTTTAGTTTCTAAGCCCGTCCAGAAAAAGACATGACTTTTGCTGCTGAAATGTATTACTATCAGAAAAAGTGTCTAGTACCATATTCGAGTACTCATACTATATTTTCAAGGTAAAGTTCCGAGGTCTGCAATATCTGAGCTGAGGGATGTAAATTTACAACATTTATTTCTGACTTAAATTTGAATCTAATTTTCATTCGAGATCTCCACTTCAAAATAATAGACGATTTCTGAGGGGACTTTTATGTGGGTTGTATGACGTAACAGATACATTCATCATATTGGTCTATGATGGCTAAAATCAGCTTTGACGTAAATAACAGTTGAAACAGTATTGGTATAATTGTATACATGTACAATAGATCTAAATATGCTAATTAAAGAATTGTATACATGTACAACATATCTAAATATGCTAATTAAAGAATTGTATACATGTACAACAGATCTAAATATGCTAATTAAAGAATTGTTAAATCGGAATTTAAGCTTGAAGAGTACTTAACTATATTACAATTTATGTTAATTATTTACCTCTGTAAATTAAGAATCTAACTCTGTAAATTACGAACAGGAAATAATAGATTACCGACAGAGGCAGTATCAATTGTGAACTTTTGGTGAAGTTGGTGACGAGTATCACAAGCTCATGAATAATTCATATTTTAACTATGTACGTGAAGAATTTATATCAGAGAGTGTTTATTTCTTTCAAGCTCTTAAAACTAAGTGCAGTGCGAATAACAAACACACTCTTTTGAAATGAAGCAAATTCAGCATGTTAATAGTCCAAATGTTTTGTGCACACATACCGTGTATTGGCTTTTTGAGTCTTTTATGTATAAATCTTGAAAATCACTCTTGCACATGACCCCCAAGGCCACACATTAATTGACTGAAATAATTAATTTATTATACAGCCTGTAGGAACGTAAACACTGACCTGGCATAAAACGATGTTCTCTGTATGAATTGGTGGGGGTGGGGCTGTGATATTGTTCCGGAATTAAATGAATGGAAAATAAGTAGATACTGAAATAGAATAAAAGAGTGGAATGGTGACCGAATATTGCAACTTTTTGGCTTCTTATATAAATAATTTTCCCACGATTGACCCATGACTGTTTTTCATGAAAAATACTACTTCACGAATATACGTATTCTATATCACATTCATGTTGGTACTTCTCCATAAGGAACGATAAAAACAAAATCCAGATATTGATTTATGTAAAAATCGATTAATCTATGGTGACATTTTTAAGCCTTTGTGAACGATAAGCTTTCATCACGATGATGATGATGATGACGACGACCTTGACGATAATAATGACGCTGATGGTGATTATGACGATGCTATAATTGTGGTGACGATGACGACGGCAATGTTAAATATGAATCGCAAACTTGACTTTAATTTAATACTTACGATCTCTTACGGTTCCGTTCGCTTGATTTCACTTTCAAACAACACATTGCTATCTCAGTTAAGCACTTAAAACAGAACTTCAAAACAATATAAGATTTATCAGTTAAATCAGGAAAGTTTGCAAAAACAATAATAATCATTAATAACTAATCACTGCAAATGATTTAATAGCATAGTTAAAAAGGATTATTCAAGGTCCTTTTGTCGACTCTTCGACAAGGAAAAGCAAGGACTGTATGCCGGGCAAATGCATAGTTTTTTTTTCTTTCTTGTTTTATTAAAAATGTTTTATTAAAAATTAAAGTCGACATTAGTGGTCGTAATTTTTAAAATTATTTTGTGTTTCTTTGCATCGCCTGCATTTTGCACCTGTTTCCATGGCCTGCGTTTCGATGGTCGATCATTATAAAGAAGGGGAATGATGGGGGGGGGGGGGGGGGAGGAAGGGCAGAACATGAACTCGTTTCTTTTCTTGCTCGAGGTCTTACAAGTGTTATTTGTAATACAGGAAGATAATGGATGAGTGGAGATTTCACTTTCAAACAACACATTGCTATCTCAGTTAAGCACTTGAAACAGAACTTCAAAACAATATAAGATTTATCAGTTAAATCAGGAAAGTTTGCAAAAACAATAATAATCATTAATAACTAATCACTGCAAATGATTTAATAGCATAGTTAAAAAGGATTATTCAAGGTCCTTTTGTCGACTCTTCGACAAGGAAAAGCAAGGACTGTATGCCGGGCAAATGCATAGTTTTTTTTCTTTCTTGTTTTATTAAAAATTATAGTCGACATTAGTGGTCGTAATTTTTAAAATTATTTTGTGTTTCTTTGCATCGCCTGCATTTTGCGTCTGTTTCCATGGCCTGCGTTTCGATGGTCGATCATTATAAAGAAGGGGAATGGGGGGGGGGGGGGAGGGAGGGCAGTACATGAACTCGTTTCTTTTCTTGCTGGAGGTCTTACAAGTGTTATTTGTAATACAGGAAGATAATGGATGAGTGGAGAACGAAGACAAGTGGAGTAATATATTGTCCATTACAACTTAATATGCACTTGCCCATTGTCTTGTACTATCTGACTACGAATTGATAGCGAGGTAAAGTGTTGATTATCTAGGTCTACGGTATGAATCAATGTGAACAGTTCGTAGGTCACTGAGTTGACGCGTAAAACTCATAATAACGTGTAAATCTTTGTGACATATGATGAGCTCATTTGCTTTCATTTTATCATCAACTGGATGTGCAAGTAAGAAAACTACATATAAATCTGAATACAAAACATGGAAGAATCTACACAAGCTTAGAACAGTTGACATTTCCATCTGATCTTTGACCTCGCCATAGTAGATGTTTCTTCTTCTTCTTCTTCGTCTGCCTATTATTATGATTATTATTATTATTATTATTATTATTATTATTATTATTATTATTATTATTATTATTGTCATCATCATCATTATTATTATCATCATCATCATTATTTTTATCATCATAATTATTCAGCCCTGCCCGTCCGGGATACCAGACTTTCGAGCTCAGCAGTGCGCAGCGTATAATGATGCCAGATACTCCGGCCGCTTTTTCAAGTGGCTCCCTTATCATGATTCCGCTGACCCTTGCTCCTTGACCTGTCTGGCAGAGGGCACCAAGATGGTGGCAGTTTTGGCTCCTAAGGTCTTAGATGGAGCCCGATGTGATTACAACTCGCTGGATATGTGCATTAATGGAAAATGTTGGGTACGTAAAGTCATTCACGCTCTTCCTGACATAAACCTAAACACGTATTAACCAGAAGAATAAAATAACCACATAATGGTTTGACTTGTCGAGTCATTTATTTGTTTTTAAGCCATGTAACATAATGTACATAATATACAGTTACACTTGTACCGTATATGGTGTAATACACATCAGAAACACAAGTTATAAAGCTATGTAGACTGTGTCCTCTTCCAATCTGATATAATGTACACAGCAAAAATATAAGTTAGAGTTAAGTAGACTGTGTCTTCTTCCAATCTGATATAATGTACACAGCAAAACTGTAAGTTATAGTTAAGTAGACTGTGTCTTTTTCCAGTCTGATATAATGTACACAGCAAACTGTAAGTTATAGTTAAGTAGACTGTGTCTTATTCCAGTCTGATATAATGTACAAAGCAAAAATATAAGTTATAGTTAAGCAGACTGTGTCTTATTCCAATATAATGTACACAGCAAAAATATAAGTTATAGTTAAGCAGACTGTGTCTTATTCCAATATAATGTACACAGCAAAACTGTAAGTTATAGTTAAGTAGACTGTGTCTTATTCTAATATAATGTACACAGCAAAACTTTAAGTTATAGTTAAGAAGACTGTGTCTTGTTCCAGTCTGATATAATGTACACAGCAAAACTGTAAGTTATAGTTAAGTAGACTGTCTTTTTCCAGTCTGATATAATGTACACAGCAAAAATATAAGTTATAGTTAAGCAGACGGTGTCTTATTCCAATATAATGTACACAGCAAAAATATAAGTTATAGTTAAGCAGACTGTGTCTTATTCCAATATAATGTACACAGCAAAAATATAAGTTATAGTTAAGCAGACTGTGTCTTATTCCAGTTTGATAATTAGGACTGTCAATCAGCCTTTTTCGAAAAGAAAAATATACTTCAATCTTAATAGTTCTGACATACATAATTAATATATTATTTACAGTATGTTTTAAGTCATTGTACGATGACTATTTTTCCAGATAAATAAACACACTGTTTTTAGATTCAAGATTTTCAACAATGGTGACATTCTACATATTTTAGCCATCCTTCTGTTTCAGAAAGTCGGTTGTGACCACAAGCTGGAATCTGACGCGAAGTTAGACTCGTGCGGGGTTTGTGGTGGAAATGACACCTGTATCCAAGGAAATCGTGGAGATGTCGGTCGATACCGGTGGATTCAGACGGGTTACAGCGAATGTTCTGTCACCTGTGGTGTAGGTAACACCATTATTTTCACTCTTTCTATTTATATATAACACAACTTTCTTTTTATAAATTAGACACATATAAACTTACTTAAGAGCAAATTTCCTATGGAAATTTATGAATGATCTTCTTTGCCAGCCTGGAGAACAAAACGTCAAAACATAATATATATTTTGTTTTCGGTTTATAAACAAATTTGAGACTCCTCTTAATGGCGTGACAAAGTGCGCTTTTTCAATATTATAGCGCCCAAAAATTATGTGGTATAACTTGATATAATGTGGACGCCTCGGATTGTATCTTATGTGACGTCTATACCACATGTTACACATGTACTGTATAAACTCAGATCGTGTCTTGTATGACGTCTATACTACATGTTACACAAGTACTGTATGAAGAATATTACATAGGTTACCAGTATGAAACTTCCTATTCTTATCTATTACGCCATTTAACAACTCCAATTTTCATAAGACCCATTCGGTTTTTATGAGAGCGTGATATACGTAAAGAGACATGGTTGACACTTGGCTAATTAATAGAAATGGGAAACAATGTATTATAAATGCACCTCTGAAAAGCCTTAAAAGCTTAATTAATATGGTGTAAGTGATTTCATGGTATAGGGGAAAAGTCATGCCCAGGTCAGGAATGTAACATAAAATCTTATCTTAAGTTTGGAAGAGCCTTCTTTACTTAGCACGAAGACAATATTTTTACTTGAAATTTGTTTTATACTCTTTTATACGGAGCACCCATTTGCGCACGTGATGAGCCGGTAGATATAGGTCTACGCTATTCTTGATCTAGGTCTACTCTATTCAAGATCTAGGTCTACTCTATTCAAGATATAGGTCAACTCTGTTCTGGATCTCGGTCTACTCTATTCTAGATCTAGGTCTACTCTATTCAAGATCTAGGTCTACTCTATTCAAGATCTAGGTCTACTCTATTCAAGATCTAGGTCTACTCTATTCTAGATATAGGTCAACTCTGTTCTGGATCTCGGTCTACTCTATTCTAGATCTAGGTCTACTCTATTCTGGATCTCGGTCTACTCTATTTTAGATCTAGGTCTACTCTGTTTTCGATCTGTGTCTATTCTATTCTATATCTGGGTCTACTCTGTTCTTGATCTAGGTCTACACTATTCTAGATGTAGGTCTATTCTATTTTAGTTCTATTTCTACTCCATTTTAGATCTAGGTCTACTCTGTTTTAGATATAGGTCTATTCTATTCTAGACCTGGGTCTACGCTATTCTAGATCTAGGTCTACCCTATTCTAGATCTAGGTCTACTCTGTTCTAGATCTAGGTCTACTCTATTCTAGATAGATCTATTTCTATTCTATACTAGATCTGGGTCTACTCTATTCTAGATCTATTTCTACTCTATTCTAGATCTATTTCTACTCTATTATAGATCTATGTCTACTCTATTCTAGATCTAGGTCTACTCTATTCTAAATCTATTACTGCTCTATTTTCGATCTAGGTCTACACTGTTTTAGATCTAGGTCTATTCTATTCTAGCTATAGGTCTATTCTAGATCTAGGTCTACTCTATTCTAGATCTATTTCTTCTCTATTTTAGATCTAGGTCTACTCTGTTTTAGATATAGCTCTATTCTATTATAGATCTGGGTCTACTCTATTTTAGATCTGGGTCTGCTCTATTCTAGATCAAGGTCTACTCTATTTTAGATTTGGGTTTACTCTGTTCTAGATCTAGGTCTACGCTATTCTAGATGTAGGTCTACTCTATTCTAGATCTAGGTCTGTTCTATTCTATATCTAGGTCTGTTCAATTCTACATTTAGGTCGGGGTTATTCTAGATCTAGGTCTACTCTATTCTAGATATAGGTCTACTCTATTCTATATATAGGTCCACGCTATTCTCGATCTAGGTCCACGCTATTCTAGATCTAAGTCTACTCTATTCTAGATCTAAGTCTACTCTATTCTGGATCTAAGTCTACTCTATTCTAGATCTAAGTCTACTCTATTCTAGATCTAGGTCTACGCTATTCTAGATCTAGGTCTACTCTATTCTAGATCTAAGTCTACTCTATTCTAGATCTAAGTCTACTCTATTCTAGATCTATTCTATTCTATATCTAAGTCTATTCTGTTCTAGATCTAAGTCTACTCTATTTTAGATATAGGTCTGCTCTATTCTAGATATAAGTCTACTCTATTCTAGATCTGCTATATTCTAGATCTAAGTCTACTCTATTCTAGATCTACTCTATTCTAGATCTAAGTCTACTCTATTCTAGATCTACTCTATTCTAGATCTAAGTCTACTCTATTCTAGATCTAAGTCTACTCTATTCTAGATCTAAGTCTACTCTATTCTAGATCTAGGTCTACGCTATTCTAGATCTAGGTCTACTCTATTCTAGATCTAAGTCTACTCTATTCTAGATCTAGGTCTACGCTATTCTAGATCTAAGTCTACTCTATTCTAGATCTAAGTCTACTCTATTCTAGATCTACTCTATTCTAGATCTAAGTCTACTCTATTCTAGATCTAAGTCTACTCTATTCTAGATCTAAGCCTACTCTGTTCTAGATCCAAGTCTACTCTATTTTAGATATAGGTCTACTCTATTCTAGATCTACTCTATTCTAGATCTAAGTCTACTCTATTCTAGATCTAGGTCTACTCTATTCTAGATCTAAGTCTACTCTATTCTAGATCTAAGTCTACTCTATTCTAGATCTAAGTCTACTCTATTCTAGATCTACTCTATTCTAGATCTAAGTCTACTCTATTCTAGATCTAAGTCTACTCTATTCTAGATCTAGGTCGACTCTATTCTAGATCTAAGTCTACTCTATTCTAGATCAAAGTCTACTCTATTCTAGATCTATTCTATTCTAGATCTCAGTCTACTCTATTCTAGATCTAAGTCTACTCTATTCTAGATCTAGGTCGACTCTATTCTGGATCTAAGTCTACTCTATTCTAGATATAGGTCTACTCTATTCTAGATCTAAGTCAACTCTATTCTAGATCTAGGTCTACTCTATTCTAGATCTAAGTCTACTCTATTCTAGATCTAAGTCTACTCTATTCTAGATCTAAGTCTACTCTATTCTATATCTAGGTCCACTCTATTCTAGATCTAAGTCTACTCTATTCTAGATCTAAGTCTACTCTATTCTAGATCTAAGTCTACTCTATTCTAGATCTAAGTCTACTCTATTCTAGATCTAAGTCAATTCTATTCTAGATCTAGGTCTACTCTATTCTAGATCTAAGTCTACTCTATTCTAGATCTAGGTCTACTCTATTCTAATCTAAGTCAACTCTATTCTAGATCTAAGTCTACTCTATTCTAGATCTAAGTCTACTCTATTCTAGATCTAGGTCTACTCTTTTCTAGATATAGGTCTACTCTATTCTTTATCTACTCTATTCTAGATCTAAGTCTACTTTATTCTAGATCTAAGTCTACTCTATTCTAGATCTAAGTCTACTCTATTCTAGATCTAAGTCAACTCTATTCTAGATCTGAGTCTACTCTATTCTAGGTCTACTCTATTCTAGATCTAAGCCTACTCTATTCTAGATCTAAGTCTACTCTATTCTAGATCTAAGTCTACTCTATTTTAGATATAGGTCTCCTCTATTCTAGATCTAAGTCTACTCTATTTTAGATATAGGTCTACTCTATTCTAGATATAAGTCTACTCTATTCTAGATCTAGGTCTACGCTATTCTATATCTAGGTCTATTTTATTCTAGATCTATTCTATTCTAGATCTAAGTCTACTCTATTCTAGATCTAAGTCTACTCTATTCTAGATCTAAGTCTACTCTATTCTAGATATAGGTCTACTCTATTCTATATCTAAGTCTACTCTATTCTAGATATAGGTCTACTCTATTCTAGATCTAAGTCTACTCTATTCTAGATCTAAGTCTACTCTATTCTATATCTAGGTCTACTCTATTCTAGATCTAAGTCTACTCTATTCTAGATCTAAGTCTACTCTATTCTAGATCTAAGTCTACTCTATTCTAGATATAGGTCTACTCTATTCTATATCTAAGTCTACTCTATTCTAGATCTAGGTCTACTCTATTCTAGATCTAAGTCTACTCTATTCTAGATCTAGGTCTACTCTATTCTAATCTAAGTCAACTCTATTCTAGATCTAAGTCTACTCTATTCTAGATCTAAGTCTACTCTATTCTAGATCTAGGTCTACTCTATTCTAGATATAGGTCTACTCTATTCTAGATCTAAGTCTACTTTATTCTTGATCTAAGTCTACTCTATTCTAGATCTAAGTCTACTCTATTCTAGATCTAAGTCAACTCTATTCTAGATCTGAGTCTACTCTATTCTAGGTCTACTCTATTCTAGATCTAAGCCTACTCTATTCTAGATCTAAGTCTACTCTATTCTAGATCTAAGTCTACTCTATTTTAGATATAGGTCTCCTCTATTCTAGATCTAAGTCTACTCTATTTTAGATATAGGTCTACTCTATTCTAGATATAAGTCTACTCTATTCTAGATCTAAGTCTACGCTATTCTATATCTAGGTCTATTTTATTCTAGATCTATTCTATTCTAGATCTAAGTCTACTCCATTCTAGATCTAAGTCTACTCTATTCTAGATCTAAGTCTACTCTATTCTAGATATAGGTCTACTCTATTCTAGATCTAAGTCTACTCTATTCTAGATATAGGTCTACTCCATTCTAGATCTAAGTCTACTCTATTCTAGATCTAAGTCTACTCTATTCTAGATCTAAGTCTACTCCATTCTAGATCTAAGTCTACTCTATTCTAGATCTAAGTCTACTCTATTCTAGATATAGGTCTACTCTATTCTAGATCTAAGTCTACTCTATTCTAGATATAGGTCTACTCTCTTCTAGATATATGTCTACTCTATTCTAGATCTAGGTCTGCGCTATTCTAGATATAGGTCTGCGCTATTCTAGATCTAGGTCTGCACTATTCTAGATCTAGGTCTGCGCTATTCTAGTTCTAGGTCTGCGTCTACGCTATTCTAGATGTAGATCTACATTATTCTAGATCTAGGTCTACTCTATTTTAGATCTAGGTCTACGTCTACGCTATTCTAGATGCACGTCTACTCTATTCTAGATCTAGGTGTACTCTATTCTAGATCTGGGTCTTCTCTGTTCTTGATCTGGGTCAACTATATTCTAGATCTAGGTCTACGCTATTCTAGATATAGGTCTACTCTATTCTAGATATAGGTCTACTCTATTCTAGATATAGGTCTGCGCTATTCTAGATATAGGTCTACTCTATTCTAGATATAGGTCTACTCTATTCTAGATCTAGGTCTGCGCTATTCTAGTTATAGGTCTACTCTATTCTAGATATAGGTCTACTCTATTCTAGATCTAAGTCTACTCTATTCTAGATATAGGTCTACTCTATTCTAGATATAGGTCTACTCTATTCTAGATCTAGGTCTGCGCTATTCTAGTTATAGGTCTGCGCTATTCTAGATATAGGTCTACTCTATTCTAGATCTAAGTCTACTCTATTCTAGATATAGGTCTACTCTATTCTAGATATAGGTCTACTCTATTCTAGATCTAGGTTTACGCTATTCTAGATATAGGTCTGCGTCTACGCTTTTCTAGATGTAGGTCTACTTTATTCTAGATATAGGTCTACTCTATTCTAGATATAGGTCTACATCTACGCTATTCTAAATTTAGGTCTACGCTATTCTAGGTCTACGTTATTTCTTGATCTGGGTCTATGCTGTTCGCTAAAAATCGTAAATAGAGTGAACTGCATAGACCCTAATCTGCAGGAACATTATGCAACGGCAGTTCTGGGTATAGGCTGTTCGCATGCATGTGCGCCTTGCACATGACTTTATGAAGGTAATCGCTTCTTGATGGTTGTTGTCATAGCCACAACCAACGGACATGGCAAACGTTTGAACCTTCGTTAGGAAAATATTTCCAGGTCTGTCTGAGGCAGTTGTTTACTTGTTCGTTTGGTGTTTAAACGGCAATGTTCTGTTTCTGTTTTTTTTTTTTTTTTTAGCTCTACTGGTCATAGACCAGAAGAGCTTATGGAATGGTTTGGCGTCCGTCCGTCCGTTAGCACAAGTTTGTTATCGCTACTCCTCCTAAACTACTTTGTAGATTGACATGAAACTTTACATACACATTCATCCCATGGTCTAGTTGGTCCTAAATGACCGTGGTGCTGCTCGGACATCCAACATGGCCGCCACAGCAGCAATCTTAAAAATCTTGTTAACGCTATTCCGCCTGAATGGATGGTCATATCAACATGGGGGTTTCGCTAAAAGACTTCTTATGATGTCTAGTTGGTCCTAAATGAAAATGCTGCCAATCTGACGTCCAATATGACCGCCATCTAGAAAATCTATTTGTCATTACTCTTCCTACATGGAATCTAGTATGGACATGGGATTTTCACCAGAAGACTTCATATGATGTCTAGTTGGTCCTACATGAAAATGGTACCGATCTGATGTCTAATACGGCAGCCACAGCCCACAGCGGTCATCTTGAAAATCTTGGTATTGTTACTCTTCTGGAATAAAAAAAGTCCAATTGACATGGGGTTTTGACCCGAAGACTTCTTATGGTGTTTTGTTGGTCCTAAATAAAAATTATGCCGCTCGCACATCCAATATGGTTGCCACTGCTGCCATCTTGAGAATCTTGTTATTGCTACTCCTCATGAATGGATGGTCGTATCAACATCGGGTTTTTACTAAAAAAAACTGCTTATGGTGTCTCGTTGGTCTTAACTGAAAATGGTGCACCTCAGAAATCTAATAAGAACACCAGAGTGGCCATCTTGAAACTCTTGCTATCACTACTTCTCCTGAACGAATGATCATATCAGCACTGGTTTATTACTGAAAGACTTCTATAATGTATGGTTGGTCGTAAATGAAAATTATGCCCATCTGACCGCCAATATGACAGCCACAATGGTCATATCAACATTGTATTTTCACCAGAAGACTTCTTATGATATCTAGTTGGTCCTCAATGAAAATGGTTCGCATCTGATATCCAATATGGCAACTCCTCCTGAATGGCTGGTCATATCAACATGAGTGTTTTCAATAAAAGACTTCTTGTTATATCCAGTTGGTCCAAAATGAAAATGGTGCCAGTCTGACGTCCAATATGGGCTCCATCTTGAAAATCGTGATATACCTAATACTCTTGGATGGATAGTCATATCGACGTGGTAAGTTTGCCAAAAGACTTCTTATTAAGCCTAGTTTGTCCTAAATTAAAATGATGCCGATGTGACATCCATTGGGTTTGCTGTCATGTAATTATTTGTAAATTGGCTCAATGAAATTGTTAAAAACAACTTATGACTTCAAATTCCATGTTTGTTGGTGAACATATTGACCTTTTAAATATCTTCTTCAAAAGCATGCTGTAACTAACCATAAGAGATGATTTAACCGTTGCATGGTAATCAGTGTTAATCATGTTGTTTGTCTCACTTGTCATTTATAACTATCTCACTTGCCATTTATTACTGTCTCACTTGCCATTTATTACTGTCTCACTTGCCATTTATTACTGTCTCACTTGCCATTTGTTATTGTGAAAGCTAGCTTCCATTAAAGCATTTATGGAAATGGATTTGTGTGTTTGTTTAGTACAACAACGACTTTAACTGGTTGTTCTTTAGCCAGTTTGGAAACATTGACAGCTGTATTCTTTGTATGCACCAGTATCAAACTTAAGACAACAATAGCACCACCTATAAAAAAAAGTTGATAAAGGCAAATGCAAATCCCGTAAGAAGCAGAATTCAATATTACCATGCATGCAGAATTCAATATGCCCATGCATGCATAATTCAATATTCCCATGCATGCAGAAGAAAGAAACTAATATTAAATGATAAATCTGTATGCATATCTACCTACTTAATACCTACCTTCCAGTACATGCACACATGCCTACCTATCTACCTACATACATGCATACATTCATGCATGCATACATACATACATACATACATACATACATACATACATACATACATACATACATACCTACATACATACATACATACAAATAAATGTCCATATTCTTTTACTTTTTTTAAAAAAGAGCAAAAAAACAAAACAAAACAAAACAAAAAAACATACATAAAGAAAATCATTCATTACTTTTCAGGCTATCAAGAGCCACGTTTCATATGTTTTGACGGTCACTTGGGGAGAGTTATGGATTCCTCGTTTTGTGTGAATCTCATTACACCGTCCATGGAAAGTCCAAAGTGCGACCGTGGAAGCTGTCCCCCAGAGTAAGTGCAAACAAAGTCAAATACCCAGTACGTAAACTTTGAGACAGATGTTGAATGAGGAAAAAGTATAATCTCTCTCTCCCCGACTTCCTTATTTCACATTCCCTAGAGTATCATTCCTTTAGTTTCGTTTTTATTTTCAAACAGCCACATATATGTATATTCTGTAACGCAGCTTCTTTTCGCATGCTGTTTATTTTTCGCGCATTAAAAGATGCGCGAATAAATCTCCTAGAACTTGTTTGGCATCGGGAAGTTGCAATACGATTTATATATATATATATATATATATATATATATATATATATATATATATATATATATATATATATATATATATATATATATATATATATATATATATATACATACACACACACACTGCTGTTTGTCGCATCACCTGCGGCCACTTCAACAGTACCAACTTATTCCACTGTATGAACTATGAGTGCCCTAGCTGACAAGTCTAAGTATTCTACTCTGAACTATGAGTGCCTTAATTTATAATTCTAAAGGGTTGAACTCCGAAACCAAAAGTTCTTGATTCTAGTCCACACCGAGTAGATTTTTTAGCTCATCTGGCTGTAGGGCCAAGTAAACTTATGGTATGGCCCTGTGTCCGTCGACCGTCGGTCAACATTTGCTTGTTAAAACTCTAGGGGCCATGCTTTTTTTAAATCCAATTTGGATCAAACTTGGAATATAGATTTTTAAAATCCCATTTTGATCAAACTTGGAGTATAGATTTTTAAAATCTCATTTGAATCAAACTTGGAATACTGATTTATATCATTAAGATTTCAGACAAGTTCAAATCTGAGTGAGATTAACTGATAATAATGAGGTGATCATGCTTTTTTATCGGCTGAGCTTGTTACACTCTGTAGGCCATATTTCCGATCCGATTTTGATCAAACTTGGAATATTTGCTTATATCTTCCAGACCTCGGCAGATTCTGATGATGAGCGAGATCAACATATGTTAATAAAGTGATATTACATCTGATTGGCTGAGCTTCTTACCACACTTGAGGAAGTATTTCTGATCCGATTTTGATCAAACGTGGAATATAAGCTTATATCTTTAAGCTCTCAGAAGAGTTCCAATATTAATGATACACGCATATTATTGTGGTGATCTAGCATCTGATTGGGTGAACTTGTTACCACTCTGGAGGTTATATTTATGATCCTATTTTGATCAGACTTGGAATATAAACTTGTATCAACAAGATCTCATAAGTTTTCAAAAGTTAGCAAGATCCACTTATTTTAAATAGGATATCTTTCACTTGATTGTCCGAAATTATTAACGCTCTGGAAACCAGATTTTTAATAAACTTGGAATAGAAGCTTATATCAGCAAGATCTCGCAAAAATTTAATAATGAGCGAGATCAACACATAACAATGAGTGAGATCAACGCATAATATAAAGCTGATCTAACATCTGATTGGCTGAGTTTGTTACCATTGTATTTCTGAGTCGAATTTGATCAAACTTGGTATATAGGCTTATATTAATAAGATCTTAGACGAATACAACTTTTGGCGAGATCCGTGGATATTAATGAGGTGAGCTTGCATCTGCTTGACTGAGCTCATCAGCACTCTAGCAACTTTATTTTTTATTAGATTTTGATTAAACTTGGTTAAAAAAAATGTTTATATCGTCAAGATGTCAGTGCAATATAATTATGCGCGAGATTTACGCATAATAATCAGGTGATCTTGGATCTGATTGGCTCTGCTTCTTACCACCCTTAAGACATTATTTCTAACCCAATTGTGATCAATCTTGGTGAAAAGGTTAATGTCATCAAGATTTTGGATGATTTTCATTATGAGTGAGACAGTGCATATTATTAAGGTGATATTGCATATGACTGGCTAAGCTTCTCAACACTCCAGTGACCTTAATTCTGATTCTATTTTGATCAAACTTGCTATATAGGGTAATATGATCAACATGTCAAATAAATATAATTATCATAGAGATTTACACATATTAACGAGGTGATATTGCACCAGATTAGCTGAGGTTCTTATCATTGTAGAGACGGTATTTCTGACACGATTTTGATCAAACTTGGTCAAAAAGCTAATATTATCCAGATGTTGGAAGAGTTTTATTATGAATTGGACCTATGCATATTAATGAGTTGATATTGCATCTGATTGGCTGCTATTGTTTACTACTCAAGAGACTGAAATTTGATAGAATTTTCATCAAACTTTGTGAATAGGCTTATATCATCAAGATCTCACATAATTATGATTATGAGCGAGATCTACACATATTAATGAGCTTACAACTGATTTATGAGCTCGTCAACACCCTTGCAACACCATTTCTGACCAGGTTCTGATCAGATTTGTTAAATAGTCTTATCTCTTCGAGATATTGGCTGCATATTTGATAATGAGCGAAATCTATGCATATTTATGAGGTATTCTTGTATCTGATTGGCTGAACTTATTGCGCTCTGGAGACTAAATTTTGCTCGGGGTTTCTCTAGTTTGGTAGATATAATCTTATATCATCATGGTCTTAGACGTGTTCTGTAATAAGTGAGATTTGCACATATTGATGAGGTGATCTGAATTTCACTGGATGAGATTGTTACCTTTCTAGCAGCCCAGTTTAAATATAAAAAAATGAGAAATAGTTTGTACCATAAATTTTTTGGATAGGTACAATTATGAGTGAGGTCTATGTATATTAATTAAGCCTTTATCTTTGGAAAGACAATAATAAAATCGGCATGATATTGATGAGGTAACTGAGTTTTCATCTGATTACGTCGTTTGGAAGACAGTTTACGTAGACTTGTGTTCTTACGATACTACTTAAACCTGCATAGCGAATTGGCCAACTGTTGAGTTATGTAAGAAAAATGAGTGATATCAGGATCACTTGGACCTCTTGTTTCGAACACCTTAGTGAAATCGTCGAGTCCCATAATCCACAAGAACAACAATAAGACGAACAACCACCCAAGTTGGAAGCACTATAGTCAATCGTAATACAATAGCAATTTTTAAAAACACCCTTGGTTCTCGAAGACATGCGTGGCCGCAGGTGAAAATATTATCATTCCATTAACAGGCTTTCGAAATTATTTCAATGTAATAAGAAAATATCAGAATATCTCAGGATTAAGGAAACAAAAAAATTAATATACATATCCATATATATATATATATATATATATATATATATATATATATATATATATATATATATATATATATATATATATATTTATGTATATGTATATTAATTTTTTTGTAAATATATATATATTTAATAAGGCAAGGCTGGCAACAACTATTCTAGGTGCAACATAAAAAGTCATCAATATTTTCGATGCCATTCAAAATATTTTTTACAAAATCATACTTTGCCTAATCGAATGACTGCTAACCATCAGTCTGCCATTTTAGAATGACTGTAAGGATGATAGTTCCAAAGTAATCCAGAAGAGATCATTGAGAATTCAACATGAAAAAATTCAGTTCGACTCCATTTCCAAGGTCAAAGTTGCGTGTCCTACGCTGCAGAATAGTCCCTTAGTATTTAAATTCGAAATGTTATATAAAATCATGAACAGTGCAGTCTTTCTTTATTTACAAATCTATACATTTATTACCCCAAATAAAATGAAAACTTTTTTATTTGTTTTAATGCATTGTTGTGAACTTGGTCATATATAAATAGCAAAAGGAGAATTATTATTATTATTATTATTATTATTATTATTATTATTATTATTATTATTATTATTATTATTATATGTTATTATATGTTATTATACTGTATTTTATTACAATGACCCCATAGATGAGAGGAGCTTTGGATCAATGTTATTTAGATAGATCATTTAAAAAAGTATATTGGTCTGCCTGTCCTTTCCGAATCATGAGGAGAAGAAATTAATTTCCAAGCGTTGGCGCATATTGAAAGAGCTTTTGTGTTTTGGTTGTTGCTGTAATTGTCATATTAGTTCTTTTATTTCCTTTCCAGGTGGCGAGTCGGTCCCTGGCAGAACTGTACCAAGACCTGTGGTGGTGGTCAGTCATGGCGGATAGTCACGTGCGTCAAGACTTTTGATGACGGGACGCAGCAATGGGTCCGAGACAGTTTCTGTAACAGTTTCAAACCGTCGGCGCGGAAATCCTGTAATAATCATATTTGTCCGACCTGGCATGCCGGAGAGTGGTCTGTGGTAAGATTTAAGCCAGAATATATGTAAGCAATACACAACGGAAGCTGTATCATCTGGCCTCAAGGATAAACGATAACATTGGACAGAGAGCTGTATGACTCAGAATCAAATCTTATTAACACAGAGTAAAATTTGCAACCGGAATGGGTAGGGATTCGGAATTCTCAAGATCCCAATTAGATAGGTCCCGCCTAAAATAGGTTTTTAGCTCTACTGGTCATAGACCAGAAGAGCTTATGGGATGGTCTGTTGTCTGTCGTCTGTCCGTCCTTTAGCACAAGTTTGTTATCGATACTCCTTTTAAACTACTTGGAGGATTGCCTTGAAACTTGACATACACATTCAGCCCACGGTCTAGGTGGTCCTAATTGAAAATGGTGCTGCTCGGACATCCAATATGGCCACCACAGCGGCCATCTTGAAACTATTTTTATCGGTACTCCTCCTGAATGGATGGTCATATCAGTATGGGGTTTTCACTAAAGACTTGTTATGATTTCTAGTTGGTCCTAAATGAAAATGGTGCCGACCTGACATTCAGTATGGCCGCCACAGTGGACATCTTGACAGTCTTGTTATCGCTACTCCTCCTGAAGGGATGGTCATATCAACACGGGATTTTCACTAAAATACTTCTTATGATGCCTAGTTGGTAAATGTAAATGATACCGATCTGACCTCCAATATAGCCATGGCAGCCAGCTTGACATTTTGTTTTATCGCTATTCCTCATAAATGGATGGTCGTATCAGCATGGGGTTTTCACTAAAAGACTTTTTATGATGTCTAGCTGGTCCTAAATAAAAATGATGACAACCTGGCATCCAATATAGCCACCAAGGCAGCTATCTTAAAATTCTTTTTATCACAACTCTACTTGAACAGAAAGTCATATTGACCTTTGGTTTTCACCAGATGGCTTCTTGTTCTGTCCACTTGGTCTTAAATGAAAATGGTGCTGATCTGACATCCAATATGGCCGCCACAGCAGCCATCTTGAAACTTTTGTTATTGCTACTCCTGAATGGAAAGTCATATCTTGACAATATCTTGAAAATATTGTTATCTCTACTCCGCTCCAAGTGGATGGATATATCATCAAGGAGTTTTCAGTATTGGACTTCTTATGATACCTAGTTGGTCCTAAAAGAAAATGGTGCCAGTCGTACATCCAATATGGCTGCCATGTCGACTGTCTTAAATATGTTGCTGTCACTACTTCCCGTGAATGGATGATCATTATGACATGGGATTTTTTTCACCAAAAGACTTCTAATGATGTCCACTTTGTCCTAGATGAAAATGGTGCCAAGCTGACATCCAATATGTGTACCACAGTAATAATTTGAAAATCTTGTTATTTCTGAAGAATATCAGAGATGGTTTCAACACTCGACAGTTAAAAGGTAGAAATGATCTTATCTTGAATTCCTGGAAATTCTTTTCGCTCAGTAGAGCATCAGCCCCGTCGAGGGACTCTTGTTAAATTTTGTATGGAAAATAAATCAATTGATAAATATTTACGATTTATTGTTAACATAAAAAAATCGTGTTGTGTACGTTTATTGCCAAATATATGAAACTTAAATTGATTTCTGCTAACAGAATTACAAATTTCATATCAAGGAGAATTACAAATTATAAATCAGCAAAATTCAGACACTGTTTGTAATTGCATCAAGGATATATTTATTCTCATACCTTTATTTCATAATAAGGACAATACTAATTTTGACGATGGTATTTTGTCCCATGCTTACTAGGTATTGTGTCAGTTGCAAGTCAAATTAATCTCAGATGGGCGGTTTTACTCATCATATAGGAGGATTATAGTAGGGAAACTATAACAGAGCTTGGCCACTTCCCTTGCTACTGCATAAAAAAAAGGACGGAGTTCGCTTCTCTACTACTGCATAAAAACGCAACAAACATAAAAAAGAGACCACTTCCCTTCCAACTGCATAAAAAAAGAATACAATATTACAACCCTTACTACTGCATAAAAAGCACGTGACAACTTCCCGTACTACTGCATAAAAAACACAGACATACAGACACACAATACATTAATAGCTGATCAAATTATTTCAGCAGCACAGGCATGAAGAGAAAACCAGTCTTCACGTAGACGCTAAATGAACGTAATAGTAACTGATTTCAGTAGCTAAGTGATGCACTAGTTAGATTCTAAACCAAAGGTTGATGCCTCAAGAAAATAGTTTCCATATTAAAACTGGGCATCACCTCAGTAATTAATTGCCACAGATAAAAATGAGCACTAGTAAAGGAAGTGGTCTCATGTCTTTTTGTATTTGTATGCAGTACTTGAGAATTGGTCTCGTGTTTATATTTTGTTTCAGTTCTTTTCGGGGGGGGGGGGGGAGGGGGATTGTTTGCCTTTTGTTTTAATGCAATATTTTAGGCAGTGGTCTCGGTGATATTTGTGTTTTTATGCAGTAATAATGGAAGAGACATCCTTTTTGTTTTCTTAGAATGCAGTAATAAGGGAAGTGGTCGCGTATATTTTTTGTTGTTTGTTTTGTTTTGTTTTGATGTGGTAGTTGAGAAGTGGCCTTGTGGAGTTTTGGTTTATGCAGTAGTAAGGGAGGGGGCCCAGAAGTTTTGGTTTATGCAGTAGTAAGGGAGGTGGCTGTGGAGTTTGGGTTTATGCAGCAGTAAGGGAGGTGGCTGTGGAGTTTTGGTTTATGCAGTAGTAAGGGAGGGGGCCCAGAAGTTTTGGTTTATGCAGTAGTAAGGGAGGTGGCTGTGGAGTTTTGGTTTATGCAGTAGTAAGGGAGGGGGCCCAGCTCTGTGATACTTTCCCTACTGATTATTATTCTGCCGACACAGCGCACGCAACAAATATCAATCTTATTACTATGAAAGAAGTCTTTATTACATACCAATTGAAAGAAGAAAAGGCAGATGTGGGCGGTAGGGGAGGGGTGGGTAATTTTGTCCAATATAAGCTGCTTACAATGTAAATAACATTGGTATAAATATTCCAAGCGTGTAAATGTAGACACATTGGGGAATAAAACGACCAAGGTTTATTGCGTACGGAAGGCAACGGAAAAGGGAAAGTGTTTAGAAACTATATTTTAGACTTTGTTATGCAAATAATGTAAGTCACAAGAGTTTATTCGTGATCGGGGCCGGTTTCGACAAGGAGAATACGATTTGTATATACTTACCTATATACATAAGATAAAAACCCTCATATCTCCAAACGTAAAGCTGAACTACATTTTACAGCATTCCACACATGTACTAGTGGTCAGCTGGCTATTACTACCGGATGTGATTCAGATTGTTTCCTTTTTCTGATTCTAGTGTAGTGTAAGTTGCGGGTCCGGATATCAACACCGGGACGTCATTTGCAGGCAGGTGGGAGATACATATTGTGACGTGAGCGAAAAACCAAGAGTACTAAAAAACTGTACCACTGGCATCCTGTGCTATGACCTGAGCGGTAATTACTAATTAGATCTTACCTAATTAAATGTCCATATTTATATTCTCTTTCCTGCATATCTGCATGCAGCTTCGCTTCGGATATAAGTTTTTTTTGGCAGTATTTATTTCAGTGTACATTTGTATGTCTGAATATCGGAAATGATTTTCCGTCTTGTTTGATTGTCTCTTTTCTGTTTCGTTTCAATAATTGTTTGTACATTACATTCTGCGTTCCGAACATTCATTCATGATTTCGCTTTCTACATGCTCTCTCTCTCTCTCTCTCTCCTGCTTTCCTTTGATGATTTCTTATTAAAAAGCTTTTTTTTTTAAACAAACACTGCAATAATAAGCGATTATAATTAGCACTAGCAGAGCAAACTCTTTACTATTTGAAGTGCGAAATAAGCCTTATACACGTATATGCTATGTAACATTATGAAGTGCGAAATAAGCCTCATACACGTATGCGCTATGTAACATTATGAAGTGCGAAATAAGCCTCATACACGTATGCGCTATGTAACATTATGAAGTGCGAAATAAGCCTCATACACGTATATGCTATGTAACATTATGAAGTGCGAAATAAGCCTCATACACGTATATGCTATGTAACATTATGAAGTGCGAAATAAGCCTCATACACGTATGCGCTATGTAACATTATGAAGTGCGAAATAAGCCTCATACACGTATGCGCTATGTAACATTATGAAGTGCGAAATAAGCCTCATACACGTATGCTCTATGTAACATTATGAAGTGCGAAATAAGCCTCATACACGTATGCGCTATGTAACATTATGAAGTGCGAAATAAGCCTCATACACGTATGCTCTATGTAACATTATGAAGTGCAAAATAAGCCTCATACACGTATGCGCTATGTAACATTATGAAGTGCGAAATAAGCCTCATACACGTATGCGCTATGTAACATTATGAAGTGCGAAATAAGCCTCATACACGTATGCGCTATGTAACATTATGAAGTGCGAAATAAGCCTCATACACGTATGCGCTATGTAACATTATGAAGTGCGAAATAAGCCTCATACACGTATGCGCTATGTAACATTATGAAGTGCGAAATAAGCCTCATACACGTATGCTCTATGTAACATTATGAAGTGCGAAAAAAGCCTCATACACGTATGCGCTATGTAACATTATGAAGTGCGAAATAAGCCTCATACACGTATGCTCTATGTAACATTATGAAGTGCGAAATAAGCCTCATACACGTATGCGCTATGTAACATTATGAAGTGCGAAATAAGCCTCATACACGTATGCGCTATGTAACATTATGAAGTGCGAAATAAGCCTCATACACGTATGCTCTATGTAACATTATGAAGTGCGAAATAAGCCTCATACACGTATGCGCTATGTAACATTATGAAGTGCGAAATAAGCCTCATACACGTATGCGCTATGTAACATTATGAAGTGCGAAATAAGCCTCATACACGTATGCTCTATGTAACATTATGAAGTGCGAAATAAGCCTCATACACGTATATGCTATGTAACATTATGAAGTGCAAAATAAGCCTCATACACATATGTGCTATGTAACATTATGAAGTGCAAAAACGCGTCTTACATATATACGCTATTTAATATTATGAAGTGACAAATAAGCCCCATACACCTACACGCTATGTAACATTAAGAAGTGCGAAATAAGCCTCATACACGTATACGCTATGTAACATTATGAAGTACCAAATAATCCATATACACGTATACGCTGTGTAACATTATGAAGTACCAAATAATCCATATACACGTATACGCTATGTAACAGTATGAAGTACCAAATAATCCATATACACGTATACGCTATGTAACATTATGAAGTACCAAATAATCCATATACACGTATACGCTGTGTAACATTATGAAGTACCAAATAATCCATATATACGTATACGCTGTGTAACATTACATTAGTCATGGTATATGACATATTTTTATAATGCCGCAAAGGGTCCACATTTTACATTTCTACGTAAGAAGACTCAAATTGATAACATAATCATAGCTTGAAATTATATTAATCCGAAATCAGAGAGTGACAGTTGTAAAATGTATATCCTTGACCTTAAGCTAAAGTGTATATCCTTGACCTTAAGCTAAAGTGTATATCCTTGACCTTAAGCAGACAGCATTTACTCCATGTGTAAGGTTTTGTTATAAAGTTGATAAGAATTTATTCTAGAGTGGGTGTGCCAATGCTCGCGGTGAAATATGCACATTTAATTTTCGAAAAAGTAAATACATTGGACTTCAAACGCAATTATTCCAGACCAATCCTTGCCACAGCCTTATATTTTACCACCAGCTATTATTTACAATATTATAATTTACGGCTGGTTACTGAGAACCAATCGCTGCTTTCAACCTTGTGAATGTGACGAAAAATGGCGGAAAATGAGCCACAGCCTGCGATGCGGGAAATTTACTAAGCTATCAGTTCGTCGCAAAATTAGTTAAATTAGTTAAATTAGTTATCAGTGAAGAAAAAAAAAGATACTATTTTGTACAATAAAACTAACGATTGTAGTCAGAGATGTTAAAATGAAGTATATAAATACCTTTCAAAATCGTGTGGTAAGGGGTTTTGGAACACGGCGTTATTGAAGTTGTCTTCTACCAAAATCTCAATATTAAATCAAACAAATACTTCATCAGTGGAAAGTAAGCAAAGGACAGATAATTTTCCACTCTAAGTTTCCTGAGTTTTTAGTTTTCTTAACAATTAAAATTCGGTGCAAGGTTAACTTTTGAGATACAGTGAGCACTTGTATACAGCGAGCACTGCCCCCCCCCCCCCCCACCTACTGCCCTCCCCCCTACACACACACACACACACACACACCGTTCAAACCATGCATTTATTATTGAAAGATGCCATTCATCCTCTTTACAAACATATGAAGTCATCTTTTTGTGTCAGTCTCTCGCAATACTAACTTTCTAATGCAACAATTCATTTTGAATCAAAATTTCGAGGAGATTGTTTGGTAGGACAGAAAAGAATAATAATGACTTCTATCAATTAGAGCTACTTCCATGGCTCACAATGGCTAATCCCCACGACTTTTATTACATTCCCTCGCCCCCGTTCTCGACCCTTAATCCCATTCCCCCGTCCCCGACCCAGGGGTCGTAGCCATATATATATATATACATATAATGGCATTGTAATTGCAATTTTTGTGTATTTGACCACTGAATCCCTTCCAACGACCCCAGAGGAGATGACAAAAACATACCCCTCTCACAGATGACCATCACATGGACACCCTATATACCAAGTTTGGTAACTTTGCATCCAGAGGTTTAGGAGGAGAAGCGGTTACGGGCAGACGAAGGATATTACAATATCCGCCCCGCTAAAGCGTGCGGATAATACAGAATATGTAAAGAATATTCCGTATAATAGCAATATATATATATATATATATATATATATATATATATATATATATATATATATATCTGATCAATAAATGTTGATAATAGCTTCCGTTTACGAGTCTTTAGAGAATTTCCTCTACAGTTCCTTGGCAACTTAAATAGATTCCTCACACAATATAGTGTTCATAGGTAGGTAGGTAAATTTTCCAGATTATAAGGATTATATAGACTTTGTAATAGCATTCCGATGTCCACCTGTTCGTGGTCCGTCAGTGCTTTTTACTCATCTTGTTTGGATGAAAGCTTTTATTACAAGACGTGTTAGTTTTGTGTTTTGAATTGCTTTCTGCTTTGCTTGCTTTATAGTTCTGCTGTTTGGGGTGTGGCTCACATTCTTACAATTGCTTCTTTTTAAGTGCGGCGATATGCAGAACTCGACAAGAAAGGTGAGTATTAAATGTCTCTACATCTGACTCCCAGGGAAGGTGTACGCTTTGAAATGTTGGAAGCGATTAGAAAGTTAGGCAATCATTGCTCGACCGGAACTGGATTTCACTAACACAACAAAAATCCGGACTTAAACTTGAATCTAAAATCCAGTGGTCTGGTTGGCTGAACTTGGATCTAGAATTCAGTAGTCTGGTAGGCTGTAATGTACGTCTTACTTTAAATTGATCAATCAGATGTCTTAAGTCCTGACTGAACTCTAGGACTTGTGTTGGTCAAATTGTGGCCAGAAAGACCTGATGGTTTGACTTGTCATTATGGCCCTGTCCACATGAGAAAAGGGTATAGCGGCATGCATGATTTTGCATCTTGGTTTGCACAACTTTTGCCATCCATATCAATCAAGCACTGAATCCATACCAATCAAGCACTAAATCCATACCAATCAAGCACAAAATCTATACCAATCAAGCACTAAATCCATACCAATCAAGCACTAAATCTATACCAATCAAGTACTAAATCCATACCAATCAAGCACTAAATCCATACCAATCAAGTACTAATCATACATAATACCCTACCTGTATCTGATGTGTACAAGGCTCAAAATGAATATTCTAATAAAAGATCAAACCGTCTGGTCATTCTGGTAAACTAGACATATCCTGAACCATTGATCAAGGGAGATCGCTTGTAGTCGCGTGGTCGCTAGAAGTACACAACACGTACTACCAATTAAATATGGCAAAAACTTAAATGATAGCTACTGTCTATTTCCATTAAGACAAGAAATTGACGATCTTATCGATGTGATGTAATCAAACCAAAAATGAAACTAAAATCAACCATTAACTCTATGATACATCAAACGAGAAACAAGAAGCACGTGACATCAGTTATTTGGAAAAAAGAAACACTTGCATATCCCGTTGTAAATATGATATATCTTGAAATTTCTTTTGATATACTTTTTTTTAAAAAAAAACAAAAATAAAAAAGACACCTGGGAAATTTAGAGGATATTTAACATATGGGAGTGCCAGACTTTTTATTCTGAATTGCAAGCCATTGACCCATTATAAACGGTGTACATTCCACGTACATTACCTTTTGTGAGTATATCTTCTCTGGGAGTGTTACATTTGCGTTCTAGCTGTGGACAAAACTGTACACTGGAGTTCGACTGCGCAGATTTGAATAATCCAATGTGCTACAATGAACAATTGTATGGACACCTTTTTTCTCCCCTTCAAATTGAGATCATCTTTCTTAGCGCGAAAGACGAGAAAGAATTTTTTTTACAGTAAGCTATATATATATATATATATATATATATATATATATATATATATATATATATATATATATATATATATATATATACCAGTATATATCATATATCACTTCTGGAACTATTTTATTTTGTCCATTAAGAAAACATATATGCCCTTAGATAAGACATATTTATCATAGTTACCTCATTCGTTTTCTTTTCTCATTTGCTCTCTCTCTCTCTCTCTCGTATGAACAGATCATACATTACACGTGTCTACACTGTCAATGTGTTGTGAAGCAAAAAGGTGCCAAAAAATAAAACATATATTGGCTTATTTAAAATAAATTTCAACATGAATCATCTAATCATCAAATTATAATAGACTGGATTTAGCATGACCTGTTCCCTCTTGATATTCAGTGACACTTGTATTGTCAAAATACTTCATTTATAAACTCTGTGACAAACGAGAAAAGTTTAAAGGCAAAAACTATGGATTGAATATAATACCAAAATTTGGTTAACTAACGATTTTTAACTCTACAGGTCATAAACCAGAAAGGCTTATGTCATGGCCTGTTGTCCGTCGTCCGTCCGTCCGTTAGCACAAGTTTGTTATCGCCTCTCCTCCTAAACTACTTGGAGGATTGCCATCAAACTTTACACATACATTAATCCCTCGATCTGGTTGGCCTATAAAAATGGTGTCGCTCGGACATTCATTATGGCATCAACAAAGGCATCTTGAAAATGTTGGTTATCGCTACTCCTTGTGAACGGACAGTCATATAAACATAGGGTTTTCACTAAAAGACTATGAGGTCTAGTTGGACACCACGTCAGCCATCTTGAAAATCTTGTTATAGCTACTCCTCCTGAACCGAAAGTCATATCGACATGAGGTTTTCACCGAAAGACCTTTTATGATGTCTAATTAGTCCCAAATGAAAATGGTGTCGATCTGATCTCCAGTATGGCTGCCACAGTGGCCATCTTGAAAATCATGTTATCGCAACTCCTTCTAGATGGATGGTCATATTGACATTAGGTTTTCACCAAAAGACTTCTTGTGATGTCTTGTTGGTCCTAAATAAAAATGGTGCCGCTCGGATATCCAATATGGCCGCCATGGCTGCTATTTTGTAGATCCCTTTTGCCAGGTTTCCGCACTTTCCATCCCTAGGCCTGAAGATATTCAGAAACGTGCTTGGACTCCCGTCCTCATCCATTACACATCTTATGGCTGGTTTCCTCCCCCATTTTTTAAATTTAATATCGCTACCATTGCAGCAATCTTGAATATCTTGTTATCGTTACTCGTCATAAATTGAACATTGTATCGTTATGTGGTTTTCACAAGAAGGCTTCTTATGGTGTCTAGTTGGGTCTAAATGACAATGATGCCGATCTGACATCCAATATGGCCACCATGGTGACCAGTTTGAAAATCTTGTTATTGCTACTCCTCCTGAATGGATGGTCATATTCACTTTGGGTTTTTACCAAAAGAATTCTAATGATGTCTACTTGGGCCTAAATAAAAATGGTGCCGATCTTACATCCAATATGGCCACCACAGCGGCTAATTTGAAAATCTTGTGTTTGCTCAAAATAACAGAGATGGTTTCAACACTCAGCAGTTAAAAAGAAGAAATTGTCTTATCTTGAATTCCTGGAAATTTGTTTCGGTCAGTAAAGCGTTAGTCCCTTTGAGTGACTCTTGTTACTATCATCACATTCATACATATGTTTGTAAATATGGATAAATCGGACATGGATGAGTGTTGATTGCAAACCTAACTCAAGTTACTATTAAAATTTGGATGGAGAGTCTGTTATCAAACAAGACTGCTTGCTTTTCAAGGCAACAAAAGTCATGTTTTAATGCAGAAATAGAAAAATAAATACGCAGACCATACAATTTTAAATCACAATCATACAAATATTTAGTTTCAAAATGTTACGCTCTGAAGGCTGTCGGATTCGACCTCTCTGTGATGCTCCACCAACAATGTTAACGGTATCAATCCGCGCAATAAATGCGTTAACGAAAATATTCGCTTCATTTTTCGTATAAAAACAATTTTAAAATAATCAAAAGACTCTCTCTAAAGCATTAGATGTAAGAGAATTTTTAAAAAAAATGTTACTAACCTAAATTATCGTAAAATTTCGGAACTTCTTTTTATCTAGTTAGAATTACATCTACAATATTAACTGCGTTGTCACAAACAAAATTGGAAGTATTCATCCAAATCGACGTTTTCCGCCTTGAAATGTATATTAAACTGAAAATCTACGTTGCTTCAGTACATATAAGGAATCATTTCGTTGTATCTACTCATAAAATCTAGATATTTTCTTTCAGATAATTTGTTCCAAGTAAGAATCAAAAACCCGTGCCTAGAGTAACAACACCTGTAGCCTAGCTCTGAAACACGAGCGCCCTAACTCACTTGACCATGCGCTCGTTCCCTAAAAGGGATGAAATAAGGTCGAAGGCAAGGACTCGGGGTGCTCCAAAACTCACTCGCTAGTAGAGTCGAATATATTAAGCATCCTGCTGAATTGTAATAATTTTAATGAAATATGTGTCTTTCATATTTTTAGACACAATTAGGGATACTAGGGTTTCAGATGCAATAAATGGAGTGTATGTGTGTGTGTGTGTGTTCTTTTTTGTGTTTAATTTTAAGCCCGTGTGTTCTCAATGGCTCAAGAGCCTTTCATGTTATATATATATATATATAAAAGGATACGCTAATGCAGGACGAGGAACAATTTAAGTGATTTCATCCGGATGCAAAATTACGTGAATTTGAAAGCTCTGTATTAATGTAATTACTCTATATGATGCTATTGTAATAAATTCAAATTTACTCTTGGTTTGCGTCCTTCTGCACTTTTTCACAAAGCAAATATTATATCCATTGATAATAACGAATACTCAATAAAACTTTATGTATTCCAATGAAATTTGCAAACATATGAGAAACAAGAAAGCTAAAATTAAAGTTAAAGAAAATAAAATGTCAATCACAGTTTGTGCAATTTTTTGTGTTTTGTTTGGAAGCACACATATCCTTGAATAACGCTAGCAGCTGTTTATCTATCAAAATGTCCAACATATGGACCACGAAGACATTGTATTATCTACAGTTAGACACTGTTCCATCAAAATGTCCAACATATGGACCACGAAGGCATTGAATTATCTACAGTTAGACACTGTTCCATAAAAATGTCCAACATATGGACCACGAAGGCATTGTATTATCTACAGTTAGACAGTGTTCCATCAAAATGTCCAACATATGGACCACGAAGGCATTGTATTATTTACAGTTAGAGACTGTTCCATCAAAATGTGCAACATATGGACCACGAAGGCATTGTATTATCTACAGTTAGACACTGTTCCATCAAAATGTCCAACATATGGACCACGAAGGCATTGTATTATCTACAGTTAGACACTGTTCCATCAAAATGTCCAACATATGGACCACGAAGGATTTGTATTATCTTCAATTAGACACTGTTCCATCAAAATGTGCAACATATGGACCACGAAGGCATTGTATTATCTACAGTTAGACCCTGTTCCATACTGAGTAGATATATTAATGTTACAGCCTGTTTGCTCGGAAATGCGTGGAAGTGAAAGACGGTGTA